>OY728165.1:822373401-822797362 GCA_963277665.1 Viscum album
CATAAAGGTTATGATGTGGGTTTGTTGATTCATATGATTAACATGGGAAGTAAAATTTTAAACATAAATATTCATTCATCAAACACATATACTATCAATAATCATTAAAAAATTAATATAATAAAATTTATAGGAGGAATATAGAATGTATTTATATTTTAAATGAATTATCTTCAATCATATACAAAGTGACTGTAAATAGATGGAGTTACTTTAATTCATTGTAATGTTTGAGTAAATACCATAAAGGCTCATGGAGTGTCACAATGAAAATATAAATAAGATAAATCTAATGGTATGTCTAGTCCAAGACATCTATCAATTCCCCCTGAAGGCCCCTCCAAATTCATGGTCCATCCAAGTGGAATTACAATAATGTGTTTGGGAGTAGGTTCATTCCCTATCTTTTGGTTAATCATGATAGCTTATGTATTCATCACAAGGAAGGATCTGATTGGTTTCTTCTCTTGGATGTTCATAAAAATCTTATTTTATTCATGGATATTTTACCTTCTTCGAGGAAAGGTACACACATATGTTATTTTAATTATTTGGGTAAGTTTTTGGTTTCATAGCATGTAGATCATGGTATAGGGTTTTATGATTTCTTCGATTCCTGAAATAAGTCATATTCTATCCTGAGAAACTCTTCATTGGTATTAGAGCTATTCCATGCTTCTTGATTCTCAATATCAGGACAAAAATTGAAAAAAAAAGTATATTTCATTTTTTATCTTATTCTGATTTCTTAAAAATGTTGTAGATTGCAAACGTGGAATCATTTTATAATATCTGATTTCTTATGCTGTAGTTGAATCACAATATATAGTATATGAAATTATAAAAAATGACACAATATAATTCCTTCAATTTAGGATACATCATAATGTATTTTTAGTTCTATCATATATTAAAATCAAATCATTTAACATTGTATGATGTGATAAAAATAGAACATTATACTACCCTGATGATATCGATTCATGCTGTAAAATAAGACTTGCAACAAAATATAAGGATATCATGGATTATGATATATAATTAATATCAATTTATAAAAATAGTAGCAACAAGATAACATATAATTGGACATTAAATTTAAATCATAATATGGAATATATGTTATGCACTATTATAACCAACAATATAACATATTTCTTAATATATGAGATGAAGACTATTTTAATATTTTTAAATTTGTAATTGTGAATTGATTTATATTATTTATATTTTTCTACATATTATAGAAAAATGTACTGTGAGAAAATTATTTAATTTATAATGTGTTTTTAAATTAATCAATATAAGTGTACATAATTAAATAAAAAATTATTAATGTTTTAATAAACAAATATCTATAATATTAATTAAAAATATTAAAATACTATAAATGTGTATATCCTAACTAATAATTTTTATTTAAAATTTTTACATATAAATTACAAGGAATTAATAAACAATTTTTTAATTATAAAAAAATGAAAAAATAAAAAACAATTAATACTGAATTTTGAATTATAAAAAATTATTAATTTGAAAAATCAAACTCTAAAGGCCTTATTTGAAGAGACCAATTAACCTTGTCAAATGGGGTCTTGATTAATTGACATGATCAAGTGTTAAATAATTTTAAATATGTGATACTTTTTTAATGTAAATTTATTAGAAAATATATTTGGAATATAAACTGTTAATATTGAATATAATACCATATATTTATGTAAATGAAATATAGAGGGAAATGTGAAGATTTTTATAATTGAGTTTAAATATAATGTTTTTATATTTATTTAATTACGAAATTTTCATAACCTATTTCATAATTATAATGTGAAGATAGTTAATTAGTTTACGAATTTTCTATAAATCATTAAATAATGTCAAATTTTATTAATTTCTTATTTTTAAATGTTAATTCTTAATTTTTTTTGAAATATAAATCTTATATTTTGAATGGGCGTATGATTTATTTTAATATATAGACTAGTTCTACAAATTTTCTTACATGAATTTTAGGAGTAGCATTCTATGTATGATAAATGATTTAGTATTATTCTATATTAAAACTATTGTGTACTTGGTAATGTTATTAAATTTAATGGATGATTAAAGATTATACATATTAGGTTTTAGGATTTTCATGTATTTGAGTTCTATCATGGGAAATAGACCATGACTTGATACTTTATGTAGGACTTCTCATTGAGATGGGATCTTAGGCATTGTCTAGAATTGTGGGGGTTGGCTATCTATATATCTATGATTAATCTTGTAGAAATTTATTTATTTCATATTATTCTATGAATTAAAAATAATATGTTTCAAGTACCTTATTAAAAGGATGAATTTTTATATCTTTAAATATCAATGTCTTTAAATTTTGGTTCATACGAAAATCTATGGGCAATATAAAGTGTCATGTTAATATGGTTTGAACATATTAATTTTTTGAATGGAATATATTTAAAAATGTATCATTATAAGAATATATAAATTAAAATAGAATGGTTGATATAATAATATGAGATAATAAATCCAAATAAAATATTATATGTCAGATTCTTTCCAAAGAAACACATATATGGACCTCGATCATCCAACAAGGTAGGTCCTACAAAAAAAAGATATCTAGATTGTCTTATAAAATGAAATTTATCTATTGCTGACCCTAATAGAATTTAGTGTCTATATTTGGTGTCTTATTTGGGTAACACTTTGTTAGGGAACTCAAAATAATAGGTTATCATTGGAATATATTTCAATGTTTCTATAAGTTGGATTGGACAAGAATTTTATCACTCAACTATTTAAGATTCATATACCATATTATGTTCATGATGGATTACATAAATAGCCATGTGGTGAGAGGGACAACAAAATAGAAACATAATATAGTAAAATAAGGATTTTGGACCACTAAAAAAATAAGATGGAATTTAAAAATCATCAACCATTTTAGAAGGAGGACATTTAATAATTGTGTATATTAAATAATTATAAAACATGATATTGCTTTCACGAAGAATTTTTTTATATAATGGTTTCATTATTTTTAAATAGAATCATTATACTATTTATAGGAAATGAAATTCATTATTTAAGAAACAATATATACCTAAATGAAAACAAAAAAAATATGTGAGAAATAAAATTCCTTGTGCTGGAGTAAAACCATCTTGAGTAACAAAATGTTGAATTAGTTCAAAAAGTGAAACTATATAATTATAATAATCCCAAAAAATTAACCTATTGATTTGAAGGCATTATATACAATATGAAAATGAGAAATTTCATCACTAAATGTGTGCATGATTTGATTGGGATTGATAATGTCTTGATGATACTGAGGTTTCCTTTTAGTCTAGATATTTTAATAAACTTAATTTCATGCTATTTAGGAATGGATTTGATAAGTAGAATGAGTTTAATTAAAAGGTTACCTTAATTAAATAATTGTTTTAATGATATTTGGACTATGAATGATATTTATATATTATTGTGCTACATTGATTGTAAAAAATAAGTTAAATCACAAAAATGTTTGATGAAAAGTTTATTAGAAATTCCATTAGAGTTTGTTCTAATTATCTATCAAATTTGTTGAAACATAAAAAATGTATCATGATTTTATAGGAATTCTTCTTATAGGATGAAATTTTCTTGTTCACTTTAAGAGGATTAAGACAATTTTTGGAGATTCTATGTTATATAATAACGATATAGAAATTAATTCATTAATTTTAAATGGAATATAATTCCAAAATAAAAAAATTGTACCAAAAATTATTATATAGAATAAAATAAAAAAACTTGTCCCATCTAATGTTATATATTGAGACCTTCTATTAGATTCATTGATTAAGGAAAACAATGTCATACCCACTACATAATTGAAGAAATAAAAATCACACATATCTATTTCATCCTTCAAAAAGGGGGAAAATCCATTTCCATATATATAAATAAGGAATAAATAAAACTATTTTTACATATCTTCCCAGGTTCAATTAATAATGGTGCAACGAGCTAGTGTAATAAATGACCTCTGGCTTGCCTCCCTATATTTCATAGGTTGTTGACAAGTAGTGTGGGTCTATGAAGATAAAGTGGGGATAAAATAAACACATATCATAGTAAATTGTCGATAGAAATAATATCCACATATGCCACAATTATAATAACTAAGAAAAAGATGTATATAAAATTCAAACAATACCAAAAGTGAAATGGCATATATCAAGGAGATCACTGTGCTACATGCTTGGAACTTACACAATAAAACCCTAGATAATAACACTATGAATAAAAACTAAACATGGTCCAAATAACCCTCCTAAAGATTACAAACCAAACACCAACAAAACATCCAATGCATAAACTAAAATCCTTCTACGGGTCATGAACATGTACCAAATAAAAAATAGTAGCTTCTTGATCCCCCAAGTACCATGGGGGAAAAAAAGGGTGTGAGTATAACTCAATAGGACCCCAACAATATTTTCTAATGAAATAATCAGTCTATAAAATATTGTATGTAGATAACTAAACAAGAAAATAAATAAGACAATAAAATAATAATGTTTCATAATTAAAAATCAATTATTTTTTTCATCAAACTCTTATGTTCCATAATGTAGTCTATTCTAAGGCACCTGCTTCATCCATGCTGCAAGTCTGAATAATAATTCATAGGATCCACAAATCATTATACAATGATTAATGCTCCAGTTTCCCAAAAGATGGTTAAAAATTACATTTTAGACCATCCCAACCAACAATATAAAATTTCATTTCCATCATCCCAAACCCTTGTATATAATTCCATGCCCATAACCTTGGATTTAGGATCATCTATATATTCTGTAAAAATAAAATGTATCAGGGCACCTAGAGCATCAGTATGGTCTGCCCAAGGATGTGTGGGATGAGTCCAAAAGACCAAAAAAATTATAGCTTCCAAAAATCATGTGAAGGAAATGTAATCATCCATGTGAAACACCATATCCAACATCCTTATCTATTATATTATCAATAAATTTCCTCATTATCATATCAATAGTCATTGTCCTTATAGACCTTCAGAACTGAATCATGAATCATATGAAATCGAACCCCTATTCACACGGTGTAAATACCAAAACAATACACTTTTAAAACAACTCAAATAAAGCCATCAAAACATAGACAGCAACTTTATAATAAAAACAAGTTTTAAGACCTTGATTTTCCATAAAAACTGTTAAAAGATACATCAATTCATTTAATAAAAGGAACCACACCATTATTTCAAATTGGAATCCAAACCCCATTTGAAACCCACCTTTAAAATAACCTTCATACCAAAACCTGATTTTAGAACATAATCCATATTAAAAAATTGTTCCCATTTAGTAAACACCAAAAATAGCTCAAAATTTAAATCACACCATTTAAACCATTTAAAATCCTCTTTGGTATAACACAAAATTTAATAAATAAAATATTTCAATTCAACCATTTCAAGGAATATTAAATTATTCCCATACTATGATAATTATTTCATTTATCCATACTAACATAAAAGTTACATTTATAGCCCATTCACCCTAAATATATCTATATTTCATAATTTATAATTTCATTACATCACATTAAAGGGTTTGGGAAACCACATGAGTAGGCAAATTCCCAATTGCAAATCATTAATGGACCCAACAGGGTCTGTGAAGTGTCTTGAGCATCAAATTAATTCTTAATTTACATTTCATAGATGAGGACACAAAAAACACATTAATTCAGTGCATTGGAACAACCACATACACATATCAAACATCAAGGTTATAGAAACAATTTATATACCACCTACCTCCTGCTCGTAGATAACCACTCATCTAACCACACTTCTTGATTCAAACATAATTTACCACAAACTAAAAAATAATGAATTCCTTGAAATAATTAGTTATAATATTGAGAGATAAAAGAATCAATACACCATGGTTATTTTAGAAATAAATATGTAGATGAGTTAAGTACTTTAGTGGAACTTTAATTCTCCCAAAATGGAATTACCCATAGCCCAAAACAAAAGAAGAATCGTCCATAAAAGAGGTGATATCTACAAGTCCGTACCCTATGATTTTGGAGTTCATATAATTAAAAATTAATAGGATAAACCCTTAATCCTAAGGGAGGAAAATCAGAATTTACCCAATTTTTTATAGGGTCACAATTTCACTAAACGGTTGGAAAAACCATGAACCAACTGTGTGAATCCATTTACCTAGGAGGGGTTTGGTCACATGGTCTCTTTGAGGAACACTTCATGGTTTGAAAAACAGTTCATCACCCATGAATCCACCTCTATCCAATGGGTATTGGTGACAATTGTTTTGGGGACCCTGCCTAGTTTTTCAAACTATGTAGTGTCCACGCATTGAACTATGTCTAGGAGACCCCACAAAGAAATTTTACAGATCATTGTTACTAAAAACCATTACCTAAACACACACAAAGTGTTCTATAGAACCTTTTCCACCCTTATCATATCTCAAACACATAGGACACCTCCAAGACACAATATAATTTTGATAAACACTTTATTAACCAATTTAAATGGATTTAAACCAAATATTACACTAATAAATATGTCATCATAGTATTGGGATCTTTCATCCTCCCCACCATATAATATCTCATCTTGTAGATTAACTTGCAAGCATCTCTAATCCTCAATGTCAAAAGTGTTAGGCCACTAAGCCCACCTATCAACTTTAATCCCCAAAGTTTTTTCTTGAACATGGTAATACTATCACAAAATTTACACCAAAGGAATAGAACTACGATAGATAATTTTCCAACTATGATCCAAACCCTAAATAGGATTTCTGTCAAAGGATACATCAAATATAAACTCAACATCTCCAAAATCAACCAAATGAGAATGTCAAGGTTATACCTCTAAAAATGTGACATAAAAAACATTGTTCATGGAACTATACGACAATAATTGAGACAACCAATACACTATAGGCCCTACACACTCAATAATATCAATATCCTAACATTCCATGGTACCAAATTTTTATGTTTCTAATTATCTGGAACACAACCATGTAACCACCCCCGACTAAATGTTCTCAACCAACAAACATGATCCCATTCTTATTGTCAAAAACAAAACATCAAGATAGCACATACCTAATACCATCAAACCCAAACACGAATGGTGGTATCACTTGGTTAACCCCATGCACATGGTTATCTCTACTATAAGATTTATTTTATCTTCCAATAACCAAATTTTATAATCTCTATCATCGAGAAAGACCCCTAAAAACTCAAACATGTGCTCCCAAAGGACACCTAGTGTGATTTAAATCTTTTTATGCCCAAACACCCATGAGGACACCTATAAATATCGACAACTATTATCATCAATTAATAACCAACTAGAATAGATGTATACCCAGTATCCATGCAGGAACTAAGAACCAATATTTATTTTCCTCAAAATCCCAATTTCATTAGAAAATAATATGTCACTTACAAAGTGACACGCCTTATGTTGTTGAAACTTAAACATTCATCACCCATACTAATCCAAGAAAGATAATACGTCGATGACTCATCCCAAAAATGCTCTGTTCCCACTACTAACACATTTCCATCTCACATTATCACAGTGAATTCATACTAAGAAGCATCCCACGACCTCCTAAACATGTCTATTGGTTTCCATTCCAAGATTCCAAAGAGATTTCATAGTGAAAACCACAAATTTTGCAAAACTACTATTGTACCTTACCATACCCATCCATGCACGTATGGAAAAGCACATAAGATTAATTGTAGAGAATCTACAAGACCAAATTCAATTCTTTACTCAATCATCTGAAAAAAATCATGTTATAATTCTTTATTAGTTTTTAGCATGAACCTTATTAGTTTCTCACCAGAATCATAGTCTCACATTGAATGATCCTCAACCAGTTTAATATTTCATTATCCCTTCTAACATGAGGGTCGTAATCCTATGATCAATACTTCACTCTCCATGATAGGAGTGACGATTCTATTGCCTAACATAAGAAACTCCAGCAACCATGGACCACGATCCACTCACCACTGAATCCTAAAAGGGGTCACGTCCATCTCCCTCTCATCTGGAAGACCAAAAAAGGATAAATTTCAGCCATTCCTAACATCCAAGAATGGATCTCATGGAATTCGTCAACTTTTAGTCCATCCTAGGGACTTCTACAAGAATAAGTCCATGGGGTTCCATCATTAAACCCAAATTTTCATTTGCATGCATTATTTTATGAATGAATCTCTTTTAGTGCACTCATAATTATGTTAGTATGTTGGGTATGATCATCTATAAACTTAGATTACACTAATTTTTCATATTTTTAATACCACAACCACCTCATCCATTTCAGATTCCCCCTCTCCCAACAGGGAAACAAAAAATGCTTTCAAATTACCCAAGACTCACCCACCATAATAATCTCATCAACCACTAGCAACCATTATTCAAGAGTTACTCAGAAACAAAAACACAATACCACCTCACCGATCACTATCAATAATCCATACACTAATGGCATTTTTGGAACTACCTCTACCACATTGATCGAGTTTCTCTATCTCAATCTGAATGATTCTCAACAAAAAAATGATCCATTCAACCAATCACAAACTAAATATTGTCAAACATAGTTAGTGTGAATCTCTATTATTGCACTGAAAAAAACCATTTCTTGTTCCCAATATACCTATTCATATATCATAAATAGAACTGTGAACCTCAATCATGTGCCTAATATAATAAACTTACCAAGAACCCCAAGTTCACATTATTTCCAATAACCATTCATCGATTCTAACTCAGATCATATTAGTCACAAATTTTCAAAACTATTCTAAAATTCCCACTCAAACAGCCAATCAAACCTCGACTGTCGGCCTTATGAGGTCTGAGGCATCCTTGATGTTTCAATTCCAAGATTTTAACCTTTCATAAAATTAAGTCCCAACCACATGGCCATCATTCACCCTAGAGTCATTCCCAAATTAGAGCACCCATCTGTTCTATATCCTCTCTTGTCTCATCCACCCAACGTTAGCACCGATCATAATATCAAACATTTCCAATATTGTATGTTCAATCCTCTAAGCAATAATTCCTTTTGAAATCATCCTTAATCCAAACCACAAGAACACAAGGTAATTCCATTAGAAAATTAACCAAGGTATAATCATTCCTTTATATTAACTCTATGGAACCAAGTGTGCATTTATTACACCTCCAAATCATTCACTTAAGATTCTCATTCCAAAGATCCGACAACACTATGATAACCTCCTTTGTGGTTTCCCATTAATACCAACATCTCCTGGCTTATAGACACAACTCAAGTCACATTATCAAAAAAAATAACATTACCACTAATCCAAACCCATCAGACGTCCCATATGTCACTGGTCATTGGAGGCACGCTTACCCCCATTCTAGAAAACATTATTTAGAGCATACTTGAAACCATATACATCCCATAGACTTCAAACCCAAGATACATTCTCATACACATCAGCACTAAATGTAAAACAAACACTCAAATGGTCAAATTACAACTCACAAGGTCTCATCCCACAAGGTTCACCACATCCATGTTAGTAGATGAAATTTGGAAACCTCATGGTTAAAACTTTACTGAAGTTACAATAAGAAATAGTCCGTTTTATTTCACATACAAACCCACCAATGTCTCGACTCTCATAACCCAAAGTATGAAAATTAGGTAACTATCACTTAAAAAACTACCCAGACATAGGGTCTGATCACAACATCAGAGATACCGAAAATAGTTTCCATAAAGGTCTATCATTTCTGATTTCACTTTAATAAAACATTACCATTCAAAACCCATGGATTCACTTTTCAAAACCTTTCATTTACAAAATTTTTAAAATTCCCATCCTTATTAAAATTCATGGTTTATGTTTTTGAATAAATATAATTTCTTTAACAAGGTATATTGGGAAAACACATCATAAGTTTTCTACACTCACATTATATTACTATAACTTTCACATTTCAGGTCATTTATACCAGCCTTTTATCTAAAATTCACATGAGGAGTTGGTCTACTAGAGTACCAACAACCATTTATATATAATCCTTATAAATTACTGTAAATACATTAAATACTAACACATATAAATCATTAACAAACAAAAGCATACATAAATGACCCAAACACATAGACCAAAGACAATAAAATTTACACTACTCACATAACGAATCCCTGGAAACAATCAATTACAATAAGCACCTAGATGACCTATCAATCATATGTTTCTAGTACGATGCATTAAATCACACACTATATGAACATACTGGTCCAAGAGAAAAAAACATGTAAATTTATTGAATCACATCCTGGTTCACCACTCAAGGGGGTAAGTTATTAAATGGTAAAAGTAAAAAATAAATAACATCAATTTCCCAACCCTGGAAACTTGGTTTTTTTCCTATACAAGGGGATAGAGATACCCATACATGTGTACATTACCAAGGTCAAAAAGGATCACAGTCACTTTTCCATCATTCCCAAATAGGGAGAAAGAGTCCAAAATCTATGATACCACTTTATAACCTCCCAGCCTATGTTCCACTCATATCGGTGCCTCGAGTCGGTGCCCTACATGACATTAGGTGTGACACCCAGTACATCCGAGGATACTGACTATAATCCCAGGTCTGTGGAGATACATTTAGATATTATACCCTATTATCTGAGTATAAAAAGGTGAAATAATATCAATAGATTCCCCACTCAAAATAAGAAACAAATAAAATAATGTAGGGAAAATTCCAAAAATGTCCAAAGTGAAATATGGTATATCAATGAGATATCTACACTATATACTAGGAAAAAATAAAATAAAATCCAAGATATAAGAACTATGGGAAAACCTGAACACATTCCTGATTCCCAATATAGACCTAGAACCTCAAAATCTGACCAAAAAATACATGCACATAAAAATCTAGGTCTTTATCCCAAACCTGTACCTAAAAATAAAATGTTGTTGTTTTGGTACCCAAGTCCAATGGAAGCATGAGAAAGGTGTGAGTACAAATAAGTAGACCACTATCAATAATGAATAAAGAAATATCCAGTCTATAAAGTAGTGTATGTAGATAAGTAAAGGAGAAGATAACCAGGACAATAAAATAATCATGTTTTAAAATTAAATATTTATTATATATCCCTTTAAACTGATGGGTTCCGCCATGTCATCCATAAAAAAACATAATTCTATCATTTTGAAAGTCTCAATCATAACTCATAAGCTTCACATATCATTTTACAAGGAACATCAGCCCAAGTTCACAAAACAGGGATCTGAAATTCCATTTATATCCATCCCAACCAAAGATATAGAATGTCATGTATATAATACTAATCCATGGTGTCAAACGCCATATCCAAACCCTTTTAATAAGGAGAACCAGTCCATCCTCTAAAAGAACGATTCATAGGGGTTCTTGGAGAATCATTTTAGCCCACCCAAGGGTGTGGAGAAGTAGTCCAACAACCCAAGCAACCATGGGTATCAAGTGTCACATTGATCCACCCAAAACATCAATGTGGAATACCATGTACAACATCCTCAACCATTTTTTTATTAATCAATTCCATCTTTATCAAATAATTTTTTGTGGTCCCTATATACCTTTAAAAGAAAAGCATGGAACAAATAAAACCCACCCCTCTTTTTACATGACATAAACACCAAAACTATATAATCTTTTAGAACACCTTTAATCCATGCATGAAAACAAGATTCCCCCAATTTGAAAGAAAAAAATAAGTTCTGTGACATTTTTTTCAATAAAAGAGCCATCAAGAAATTTTCATCCAAATGGAACAACACATTCATTTCAAATCATCAATTGAAACTCATCTGAAAAACTTCATTAAAATCACCATGTGGTCGACACATCATTTTAGAACATAATCTGTTTTAAAACATTGTTTACATTCATTGAAAATCACTACCAGATCAAAATACAAAGCACAACATTTAAACCTTTTAAAAGCCTCTTTTGTATATCAGAGAAGCATAGATAAAAAAACATTTTAATTGAACCTATTCATGTCATAAACACTTCTTCCCAAACAATGTCAATTATCCATTTCTCCCAAACTAACATAAAAAATACATTAGCAACCAGTTCACACTCAATATCTCTCTATCATATTATTTACATTTTCATTACATCAATTTAAAGGGTTTGGAATACCCAATAAATAAACCTAGGCCTGATCTCAAATCATCAATGGACCTAATAGGTTCCATGAAGGGTATATCAAATCAAAAATAATTCAATTCCTTTTTCATAGATTAAGAAAAAAAAGCAGTAAGGTCGCACATTGGAACAACTATATACACATAAAAACATCAAGGATTTTAGAAAAATATTATAGACCACCTACCTCATACTCCTAGACGACTACTCATCTAACCATAGCCCTTGGTTCTATGTTAAATAGCCTCAAACGCTAAGATGAAGAACACCCTGGAATGAGGTTTTATAATATTTGGATAGAGAAAAAACAATACACCATGGTTTTTCCAGAAAATAGGAGGTAGATGAGTCAAGGACTTACCCAAAGCTTTGATTAGCACTAAAAGGCACACCAAATGCCACAATATTGTATTAGAATCATCCATTGAGGAGGGTATATCTATTGGTTCTCACAATACAGAAAAAATATGTGTTTGCGACGAGACCCTCTACCCGTCACAAATTATTAGTTGTTCGTGAAAGGTAGGTGGTACCCGTCGCAAAAGGTTCGGCGCAAGTTATGCGTCAACCCGTGGGAACTGTATTTTCGACTGGCATAAAAGCCCGTCGCAATTACCTGACGGTGTTTTTTTTTCTATATGCGATTGGATTTATCTCCCGTTGCAAATATTATGTTGGCAGGTTGGTATTTGCGACGGGATCCATCGCAAAAACTTTTTTAACCCCTTCCCATAATAAATAGGGTGTTAGTATTTGTGATGGGAATCCCATCCCAAATAATGTTGTCGCAACTAATCTAACCTATATATACACTCATATATTATTCCTCTCATTCCAATCCTTTCTCTACACCTCTCTCCCCCGGTACTCATATTTTTCTTTCAAATATTTTCTAAGATAAAATATAAAATCGGAGTATTATTCGCCGCTTAAATACTATGAAAGATTCAGTTTTAAGGTATTTATCTATTTCTTTAATATTTTAGTTAATTCATTTTATAAGATATTAGTTATAATTATAATTAATTAGCTGCAATTAAATTAAATTTGAATTAGATCATTTTATTTTGCGTTATTTCTTTTTCAAATACGTGTTATTAATATTAATTACTATTAATTCGTAGTTATATTAATTATTATTAAGTATTTTTCACTGGCATTAATTAGAAAAATTATTAATAATCATTAATAGTTAGTCCGAATTAGTAGTAATTAGAAATAATTAGTAAAAAATTGCATTAATAAGTAGTAAATTAAAATAAATATTTATAATTTATAATAAATAGTCATAATTAGCCATAATTGTTAAAAATTATTGATAATTAAAAATAACTTGTAATAATTAGTCGTATTTAGTAATAATTAGTAATAAATATGATTTATTAATGATAATTAGAAATAATTTGTATTAATTAGGAATAATTAGGATTAATTAGAAATAATTTGGAATAATTAAGAAAAAATATTAATAAATATTAATAAATAGTAATAATTAGTAATAATGAGGAATATTGTTTAATAATGAGGAATAAATAGTAATAATGGGGAATAATTTGTAATAAATAGTAAAAATTATTAACAATTAGTAATAATTAATTTTAATTAGTAATAATTAGGATTAATTAGTAATAATTATAATTAAATATGAGTAATTAGCAAAAATTTGGAATAAATTGGATTAATTAGTAATATTTACAAGTAATTAGGTATAATTAGTAATAATGAGAAACAATTAGTAATAATTAGCTATAAATAGTAATAATTTTAAAGAATTAAGAATAATTAGAAATAATTACCAATAATTAGATATAATAAGAAATAGTTAGAAATAATTAGAAATAATTAATAATAATTGGGATAAATTAGTAATAATTAAGATTGTTTGGTAGCAATTCGGATTAATTAGTAATAATTAGTAATAGTAATGAATAATTAGTAATAATTAGTAATAATTAAGATTTTTTAGTAATAAATATGATTAATTAGTAATAATTAGGATTAATTAGTAATAATTACGATTAACTAGTAATAAATACTAATAATTATCAATAATTAGTAATAATTAGTAATAATTAGGAATAATTAGCAATAATTAGTTATAATTAGGAAAAATTGGGAAATATTATTATAAATTGTAATAAATAGAATAATTTGTAGTAATTTTTAATAATTAGTAATAATTAGTTATAATTAGTTATAATTAGTAATAATTAAAAATAAATAGTAGTAATTATTAATAATTAGTAATAAATTGTAATACTTTGTAATAAATAGCAATAAATATTAATAAATAATAATAATTAGTAATTATACGTAACAATTAGTAATAAATATAAATAATTAGGATTATTTAGAATTAATTATGATTAATTAGAAATAAATAGGATTAATTATTTATAATTAGGTTTAATTAGTAACAATTGGGATTAATAAGTAATAAGTAGGAATAATTAGTATTGAGTAGGAATAATTAGGAATAGTTATCAATAATTAGTTATAATTAGTAATAATTATTAATAATTACCAATAATAAGTAATTATTAGTTATAATTATGATTAAATAGTATTTATTATAATTAACTAGTTTTAATTAGGATTAATTGGTAATAATTAAAAATAATTCGTAATCAATAGTAATAATTAGTAATAACTTGTAATAACTTGTAATAAATAGAAATAATTAGTAATAAATACCAATAATAAGAAATAATTAGGAGTAAGTTCTAATAAGTAGTAATAATTGGTAATAATTAGTAATAATTGGTAAAAATTAGTAATAATTGGCAATAATTAGTAATATTATGTAATAATTAATAATAATTAGTAAAAATTAGTAATAATTGGTAACAATATATAATAAATTTTAATAATTAGCAACAATGGGTAATAATTATTATTAATTATTAATAATTGGTAATAATTAGTAAAAATTAGTAATAAATAGTAATAAGTAGTAATAATTAGTAATAATTCGTATTAAATTGTAATAAATCGTAATAAACCGTAATAAATGGTAATAACTACTAACAATTAGTAATAAATAGTAATAAATTGTAATAAATAGTCATTAACACTCATAAATAATAATAAATATTAATAATTAGTGTTAAATAGAAATATATAGTAATAAATAGTAATATATAGTAATATATAGTAATATATAGTAATAAATATTAATAATTAGAAATAAATAGTAATAATTAGTAATATATAGTAATAATTATTAATAATTTGTAACAATTTGTAATAAATAGTAATAAATTGTAATAAGTTGTAAAAAAATAGAAATAATTAGAAATAATTAGTATTAATTAGTTATAAATAGTAATAAATAGTAATAAATCATAATAATTAGTAATTATTAGTAATTATTAATAATAAATAACTATAATTTAAAATAATTAGTAATAATTAGTAATAAATAGTAATAATTCTCAATAATTAGTAATAATTCACAATAATTTTCAACAATTCGGAATTATTTACAATAATTCGCAAATAATTTGGGATAATTAGTAATAATTCAAAATAATTAGAAATAATTAGAAAAAATTAGAAAAAATTACAAATAATTAGAAAACATTATCAATAATTAGCAATAAATAACAATAATTTGTAATGACTAGTAATACTCAGAAAAAATTTGAAAAAAATATCAATAAATAAAAATAAGGTGAAATAATTGGAAATAATGGAGATATTCACAATAAAGAGAAATCAATAGAAATAATCGACAATAATTCCTAATAATTCCCAATAATTCCCAATAATTCACAATATTTCTTACTAATTAAAAATAACTCACAATAATTAGCAATATTTCAAAATAAATTGGCCCAATTTTCAGTGGATTGACGACACTCCTTTTCCTCTATGGATCATCTCCTTGAAACTATCTCTCACTAAAATCACTATGAGAAATCATATCTAATGTACAAATATCTATTTTCATATTTAAAATAATTAATATTCATACGTCAGAGTAGAATTTTCATAATAATTTCAATGAGAGAAAGTTGCAAGGAGATGAGTAATAAGAAAAAAGTGAATATTTTTATTGGTGTATAATCATCTTGTAACTTTCTCATATTTAAATAACTATGAAAAATATAAAATGATGTATGAATATCAACTTCCATATGTACATGAATGGAGGGAAGCACAGTGAGGCCTCTATGTTTCCCATTCTATTGCATATAAAAATGGATATTCGTATGTTGGAGTGGATTTTACATAGTGATTTCATCCATAAAAGTTCAAGGAGATGATCCATAGGGAAAAAGAACTGCCTCCAAATCCATGGAAATTGTGTAACTCATAATTAGTGGTTATTAGTATAAATTTTTTGAGATAAATTAAATTAGAGGTAATTAATATAGATTATTATAAATTAGTTTAGAATAGTTTATATTTTAAAACAAATACTATAAATTACTATGAAATATTAGAAATTATTAATAATTTCAAGAAAAGTGAATTGAAATTACTTCTCGTTTTTTTATTGTGTTTATATTATATAAATATATTCAAAAAAGAAAACAAATTCTATTCTTTTAGAGAAATATAGAACAAGGAATTCAAAAACAGTAATTATTAGATGATCATGTTTGAAAAAATTAGTTCAAGAATCTAAAAGGTTTTGGTTTTAATCATTTATAAATTGAGGATGTTGAATATTTCTTATAATTTGTGTCATCAAAACCAAAATTTGTTTTATAAGGGACAATGAAGTTTCATTATAAAAAATATGCTCTGAGGACGTTTCATACATTTGATAACATTAGAGGTCTTCTATTGTGTTTAGGATTTCAGACAGATTATTTTTTTTATATCAATATGGTGAACAAAGTTCCAGAGAAAATACTAATAATTTGGTTCTAGATTCATGACGGATTGAAAATTTAGTACATTATGTGGTAGGTCCACCTTTCCAAAAAACTGAAACTCTGGATGATATTGATTTAACTACTGAATTTGTAAAATCTCGATTTTATGAATTGTGAGGTCCGTTGAGGAAGACTTGTATCTTTGATGCAAAATAATAAATTTGAAGCACTTTTAAAATTTATGTCTATTTAATTAGATAATGGAATGTCATATAGATATTTTGATCAGATATTCTCTTTGGATAAAACATTTTTATCTGAAGGAAATGTGTTTCTTCAAAAATTCTATAAGAGTAAGAGGTTGGTTCATAATATGAGTCTTGGTTATCAGAAGATACATGCATGTTCATACGAATGAATCTTATATTATGGTGAAAATGAGTTGTTGGATAGTTATCCATCATGTTTACAATCAAGGTATAAATAGGCTCAACTAGGGAAGTGAAGATTGGTTCCTTTAATAAAGTAAATATATTTCCCACTTACACCCATATTGTAGCATTTCATTATATTTTATAACACAACAACATTGAAGTCATGACACTCAACAAATATTTCGACTGGTAAAACATTAAATGATCCATCTGATGGTGATTCATGGAATATTTTTGACAAAGTGCATCTGTCTTTTTCTTTAGAATCCCAAAACATTCGATTAGGTCTTTTTACTGATATTTTCTGTCTATTTGGTACTCAAAATAGTTATTATTCAACTTGGAATGTCATTATAACTCCATAATATTTACCTCCTAGGATGTTGATGAAGGATCCATATATCTTTTGACCTTATTAATTCCAAGACATCCAAGAAAGAATATTGGTGTTTATTTTAAACATTTGATTAATGAGTTAAATTAATTACGGAGTGATGCTTTCAGTACATATGATATTGTTGTGAAATAGAATTTCCTCTGAATGTTACATTGATATGGACAATTAGTGACATCCCAGCATATAGCATGTTATCTAGCTGGAGCACACATAGTCCAAATTCGTGTCCACACTATGTGAGAGACAAAAAATCCTTTATGTTTGTTAGTGGAAAAAAGTATTGTTTTTTTGTCTATCGACATGGATTCCTTCTAACCGATCATCCTTTTCGGAGAATCATATATCATTTCAGAAAAGGTACTATTGAATGTGATGAACCTACTACAATGATCTCAGGTTTAGAGATAAAATTATTTGTCTCTTCATTAACTCCAATCACATTTGGACTAATTATAAATCAATAGAAAATTGATTACATTGGGAAAGAACACAATTGGATAAAACATAGAATTTTTTAGGATCTTCCATATTGATCTGATTTATTGGTCTTTCACATGTTGGATGTATTGCATAATGAAAATAACTATTTTGATAATTTATTTCATATAGCTTTAGATACACCAGGTAATATCAAAGATATTGTAAAGGCATAATTATATCTTTCCCAAATTTGATGGAGACTAGAACATGAACAGTTTCCAAATTTTAGATCACAGTGGTTAATGAACCCAAAATCAGCTTATTAATGGTCCAAATAATATAGATTATTATTTTTTCAGAGGATTTCAGATTTGAGACTTCTATATGGTAATGATTCCAATTTGGGAAGATGTGTTAGAAATGGTCATATTATGGGATTAAAAAGTTAGGACTATAATTTTATAATGGAAAGGCTTTTTCTGATTTGATTAAGTGGTTTTTTGTGTTCTATTATTTGGGATGCAATAAAAGACATGAAATATTTTTCTGAGACATTTGTTTGTTGACAATTGACTACCATACACATAGAATACTGAAATAATATATTGTTTTAATTTTATATTAACTGGAAATAATGTTCCCTCCATATTTCTCTATTGCAATGTAACATTTGATATTACATTATCTGCATGAAGCAAAATGTGGAGGTATAGTAATGTTCCGATGGATGTACCCATTCAAGAGATGTATGAAGGAATTGAAGAAAAAAGTATGTAACCAAGCATCAGTTTAAGGAACAATTGTGAACGATTATTTGTAATAGAAATATTATTTTTATGCTCTCATTATTTTGAAAATAAATATCCTTAAAAAACATCATCGATCGTAATGAGGAAAATGTTGATGGTGAAATGTATAAATAAATTATAATTTTTTTAATCAGCCTGAACTTGGATTTGGTGGAGTTCTTCAATGATGGATTTCAAATGATAAACCTAATAGAGCTCATACATAAGTTTTACTCAATTATAAATGAATTAAACCATTTGTACTATTAGTGATCTTATTGATTAATCTATAATCAACGTTACAATAAATTAAAATTATTTTATTTGTAAATTATATTATAATCATATCAAGAAACAACTTCAATGAATTAAGGTAGTTTTTCTTAAAAAATATCATCAAAGTAATTTTTCATACTGCTTTCGTATTGTGGTAACATAAATTTTTTTTAGTTTAACATATAATATCAATTTATTAAAAGTTATATTGATATCATTTTTACAAATTTTAGGTTTCTCAACATGTTGATAAAATTGATAATCTTTTGTGTGTCTTGAGTAACCCACCATCCAAAATGGTTAACTCTTATAATGCATATGTTTTGAATGGATTTTGATTTCATACATTTGAATAGAGGGGAGCCAAAGAAAAGAATAGTGGTGTCTTCCTGATAGAATCGTATCATAAAGAAAGAGAAGATGACTTTCATGGCATACTGAAAGAAATTGTTGAGTTGTTTTATTTAGGATATAATTATATAATGATGTTTAAATATCAGTGGTTGGATACTGAGGGAGGATTTCATGTTCATCTGACCAATGGAATCATTAATGTTAAATAAAAAATACTCTTGTAGTAAATGAATGATTTTTATTGGATCACCATACACCACAAATTTATAATGCAAATTATTGTTCTACTTCAAAGAGTTTGGTAATTGGTGGAGCATAGTAAAAATAAAAACATGGGAGAATCAGATTACTCAAAGTTAATTTGGTACTTTTGAAGTGTAAGGAATTGAAATTTTTCAAAAGACTACTCCAAATCCATCTTTCTTATGTAGAGACATGAATATCGATGATGAAACCCAATAGTTAAGTGTAGATGTTGACGATGATGTTCATGATGTTACAAATGAATTTGAAATGAAAATAGATGAAAAAACTGAAACTCATATGGAAATTGATGATGTTTAGGAGAAATATGATTAAATTTACATCATCAGATATGAAGACATGGATAAAGATGAACATTGACACAATTAAATACTGATTATAATCATATATAATACATATCTATATATAATAGTTGACATTAATTGTTTGCTAACAACAGTCATTTTTTGTTTCTGATGGAGGAGGACTTGTTTCTTCTGTTATAAGAGGCTAATCTACCTTTGGACGAATGAGATGTTGGATCATCTAGCCCTTAGACAGCTGGCAGTCCGGGTAGTACTCGGAGGGGGAATGGTATAGCCCAATTGATGATTCTTGGCCATATCCTTGAGTGATGTCCACATCTTGGATTCGATCCACTCAGGTAGAGGTATGCTTACCTGTGTATTATAGTCACCTTTCATTAATTTGTTTATATACTAATATTTTTATAATTTGTTCTTTTTTTCAAAGAATTTAAAATATAGCTACTGGGCAGGGGATCACTATATTGCACAGTTATTATTTTATTGCTTGGGTCACATGGGATGAGATTATCATTTATGATCAACACCTCATGTTTGATCATTTGGTGGTACGTAAATAAATAATATTTATTTGGAAATTTATTTAATTAATAACATGATATTGTAAATTATTTATATGGTTTATATAATAATATCGGTAAGAGCATGTGTGACACTATCTAGAAGGCATGGTAGGGGTTTATATGTGATCATTTTCATAAGTTTTTGCACAATTTAAGAAGAAATGCAATGAAAAAAGTTGGAGTGAGAGAGTTTTATGAGTCTTTTCATGCCCACCGACCTGATTACATTTCATCTTTGGTTTGGTATGGATTATGTTCCCATAGGTTGGGTGGAGGTATTCAGAGGAGATCATCAGTAGGTTGAAAAAACTAGGGTAGACCGGAGGTGACACATCAAGCTAATAGTCGTACATTCTATACACATAAGGAACATATGGTAAGTTTTTTTTTAATAATTTATACAACTTTAAATGTAACGGTTTATTTTATATTCAAATAAAAAGTCAAATAGCCTGATGTTTTGGAGTTCAATTTTTATAAGAGGATGTATATTGATCATGTCACTAGATATATTAGAGGTGATCAACAACAGCAGATTGTGGTTAGTATAATTTATTTCTGAGTTTTAAAATTGACAATAAATAATATATTAACTATTTTAATTTTAAATTGCAATTGATGGAGTCATATAAGGTTCCTACGTCTTAGACACAGACTGGGAGATAGGATAAGATCGAGGGTCAGACTAGTGCCCACCAATTTGATGAGGTAGCATGGATATAGGCATCCCAATATTCCATTGAGAATTGTTGATTTGTTCGTATCGGCTCTCAATTGATGTCGTGGATATATTATGGTATCACTGCGATGTCGGCCTCCAACTCGAGAGGAGCTCATTGAGAGTCATCATCAGCTGCTGTATATTATCCTGAGCTGCTCTGAGCTTGGAGTGACCTTATAGAGAGTATGAATAAGGAGATGGATGATATGTTTCATTGGTATCAGCAGGAGATGTTCCAATGGCAGCAGCAACAGCAGGAAGAGCTATGAAGACATCATCAGTAGTAGTAGAAGGATATGCATTAATGGACGTAGGAGCAACATGAGTAGATGGAGTACATGTGAAGTCTGACTCTTGGTTTAGGGATGGATTTCTCTCCACCATCTCCTGCACATCCTTTATTGGATCCCCCTCACTAATATATTTTTTTGATAAAACATATGAATGTAATTTTTTTGCAAAATTAATTTTTTATATCTCTATTTATTGTGTGTTTATATTGTTGCAAATAATTCATTTTTTGTTATTTATTTACTTTTTTATTTAATTTTTTTTATTTTCTTACTTATTTAATTTTTTTTTATTTTTTTATTTTTTTATTTATTTTTAATTTTATTTTTATTTTATTAATATTTTTTAAATTTTTTCGATTATTGAGGTTTTTATTATTTTATAGTATTTAATAATTTTACTAATATTAATATTATTATTTAATTTATATTAATATTATTTTTATTTTTATTTTATAAATATTATTTTATTTTTATTATTATGTTAATATTATTAGAAATAACATTATTTTTTTATTTTATAATTTTTTTGTATTACTAATATTAATATTAAAATTATATTATTATTATTATTATTATTATTATTATTATCCAATATTATTTTATTATTATTTTATAATATTAATTTATTTTTATTAATAATAATATTTTATTCTATTCTATTCTATATATTTATTTTAAGATATTTTTGATGGCCCCTTTTTCGATAGGGACCCCCATAATAAATATTATTTAAGAAGGCCCATCATAAATATTATTTTTGATGGCCTATCACAAAAACTATTTTTTAAATAATTTTGGGGAAACAATTTTCAATGACACAACTTCCCATCATAAATAGTATTTTTGCAATGCTCTTTTCTACAACGGTTCATTTGCGATGGGGTCCGGTCATGGATGTGAATTCAAAAATATTCCATTTTCTGGTAGTGTCACCATAGGTTTCTAGGGGTGGAATTAGGCAGAAAATCAGTGATGAAGCCTTTAATCTCGAGAGTCAAAAATTGGAATTTTCTCACTATTTAGTAGGGTTACATTTTGGCGGCATCATTGGAAAACACATGTGGAAATTGTTTGGGTCCCTCAACGAAATAGGTCCAAACCACACAACTTCCTAGAGTCACTAGTATAGTTTGAAAATCAATATGGCACCAGTGTGGCCACCTTTGTTTAACGGGTGATGGTTGCACAGTTTTCCAGGTAACCCACACAGCTTGTCAAACCATGTAGAGGTCATGCATCCAACCCTATCCAGGACACCACACCCCACACAGTATTGACATAAAGTTAATAATTACTATTCAATATCCTTTTTTTAGGTGTTGTGTGAAATTTTCTCCACCCTTTTCATGTTCAGGAACCAACTAGACACTCTAGAGACCCCTTCAAATCCTAGGAAACACTCTACTAAACAATATAAAATATGTATAACCAATATTAGAGAGAGACATACCTCTTCACAGGATCTGTATCATACACCTAGGGTGTCGAAAAATTCTCATAATGTTATTTACTACCCAAAAAAATAATACCTTCATTTTAAAAATCATTTCCAGCCTCATAGTACCTTCAAAATCCATGTTATACATTTCGTGAATCAAAAACAAACAAATTTTTATATTAAAAACTTTTACCACTTCAACGTTTTTTCTAGAAAACACCTCATTTAATCAGTCTAGTATAATAATTCAAGTATCACATTAACACTTTAAACATATAGAAATATACAACTTTACCATGAAAATTATTTTTGTAAAATAGTGTATTGCCTCAAGAAAAA
This sequence comes from Viscum album, assembly GCA_963277665.1. Taxonomy (NCBI): domain Eukaryota; kingdom Viridiplantae; phylum Streptophyta; class Magnoliopsida; order Santalales; family Viscaceae; genus Viscum; species Viscum album. The sequence goes on from OY728165.1 coordinate 822,397,124, forward strand.
CTGATCAGCACTTATAAAATAATTAAAAAATATTATAATGTTTATTTTAAAATATTTATAGTCAAATTTATAATATCAATCGATGAATGATAATTTATTAGGTCCAACATTCATCATGATCTCTACTACAAATATGTTTTATGTATATTGACTATAAAATAACACCCTAAAACCTCAGAATCCATTAATAATGTATTTTTCACTTTTAAAATCAATTCATAGGCTAATATTTGTTATTAGTTGAGAGAACCTAATTAGTAAGTCATTTTACATCTACATACCCTTGAAGCTATTTTTTACCCCCATCCCGGAATGAAAAATCCTTTCTTAAAAATTTAAGTATTATAAATTATGGGTCCAAAATGCTGTGATGAAATTTTGAAGATACAAATCCTTATGAAAAAATAAAGTTTTAGGGACAATAGTGGAACAAGGGTTAAAAATAAGAAAAGGGAAATAGATCTTACAACTTCTTGAAAATTAACCATCATGCTAAGAATATAGTAGGGAAACTAATAATGATAAATCATGGGATATTTGAGATGAAAAATTAATATTATAGAAATTTCCAAAATAACAAGGTCATAGTGCACACTTTTAAACCATGCACTTGACTGTGCATTATCTGTAGGTTCTGGGCGCAGCGGAAGCGCATGATGAGGTTGCACCCAACTTTTAAAAATTGTCAAAATCGATGATTAATCTGAGATCAATATGATGATAAATTCCGGTATCCATGGAATTGAATCAAAGATAAAACAAAAATGATGAAAACCTATAACCAAGAAGAGTGGATCAACATATTTTGTTTATAATTAATTTATATAAATTATATAATTACTACCAAGGTGATTATTTCATCATTGATGTGTCCGACCATGGGTTCAAGGTGAGGTTTCGTTGTCATGTAGAATCCAAGGATAAGAGTCTTCTAGAAATGATCCACGCATGCTCCATGTATCTACGGATATTACCAAAGGAGTATCTAAGTGGTAGCACATATGATCCTTCAACTTGCAATTTCCACCTTTGATCTCCTTGAGAACTGCTTCCAAAGCATTCTCCTTGATCTGGTGGATAAGGATCTCTCTCATTATTGAGAGTGTTCTTAGAGAGGAAAAATTTCTCCAGGCTCAAGATCTTTTCTCTAATAATGTTGTGTTAATAATTATTGGTTATTCTGTCCAATGAATCCTTGGAAAAGTTTGATAATAAAAAATATAACTTGGAATTTAATTCAACAGGTAATAATAAATAATTAGAAAAAATTCCAATACTTAATTTATTATTCAATGTGAAACCTCATGTCAAATAATAATACCCATTCTATTATTTCTATAACATGTGTTTAACTTGAACATTATATTTATATATTATTTAACCAAAAAATATTTAATATTATTTCTCACCGAACACAAAACTTGGTATTCCAGTCCTTCTCAATATTTATCGGCCCTTGAATAATGACTATTTATTTATTAAATAAATATAACATCCTTATTCGTCAATAAATAAATATTCCATACATAATACATTCTCTCAAATAACTAGTGATGAAATAAATGCGATCAATCATACTAAAATAATTATTAAACCAAAATCGGGAATAATATTTATTCAACTTGTTAAATAAATAAATTATTTAACTACGTCACTTGCTACACTTAGTGTGTGACCCTCTAGGCCTTTTTCTTGTTGGCATTATGCGGGCTTTCCCAATTTCCAAGAAACTATCTAGTGAAGGCTCAACGAACCCAAGAGAAAGAAGTTTATGTTGCAATGACATGTCACCTCATATGAACGCTTACCTTCTAATATAATTCATTTGACCCGATGTCCCCAATTAAGTGGTTTACATGCAAGTATCATCAACCCATGTTATCGATTTCTCGTTATTTGATTTTCCAAAATTAAACTTTCCTAGTGAACACCATGGACATGGATTTAGTTAGGCTATATCATTTCTATAAAAGGTCCTGAGATATCTACTTCTGTAGAAGTGAAAAATCATTTCTCACTTTATTCATTAATGTACTATTACTCGTGACACAACCAATATATCCTACCTCGCCGAAAACATCTTCCATCATAGTTTTTGTCAATACGTCAAATTGAAGGAGTCAAAATACCCATTAATAGTAACCATAAAGTCTAAGGACCAATACACACATACATAGATAGAAACATCCAATGACACTTACGAATATGGATTTACTATTGGAAGGTCTTGTTCTCATAATATCCTCTAGGATATTAACATGGGTGCTCACCATGAGAAGGTTCCTCAAAGATTCATGATCCCCCAGCCTCGATGGCCTATATCATTTCTTCCCTTAAAATGATACTATCTGGCCATAGAACATATATTCAAAAATAATCTCATTGAACTTCTAGGTTCTCATCATATCAGAGATCTATCATGACATTTTAATGCAAAAACTATTCATAGGACATTATCACATACTCTATCACATAAAAGAACAATTATGATGTTATAACTACTTTATTAATATTAATCCAACGAATAAAATTTTATTATAAATTACAATGAATTTAGTTTATAGGGCACCAACTACAATAGACTCCCACTTTCACTAGAGCCAACTACTAACAACCTTCAGTCCATTAGCTCTCATCGGATATTTGTGCTTCTACTAAGATGGGCCTTTAGTCTAGGGGTCTACGTCATTCTCTTCCATGGACTGTATACTCACTACAACATCACCCCTTTTATAGAAATCCATCAAGAGGTGATACTTTCAAAGAATGTGATTTTTTCATTGATATGACCTTATAACTTTTTCAAGAGCCACTGCTTCAATACTATCACGATACATTATAATTGGACCTTTTATACCAGACACCACATCAATATCTTGAAACAAGTTATGAATACAGACATATTTCTTCATTGTGTTAGTAGTTTCTATATATTCGGACTCCAATTTAGAATTAGAAACAACTGGCTCATTTGAACTCTTTTGGATGACTTCTCCTCTATTGAGACAACAAAACATGTCATGAATGTGACTTCAGATCATTATAATTTTCTAAAAACCAGCATGAGTATACCATCTGATGAAAAGAACCTCAATTCCTCCATACACAAAGAACATATCCTTAGTTATTATAAGATACACAAGGATAATCTTGATTGAACTGCAGTTCTTTTCTCCAGGTTCTACTTTATATCTACCTACAATGCTTAGTACATAGGTAACCTCATGTCTGGTACATAACATGTCATACATTATAGATCATATCGCTAAAGAATACGAAATCTTACTCATCATATCATTATCATGTTGTGTCTAGGGACACATTTTCTTGGAAAGATGTATACCATGTGACACTAGAACCAATCCTCTATTTGATTGGTCTATTCTAAATATTTTTATTATTTGGTCAATGTATATACTTTGACTTTGTCCAAGCAACCTCTTGGATCTATAACAAATGATCATGATCGCTTGAATGTAGTTGGATTCACCTATTTCCTTTATGGATAATGACTTATTCAACCTTTTCATGATTGACTACAAGACTAGTATGTCATTACCAATATGAAATATGTCGTCAACATACACTACTAGGATAATGACCAAATTCTATTAAACCTCCTGTAAACACATGGCTCACATTCATTCTTAATGAAACCAAATTCACTTATGGGTTCAGCAAATTGAATGTTCCATGATGTGTATTCTTTATTTAACTCGTAAATGGATCTTAGTAACTTGCATGCCCTTTTAGAATAACCTTATGTAAGATACACTTCTAGTTGTTTCATATATGCATCTCTTTGAAGGTTCCCGTTATGGAATGTAGTTTTGACATCCATCTTCCAAATCTCATAATCATGGAAATATTCTATAGAAAGTATGGTTATAATGGATTTAAACATGGAAACTAGTTAAAAGGTTTCATCATATTCAATTCTATGATGATTTATAAACCCTTTAGTCACTTTACTTTCTTTATAGGTACTAAATTGACCTTCCTTGTGCAGTTTCTTTTTGAATTCCCATTTACAACCAACATGATTTACATCAACTGGTGAAACGACTAGAACCCAGACTTTGTTCTGATGTATTAAATCCATCTTAGACATTATATATTATAACCACCTTTCTGCTTCTGAAATCTTTACTGCTTCCATGTATGAGAGAGGTTCATCATTGTCTAATAATTACGAGACACCATCATCAGTGACAAGGAAACCATATCTCTCTGGTTCCCCTACCTCTCTATAACTCATGCACAGTACTTGTGTTTTAGGAACTACCTCTTCCACAGGGACTATGGAACTTGTTCCTATACTAACTCTTATCTATCGTGAGAATTAACTTCATCAAAGTCAATATTTATCACACTATCTTTGGTGAGGATGTTCTTCCTCTCTAGCAATAAAACATGTCTAGCAACAATCACTTTCTTGTCTAAGGGGTAGTATAGGTAGTATCCCTTTTTCTTTAGGATACGCTATAAATATACATTTCATGACCTGAGGTGATATTTTGTTTCCTATGAATTCCATAACAAACACCTTCCATCCCTATACATGTGTATGAAACAATTTTGGTTTATTTCCACTCTATAGCTTGAAGGTAATCCCATTTTCAATCTTAGTTGGAACTTGGATTAATTTATATGCCACAGTTTGCAATGCATATCCCCAAAAGTATAATAGAACATATGCATGACTCATTATCGACCTTACCATGTCCAACATGGTATGGTTCCTCCTTTCACTAACACCACTCCACTATGTTTTATAAGATGGAGTGAGTTGAGATAAAATCCCAGACAGTTGTAAAATGTCGACAAACTCTGGGTTAAGATATTTTCCACCTTTTAATGATTGAAGCTTCTTTACCTTCTTACCAGGATGATTCTCTACTTCATTCTTGAACTTGTTGAATTTCAAAATGGAATCAGACTTATACGTTATTATGTAGACATATTCATATCTATCCATGTCTTCAAAAAAATAAATGAAGTAATAACATCCACCTCTAGATTCTAGAAGAAATGATCCACACACATAAGTGTGTACCAATCCAAGAAGATCTGTATCTCCTTAACCTTTCCAATCAAATGGTGGTTTGGTTATTTTCCCTTGTAAACATGCATGACATATATCATGTGGTTTTAGCTCAGAAGAGTCTAAATAACCTTCTTGATAGAGCTTTGGCAGGATCATCTTGTTTACATGACCAAGGAAGTGATTCCACAACAATGTTGTATGATTCTTGTGAACATGGTTCCTTATCAATTACCCACACCTATTTCTCATAATTTAAAACATACATGTTGTTAATTAATTTTCTATACCATAACATATGTTTTCCTTATAAAAGTAACAAAATTTATTTTCTAACATGAAAATAAATCCAATTTTATCTAAACTTGACACCGAAATTATTTTCCTGGAAACACTAGGTACATAATAACAACCATGTAAAACAAAAATCCTTCCCATCTGCAATGTGAGGTGGTAGTCAACAATAGAAATAAAAGAAATTCTCACACCATTGGTATCTCAAAGATCCACCTCTCCTTTGGAAATTTTCTCGAATCAACTTTGTTCCAGAATTTGAAAAAATATTTGAGCCCCACAAGCTATATATAATACCCAATGTGTTGAAATGGAATGATTTCACTCTATAAAAAATGCACCTTTGGCTTCCCTTTGCCTTTGTGTGTTCTTCTTCTTCCAATGCCTTGACATACCACATGAAAAGTATAGAGCCTCATTTTCCTTGCCATGCCTCTATATCTTCTTCTTCTTGATCGAATGGTGCTTGGAGGCTTTATATTGTTTATAAATATTAGGCCCCTTTGCTGATACCTTCCTCTTCCTATTCACCATACGTATTATGATTTTTAATACCCCATGCCCCTATCAACCTATAGAATCAGGGTAAGAAGCTTAGATAGAATCTTCTCATTATTTCTCATATTATAATTCATAATAGAACTAGAGAAGGTTTTATTCAGTGATGATAATATGACATTTTTATGAAACTCATCTAGGAATTTCATCCTTAATATGTCCATGTGCTTAATGTAGCCAATAATCTTGACTATATGGTGTCCAACCGGTGAAGACTCTCCATGCTTAAAAGTTAATAGAGCATTGGATATCTCAAACCTCTCTTGTATCGCCTTCTACTAATAGTGATCCTGAAGGTGAGACATCATTATATAAGTAACCATTACCTGATGTTGCATCAAGAGCTCATTGATCATAGATGATAACATGAGGCACTGGACATCCATAGCGTCATTTAGATGTCTCTCATACATAGAGAGTTCCTCATCACTTTCCTCATTGATAGGCTTAATTGGTTAATTCTCTTACAGCCCCTAAATTTTCCTCTTATGGCGAAGGATGACCCGAAGGTACCTTTTCCACTCTTGGAAATTATTAACAGTGAAAATGTTTTCCTTCTCGAGTAATGATCAAAATAATATGTTTGATATCATTTTGATTGATTTTTCTTAAAATTAATATGAATAAATTATTAGTAAATTATCATGATAAATATAGAAAAATAAATAAATTAATATTTATTAGTCTCCCACTATTTTTTAAAACCCCATAACCCTCACCATTGGCTTTGAAATATCCAGTTTCTTAGACATTATAGCAGAAAGGATCAATATTTCTCTTTATATTACCCCAACTAGGTTATTCCAACAACTTGAAAGGTTTTATGTACTCATTCCAAATACCAATGACATTAACTCATAGCTCATTGATCTGTTGAGTGGACTCCCCAATCCTGAAATCCTAAATTTTGGATTTCCTCAACATTTGACACTTAGTTCCACCAAGCCCTGCTAGGGTAGTCAACCCTTGATGTAGACTATGTTAATTGAACCCAAAACATCAAATTAGAATTCCTCTATAATTTAAAGCACCCCAAATAGGGTTGTTCAGGCACTTTGAAATAAGGTTCGATTCTAACTGATGTAATGGAAGGATATACAGACAGAATATTTATTTGAGTGATTTTATCCTTTACGCGTAAATTTCCACTTATTATATTTTCACATACTTGTTATTATTATATGGGATATACATATGGGAATAACCATGTATATATAATATTTACACAAAATCCAGTTTTTAGTTTAGTTCCGTCTTGTATACATGTTAGTTCATTAATTATGTTATCACATCAAACATCCATAATGAATAACCATACAACTGACATAAATTAAATAAATGGTATGATCATGAGCATTACTATTGGTTAGTTTATCAGGAGATTGATAAACTAACCCTAACCTATGGGAGAAACATCATAAACCATTTAAGGTTCTAGTTTATAGATTTCCACCTGTCCACCTTTTTATCTCCTTGGATTGGTTTGACCTCAAATCCTAACTTGAACCGCCTCCACTAGAATGGGAGATCCATCCATTACATATTCTTTTAACTGACACGCATGTTAGGGGTAAAAGGGGGTTGTCATTAATTTACCATGGACATGTAGGACCTACATATTAATATGGAGATGGCACATAGGAAAAAAATTTCAATTTAATAAATAAATTAAAAGGAAATGAATCATATACAAAGGTATGGTCTAGTTTATGATCATCCGCAGAAATGCAACAAATTACACATTTAATGAAACAATCATTCAATTATTTAATCATTAATATTAAGATAACTTATGATAGAATCAATTAATAATTATATTTAATTAATTTATCCATTTTATCTTAATCCTTTTTTGAATTTCCTTGAGATTATCATCCATAACCATATAAATAATGTGTTCCTTGGAAACAACTCGGTGAATACCCATCCAAAACAAACCAAAATTTATTTATATTTGTATACACTTTTTTCTTTGTGGAATGTATCATGGAAGTAGAATTATAATTATAATACAACATATACATGATGTGAATATATTTAAACGTTACATAGATGTTAATTAAAAATTTATATATATATATATCAAACACATATCACATGTTGTGTCACAACTTTACACCCACATGAAGGTACATGCCTCAAGGGTTTCATAATATAATAATAGTTTTTTTAATCTGGGTAATCTGGAAACAGTACATGGAGTATAGATCCAAATACATTGTGTATACCCTCCTCACCATCCATCTGAATTACATTCCTAGGGAAATATCATGTGATGTGTACATCAGAAATCTTCTGAGTACACTATGTTTCCAGTGGCCCACATGCTGTGTAGACTCTATGTCACATGGCCACCTATCATAAAAAACATTTATGGGATGCATACCTTACCCTTGACTCAAAGGGACTACATGCCATATCTAGTGGAGAAAATGGCGTGTAGTCCTGCTGACCAGGCGCCAGTCTTTCCAGGTCGACACGTAGTGTAAGAATTAACTACAACGTGTTTCATTAATTCACATGGATTGAGTGATTTTAGAATTACTCATGATGCATTGAACATGAATACATTATGTATCGATCTGACTAAACTGCATGCATTATAGTGTAATCTATACAGAACTGTTAGCGCCTCCTGATGAGATCCTCTATTTAATTTTAATCATACAATTATTCATTTATGTTCAATCTACAAGAAAAAATAAGGGAACAATAGATCTCAAAATTCAGATTACAATAACGATTTAACATGAATTGAAAAACTAATTTATTAAAGAGTAAATCATTAACGAATTATTTAAATAATTATAAATGAAAATATAGCCCCTTTGATACCACTTGTAGGTTTAGGGTGCAGCAGAAGCACAGGATGGGCGTGTACCCAACATTTATAATTTTCATAATCAATGATTTATACAAGATCAATATGATGATGAATTATAGTATCCATGGAATTGAATCAAAGATAAAAGAAAAAGGTGAAACCCATAACCGAGAATAGAATATTGGCATATTTTTTTTACAATTAATTTAATTAAATTATAGTAATACATCCATGGTGATTATTTCTACATTGAGGAAGCTAACCATGGTTCCAAGGTGCAGTTTTGTTGCGATGTAGAATCCAAGGATAGGAATCCTCTAGCGGTGATCCACACATCCTCCAAGTATCTCCGAACATTGCTGAAGGAGTCTCTAGGTGAAACCACATAAGATCCTTGTGCTTGCGATGTCTAACATTGATGGCCTTTAGAATCGCTTCCAAATAAAGCTTCTTGATCTAGTGGAAGAGGATCTCTCTCGTTCTTGGGAGCATTCTTTGAGAGGGAAGAGTCCTCTAGGCTTGATAACTTTTCTCCAGGAATGGTGTGCCCACAACAATTTATTTGTGAGTCTAATGACCCCTTCGCTAATTTAGAGAATAATAACAAAATGGGGAATTTAATTAACTCGGTAATAATAAATAATTAGCATAGGTGTTGTTGCTTAATTTATTATTCAATATGAAACACCATGTCAAATAATAATAGTAATTCTATTATTTTGATGACATGTTCTTAGCTTTCACATTATATTTATATTTTTCAACGAAATAATATTTAATATTATTTCTCACTGGACCCATAACTTGGCCTCCAATCCTCCTCAATTTTTTTATTCTTGAATAATGACTATTTATTTTTTAAATAAATATAACTGCATTATTAACCGATAAAAAAATATTACATTCCAAAAATAAATTATCTAGAATAACTAGAAATGAAATAAATAAAATATTTCATACTTGAATAATTAATAAACCAAAATAGAGAATAATATTTTTTCAACATTTTAAATAAATAAATTATTTAACTGAGAAACTGGATACACTTATTGTGTAACTCTCTAGGCCTCTTTCTCGTTGGTATTAGGTGGGATTTCCTAAATTCCAAGATTAATGTCTAGAAATGGGTCAAGGAACCCAAGAGAAATAACATCACGTCACAATGACATGTCACCTCATATGAATTCTTACCATATAAAAAAATCCCTTTCTCTTGATTTCAACAATCAAGCATGTTGCATCCAAGTTCCATCAACCCATGTGCCTGATTTCTCATTCTTTGACATCCTGGAATTGAACTTTCCTAGAGAACACCAAGTACCTGGATTTAGTTTCAATATATCATTTCTATAAAATTCCATGAGATATATACTTTCGTAGAAGTGACATATCCTTTCTCTCATTATTCATTAATGTTTTATTACTCATGACACACCCAACATATCCTACCTCACCATGAATATATGTCGTCACATTCTTCATCAGTATTTATAAATAGATATAGTTATTCTTAGAACATATATTCAAGAATAGTGTCATGGCACTTACGGGTTTCCATCATATCAGGGACCTATTATGACCTTTTAATGATACAGCTATTCTTAGGACATTATCACATAAAATATCATACAGAAGAACAATCATGAGGTGATAAGTAGTATATTAATATTCACCCAATGAATAAAGGTTTAACATAGCGTACAAATAAGTTGGTTTCTAGGGAACCATCTCAAACATATGCCACTATCCCATTTAAAACATTATTATGGAAAAAAATTAAATTTTTCTCTTAAAATGTGTATCACTCTAATTTTTTAGAAGAATCATTTTCTTCCTAAAATAAATTAATAATGAATTATTTTTTTATATAACATAACTACAAAGCCACATCATACAAAACACTATAAAATAATTCAAAAACCGAATGTAATGTGTGTAGTGTAGATTGATTGATATATTTAAATATTCAAATATTACACATTTTCATTAACATTTAATGTATACTTGTCAAATAAATTTAATATTTTAAAAAGAAAATGTGTCGATTATTAGAACATTTTTGTAAAACTTCATTTTAAATATAACCATTTCTATTTATTTAATGAAATATAAATATATTATCACATATTAGTGACTCCAATCCTGATTTTGAATAAGACACAATAGGATATCATAATATAATAACAATTGTGAAATAATTATTAAATTTATTTACACATTGAATTTATGTTTCTATCACATTTATTATAAAATATTTATTTTCAATTATTAAGATAGTGAATTAGTAAATATAATTTTAATGGTAATTTATTTTATTATTTCTTCATTATATTTATAAAAATTAAATATTCTTATGAATATAAATTACTATTGCAATCCCTGAGGTTTAAAATATAGTTGCAATAAGTGGGGGTTAGTTGTAGCTAAAGGATGGAATTCAATTTTTCATTCCCATTAATGTATTCATTTGATAAAATTTGATAAAATTTTATCAAATCAAAGAAAAAAACAAAAATTTACGATGATAGTAAAGTTAAAGTGGATATTAAAATTATTGATATATAACACTAACGGATTACAAAATTGTTCACAGTGAAAAATAAAATTATTGGTGACAAATCAAAACCATTTATGGCCATACAAATGGTAAATAAAAAAAGGTAAAAAATTGATAGTGGTATCAGATAACAATCCCAATATCTTTTTAAGGATATTATTACTAAAAATATTTCTAATTCATGGGATGTATTTTTTTTAAATAAAAATTGTAGGTAGATCCATAGACCAAATCCAAGGTATACAAGATCTAACACCATGAATTCTTTGAATTTAACCTAGTTGATGGTACCAATCTCTGTAACTGGAACATCGTCAATAGAAGTTTCTACAATGGGTTGTTATTTTCATGAGTACCTCTTTGTCCTCCTCAATTGGAAATAATCCCAATCACCATGGAAATTTTTAAACTTGCTAGTTCAGGGAATACCATCACTTAATCATTGGGCCTCGTCAATCAAAATGATCGACAAAAGGTGATTCCTCAGACGAATCTCATTGATAATGCAGATCAAAATATGAATAATTACAATTGATAACTTAGATATTTATAATGAAATACCTCAAAATGGTATCTTTAAGTGAAAAAAGAAACATATTACATACGGATTTACTTAAAGGTAATAAGATGACGCTCAACTTCACTTGTCATCAAAAATTTTACAACTGTAATATATTTTATTCCATAGATTCCTCATCAAAATTTATTTCAACCACTATAAAGAACAATAAAGGTTAAAATTTTAGATCTTCAGGTTTATTTTTAACATTATCAGAAGGTACATCCTCTTTTGATGAGTGAAATTCCATTATCTAATGAGAATGTGCTATCATCCAATGTCACTACACTAAATTCTAATGAAAGAACTCAATAGGCCATCATAGAACATCAACAAGAACTCCATTAGAGAACTCTTCATGTCGTCATTATGTACCATTAATTAGATAGATCTATTATGTTCATTCGAACTTCACTAAAATAAAGATCATAAAAATACAAGTATAACATAAAACAAAAATTAATATGACCATAAAGAAAATGTAAAGTATATTGTTATTTTCAAATTAGGTATAAGAAGATTCATTAGACTCATCAAACACAACTAATAAAAATAATCTTATTATCAATTTTTTTAATTATTATTTAAATCATTTTAGATAATTTATTTATTTTTATTCATTTTTATATATTTTGATATTTAAAATACTTTTACCATGAATTATAAGATTTAATTGAATTATCATTAGTTTTATTATTTTATTTATGTTATATTTTTTGATTATTTAGTCACCTAAATTTTAATAATTTTCCTTTTCAACTATAAATTTGTGATAGATTTATATATCATTAAATTTTACAGAAATTTTTTAACTTCTATATATTTAAGATATTATATAAGTAGATAAAATTATGTATATATTGATTTAAATGTTAGTTGAGGTTAATTTGTATTTAATATTATCATTGATATAATATTTAAATCATAAAAAATGATACATAACATGGATCCTAAAATTACATTTATCATTAAAATTTTAATTTAACATTTAAATTATTTTCAATTTCACATTTATTTATTCTAATAATGTTTGATTTTTTCTTCATTTTATAGCCAAAAAATCCAATAGTAAGTGTTACCTTAAATTATTTCAACTTATTTTTATTATTTTACATATAAATTTTTATCTTATTTACTAATTTAGTTAATGTGATTTTAATTGGGTTTATTCTCTAAATTTTATATTAATTTTTTTATGTCAAATATAATTTCATATGAAAATATTTATTTTCAAATTAAAATGGATCCATTATTAATATATATATATATATATATGATAATTTATAAAATTCACTTGAAACTAAAAAGTGATTCTTATATAGATTTATCTTGGAAAATAATACAGAAAAATTAATAAATACATCCTATAATGTAAATATTGAATAAAAAATATTATAACACAATATTAATTGTCATCATATTTTCTAAATACTAATATATAATAAAATTTAAAAATTTATTTTTTTAGAAGAATAACTATTTTAAAAATTAAATTGAAAAACGGTAACAACAACAAAAAAATTATCTTGTAGTGGTGGGTTCGATGGAATCAAATATAAAAGAATCATATCAGGGCAGTGAGAGGTGGTGACAAGGATTGGAAAACTATCATTTTAGTAGGGAATTATTGTGGAAATACATGTTTTAAATGTAATGTGATTGGGAAGTGGGGTTTGGGTGAAGTGGTATGAGGGTTTTGGTTAGAGTGCAGGGTTGGAACACTAGATAATACAATACAACACAACTGAAAAATAAGAAATAAATACAATGGACTCTATCCCAACAAACACTTTATATCCTCCCAAGATGTCATCCTCGATATACCCAACTAGAAATAAACCCTACTTATATCTACAAATTAATACTTGCCCCAAAAATAAAATTTAAAGGCTTACCCATGTATATCAAAACTCATTCAGGAACACTAATATGGGTGATTCCATCGCCCTACTAGGATTCCTCTTCTTTCCTAAACACACTATGTGATCTAAGAATAAAATGTTCAAGTATAAAAAACATATGGGATTGAAAATTGATGCTCATTAAATCTCATCCCCCCAAAAAAATATAACACATCATGCACATGAATGTCTTACTAGAGACCACACATATAGAAGACACATTTACTCTAAATACCCATATTAATGATACCCAACATGGAACATGATTCGTGTGTCTTTAATTGATAACATTAATAGCACTACTACCTAATGAGATATACCATACCGATATCATCTCATAAAATTAAATCACCATGAGGTCTCCCTATAGAAACAAAACCCACTCATTACTGTCTGATATTCAACTTTAGTGATCTCAATTGTCTCCCATATCCAAAACCCCAATATATCAAGCTATAAATATTTAAAAAAGATAAAATAAAATATGTTCCAACAATTAATGACATGCCAAACAATATTAAAGACAAGAATCATGTATTACAAGAGATACTAATGCATCAAATAAAACATTACCAAAATCCCATGATAAAACAAACAAACACGCTATAGAATTAGTCCTAATAATAATAAATAATGATATTGGTGATCATGTATTGCCTTATCTCATCTTGCCGACTATCTTCAAAACCGTATACTAGACTATACAGAATTCACTAATGGCTTAATATATTATATATAATTTCATCAAAAGAGATGAATATGACTTTATGATATTACATATATCTCACTACACCCTATTCACTCAGATCACACATCAACCCCACCATCATCAAGAATAATGAGTGTTTTCTAGACATGGCCACAACATATGTAGGTTTTTATAAATATTTGGGTCCTCTCTGTCTAATAAATCCCACAATCCCCTCCCATATGTTATCCATAATCTCACCTAATCATATATAACTGATCACTCAACATCTTGATTCCTATGAGGAATGACACATCTACAACATTCTGTATCCATACTCATCCAAAAAACAATGTACAAGATATTAAAAATAGTAAAACATGAGCTCCTTGAGTCAAAAAGTATTCCCAATAGTATTTCTAAACATCATTATCCATGGGAATTGAAACATCATCAAGTTGTTTATCAAGCACATTTCAATGTCTCTTAGGGTATACGGTTCATCACTATACCTCACAAATGGTATATGAATCCATAATCTATATGGGAAATACACTATCCCCTCTCAAAAATACAATAATGGAATTATAAATCTCGTTCACACATCTTGGAATTGATACCATGGATATTTCTATCACTCGGCCCTCCACATATCATATTAGCTCAAGAATTCAATAAAATAACCCTAGGAGAAACACCTAACTTAACTACTGAGTCTAATAATTTTTCTCTCTTGTATGTAAAAATGGATGGAGAACCATCACCAATAAGTCCATGAACTCCCTAGAGTCAATAAAAGATTAAATAATTAATTACTTGCTCAAATTCTTGGATCATTACCATACTAAATGAATCTCATGGTTTCTTTGAACCTACATGATATGGAACCTAACATATATCTCAAACAATTTAACCAACACAACAACCATGAAAACGTTTCTCCTGTGATACATATATTATCATACATCATAATAAAACAATTGAAAAAATACAAGTAAAATAAAATTGAGAATCACAATCTTATGCATACAATCATTAGAAAATAGGGAACCACTCCAATAATATCAAATTGATGAAAACCTATCTGAAAACCATCCCTTCTATATTCCATTTAAAATAAAAATACAAAAAACCATTTATAAATCACATGAAGAATAAATTACATGGTAAAAATACTCAAACCATATCCTAGGAAAAAACATGAGAAAATACTCTTAAAGAATCCCACCCTAGAGTTGAGTCATTATCCTCAATAACATTTTTACCCTTGTTTTGATGAATCATAATACACTATAATTTAATAAATTCTACTCCAATTATGGTTTATATGTATAAATATTTCTATATTTTTATTCATTATCTTCTAACCAACAAATTATAAAAACTCGTTTTTTGGAACATAGTGATACCACTTCAATATTTTACTCAATTATATGAACCGATTGAGACATCCATATTTTTAGTATAAATAATTTTTATCCTATTGAACTTAGAGATTCAGTTAAAAATCATTATTATCAAAATATGTAAATTGCATATCGAGGTCTCAAGGAGTAAAGGATGAATTTGTTGCTTAAATTCTAACATTTATTCTTTTTATCAATAATTATCATTCATTTTTCAATTAAATATGATAAAATAATTCTTATGGATTTGAAATTGGTACTAATATTTGTTGACAATGGAAGTCTTAAGGAAAGACTTATCTTGTTCTGAATATTTTCGAATATGTTCTAGGTATATTAATATTGTATGTAAATATTTTGATAAAATATGTCTACGAATTGTAATTCATAACAACTATAACAAATATACTCTATCATAATATATTATTCATGTAATAAATAGATATATATGGTTTTTAAAAATAATATTCCTTTTGAACTAGGTTTTGATCCCCCTATATCATTACATTAAAATACATGATATTTGAGGGATAATAAATTGGTTCAATTATTTAATAAAACACCTTTTGTGATTTATTTTAGTGACTTGAGGCTTTTAAATATATTATTTCCTGGTTTTTAACATAAATACCAATTAATAAAAAAACAAGGAGTGTTACCCCTTGTGTATTTGGAAAACTAGGTACATAATACATTAAAAGGAAACTAAACATGATATTTATATTTTATTCTCCATAATGATCTCTTAAATATATTTGTGCTCCTAAAACTACAATGGATGGCCTAGGGAAAATAAAAATAAAGGGGTGATATAAAACTCCCACTAACCGAATAAACAAGATGAAGAGAAGTAAGTTTTGACTCAAAGGTATCATAAAAGGAAAGAACTTGAGTAATCACATGGTATAATAACATAAGGAAAATGGTATCATAAGATCATTGAATGATTGATCTTTTGGATTAATATATAGTAAGGCATAAACACGAGTCAAGGAAAACTTCCTAGACAATATCTCATGGTGGAAAAAGTCCCATAATAGATTAGGTTTACTCTATAATCCCATTTTAGACATCACCTGAGACTAACAATTTTCCCAATGTAATAAAGTATTATTGTGGAAAACCCATCCTCAAATTTTCATAATTATGTGATCCAAAAAATGGAAATCAATCATAAGTCCTATCAATTTACAATGGAATGAAAATGGGCCTCATAATATTGTCTCACATCATAATAAAAATAAAATTCATAATGAAGGAATTTTAGATATAAACCTAAGGAATGTATTACCTGGTGATGTCTAGGAATGATTTACCCAAATAAATAAATATAAAACAACCAACAATACAATCTAAACCAAAAATGAAAGTTAAAACAAAACATGCCTTTAACCAAAACCTCAATTTGAGTTACATATGTAAACTAAAACCCAAACAGCAACTACGACTATGTAGGGTGACCAAAAACCAATTCAAAAACCACTACCTTGTAAGAGGACACCATCCTCAAGCCATTTCAACCATGTCGTGCCAATAAGACAGCTAGCAACTTGAACCACCACATCCAAAGGATTTACCAATACTTTTATCAGACGTAACCAAATATAATTACACGCGAAGCTTTAAGTAGGGTGTGATCTAACTCTTGGACAGATTCCTCTGAGAAAAGATTCAATGCATAACAATTAAATTACAAATATGGTTGGAATTATAATAAATGATGTCAAATAAATGCTTGAATAGTTTTAGTGAAAAAAAATACTAGGAAAACTACTCCTAAGGAATGTAGTTATTAATGTAAAAAACACCTTTTCTTTTATAGTAGCAAAAAAGTCCCACCATATGCTGATGGTGAGTAAAAAATAATCAAATATCACCAAATATAATAGAGGGCCTATGGGTACAAGAAAAAAATGGGACTATAGAACCTCACATCTCAGTGAAAAGTGGTGTAGGAACCACAGAAATGTGTGTTCTCATTAAAGAGATAATAGTACAGAAGACACCCATAACCTAGTGGTCTCAAATCATCATCTAATGGTTTATTTAGTGTTGTAGTCATCAGTACAACTAAGTTAACCTAGGCTGATTCCACTTCTGTATCATTAGAACAATAATCTTAGTCCACCCCCTTGTACTCAGGCTTCCCATTTGTTCCCAATAGGTTCTATGTTCATATCACAAGTCGTATTCAAATAAAAAAAACCAAAAAATTCACTAGCTTTACTCTATACCACCACTTTCACCCACAAAATCCCTTTTAAAATAGTACACACACCAAAACCCTTTACACAATTCAGTTAAAACAAATTTTTATCCTTGAAAATTATTTAACAAATCATTTAAAATTTTCATAAACCAGTTTTAAAGAGTATAACAGGGTTCTACACTCAAAACCAACCCAACCCACTTTCATGAAAAAATGCACACAAAGACACATCACAAACATAATCGAAACCACTTAAAAAAATTAATAAATAAACTATACATCTTACCCAATCACTATAAATTGACCACATACAAAAATTCATTAGAAATGAACTCACACCAAAATAACACACTACCAAAAAAATCAAACACAAACTAAATTATTTTAAAAACAAGTTTGAAACCAAATATATTGATTAAGTAACATGGAAATTTAATTAAACGTGAAAATAAATTCATTAAATAACAATTATTCATGAAAAAAACCTACCTCGGTTTAGGAAAATCATAAATTTCAAAGCGAAACTCCAATAGTGTGCCAATTGCACTGCAAAAAACTCAAATAAATCCTAAATTCAAGACATAAAACCATAAATATTACAATAAAACTCTACTCAACAACAAATATTAAACCAAAAAATATTTTAAGAGAGAAGAACTATCGAAGCAGATCGTCGGCCAAGGGTTTGCCACCCAAGGGGTCGTAGGACAAGGGAAGGGACTCCGAAGGCGAGCTGCACCATCTTGAGCCTTCCAAAAATAGAGGTGGTTAAAAGGGGCGGTAGAAGGGAGAGGGAGGTGCACTGGGTGTTCAGAGCGAGCCAGGTAGTCGGGAAGAGAACAAATTCTTGGGGGATGGGAGGAGGTGTGTCGGGTTCGGTGCAGGGTGGTGTGGAGCTGTCTACCAGAGAGAGTGCACTCATTAAATTAGGGGAGAGGGTATACAATGGGATGCAGGTAGGGTTAGGAGGGAGTATGGGTTTGACGTCAAGAGAAGTGGAAGAAAAGATAATAGAAAATAAAAATGAAAAGAAAAATATAATAGAATATAATATAAAAAATAACATCAATTTAATAATAAAATAATTTAATAATTATAATAATTTAATAATATATTTCCAATAATAATAGTAATAATAATAATTAGAAATTGTAATAAATAAAATGAAGTTAATAATTTTTTAATGATGGAAATTCCACAGTAAAAATAATGGCATAATTAAAATATTATCAATTAAAATAAAAAAAATATTATAGTTATTATTATGAATACAGTTATAAAATAATTTTCTTTTTCTTTTTCATTGACATTATTATTCATTTGGTTAATTAAATAACTAACCACATATCAGATAGGCAGTGCAGTGATCTAGAGAAGCCACATGGATTTCTCTGTGCCCTGCCCATGCGTCAAACATAACCAAGAAAAAAAATACATGTTTATCAACAAAAGTGAAAAATTTTAAATGAGTTCTGGCCCACACCTCTACAAAACATTTTAATGCCAGATAAAATTATAAAATAATAAAATCAAAATTAATACCAAAGTCTGAATCTGGGTGTGATAATCATCCTTGTCATTAAAACATTCCACCCTTGGATAGTCAACTCGAAGGTTGATCAGAGAATAAAAATGGGTACTCCTTCTCAACCCATGACTTTCACTACCAAGTCTCATTCTCATCATTCTAATGAATACAAATGTTAAAAACCAATGGATTGGACTTCCTAAAAAGCACCTTCACATGGGAATCCACTATCTGCATTGGCCGCTCAAACATTGAGAAATCGAGATCTATTTTTAACTCTTCCTAATTAAACACATGAGACAGATCCAGATAATACATTTTCAATTGGGATACAGGAAATACATCGTTAATAGATTTATCATGAGAAGGTAAAGCTAAATAGTATGCAACCATTCCAATCCATTTAGTGATCTCAAAAGGCCTGACAGACATCGGTGTTATCTTTCCCTACTTTCCAAAGAGACTGTGGCCTAAGCGAGGGACCACCTTCCAGAACAACCTATCACCCATAGAATACTCAAGATCCTGATGCCTCGGATCCGCATAAGAATTATGGTGACTCTGAGCTATCAATAATCATTGCCTGATCAACTTAAATTTCTCATGCATCTCCTACACAAGACTCATTCCCAAAAGTGAGGTCTATCCTACCTCAGTCCAACATAAAAGGGACTACCATGCCCAACCATAGAGAACCTCAAAGGGTTCCATTCTAATAGAGAATTGGTAACTATTTTTATAAGCAGACTTGACCAATACCATATTTCAATCCCAAAATCCTCAAAAATCCAACAAAAATGCACGAAGAATGTCCTCGAGAATCTAATTTTACGCTTCATCTGACAATCCATTTGGGGATGGTATGTTGTGCTCATTTTGAAAATTCATCCCAATAACCTATGAAGGCCTTCCCAAAAACAATAGGTAAAATGAGGTCCTCAGTTAGAAACAATTGTTGATGGCACACCATGAAGTCTTACCTCCTCTTGAATAAAATTAGCCCAGCTCATCCACTTTAGTTGTATCATTTAGTGGAATAAAGTGGGATTATTTGGTCAAATGGTTAATTACTACCCAAATATAATCTCTTTCCTGAGTTGTATGAGGCCAGACAATAATGATGTCCATGGAGACTTCGTCCCACTTCCATGTAAAGATGGGTAAATACTGAAGCAAACAAGAGGGTCTTTGATGGTCTTCTTTTACCTATTGACAAGTATAACATCTCGATACGAAATCAAAAATGTCTTGTCTCATCCTTGGACACCAAATAATGTGATGAACATAATAATACATCTTGGTAGTACTAGGATGGATGTCCCACTGAGACTGGTGGCTATCCCGTATCACAAGCTTCCATAGAGGAAACTGCACCACTATATGGATCTTCAATAACATGGTCCCCTAAGGGGACAAAGACCAATCATAAAATTATCCCCACCCTAAATACAATTCATAGACTACAGACAAAACTTATTTTTGGGATACTCCCACTGAATCAACTCGAGAAGAGTAGGAGTCAACTGAATACTTTCCAAGAATGTACCTCCTCGGTGCTCCTTGGTCCTCGAGTGTATTTGAGAAAAGAGCCCCATAAAATCCCACTCATAAATGGAATTCCTCAAGGCCTACACTAGAACTTTCTTACTCAAGACATCATCCACAAGATTTCCCTTTCTCGGGTATAGAAAATATCAAATTAGAACCCCTTCAAGTAATCAATCCAACGGTGTTGCCTTAGATTAAGTCCCTTCTTTGTGAAAATGTTGGGCAGGCTCTTATGGTCAAAATGAATAAAACAATTTCTCCCTAAAGTGGTAGGGATACCATGTCCTTAGGGTGTGCATCCCCAATTCCAACTCTTAGTCGTGATTCGGTCAATTCTTATCATGTGGTCAGAGTTGGCGAGAACCATAAGACACTACATGATTATCCTTCATGAGTAAAGACCTAAGGCCCATAACCGAAGCATCACAATAAATCACGTAGACCTTCCCAGAATCTGCAAATATCAACACTGGTGTAGCAGTCAACCACCACTTTAACTCCTCAAAGGATGAATGGATCTTTGGCCTCTATTCATAATTCACCCATTTTTAGGTGAGTTCAATCATACCTAAAGAAATCAGAAAGAATTCATGAAACGGTCTCCTATAATAAACTACCAAGATAAGAAAACAGTTGACCATGAACACATTCCTCTATTGTTCCCACAACATAACAACACTGATTTTATCAGGATCTATAGAAACACCTTTCTCCAAAATGATGTGGGACAGAATATTCACTTCTCTAATCCCAATGGTTTAGTTTGAAAGCATCTCTTAAAGGTGATGATCCCTTAGAGTTCCTAATAAGATTCACAAATAATTCTCATGATCTTTCTCGGATCTAGAGTAAACCAGAATGTTGTCCACAAATACCACAAAAAATGTGTCAAGACACTAGTGGAACACCATATTCTTGAGCACCATAAAAACCACTAGAGAATTTTTCAATCCAAAAGGAATGAACAAAAATGAAAAGTGAACATAACTTATTCGGAATTCCATATTCGAGATGTCTATTTTTCTTGCCTTGAGTTGGGGGTAACCTGAACACAAGTCAAGTTTGGAGAACCATTTTCCCCCTTCTACTGGTCGAAAAAATCATCAATTCGGGGAAAAGGGTACTTATTTTTAATGGTTACCTTATTCAACATCTGATAATTGATTCATAATCGGAGATATCCATCAGCCTTCATCACGAATAAGACTAGGTCATCCAAAGGAGAGACACTCGGGAAAATTAACCCTTTGGATTCCAAATCATCAAGTTATATCTTTAATTCCTTTAATTCGGTGGGCACCATGCGATATGAGGGAAGAGATATAGGATGTGTTCCTTACACAAATTAAATCGATAACTCCATGTCCCACTCTTGGGATAAGCCTAAAAATAGTCTATAAATACATCTGGAAACTCATCCTACACAGGAGGTAGTCCACCATGAGGAGTGACACCATCATCCTCTAATGCGAGTGATGATAACTAATAAGAATGTATTCCCAACTCTATAAGTGGTGGTCCTGCAAGACCTGACCAAGGATCCCATTCCCCAAGAAATACCAGAGGAAAACCATTAATTTCTATAATACTAACTTTCCATCTATAGAAATAAATATTTTCTTAAAACTAAAACATCCAATCCATGAAATGGATTACATTGAAAAAATGTCCATGACTAGAAAGTCCCACTCCATCTCAAATTCTGACACAGAAAGCATACATGAAGAATACCTAGGGTCTTTCTCCTTCTTCTTACCCAATTATATTACCAACTCTATTGAAAAAGATAAGAGCTCCATTTGTAGGTTTGGTAGATTCAAAGGACAGAAATATATGAAAGAGAAAGATCCACAGGTATAAAAAATAATAGGATTTATATAAATGAAATAAGAATGGTACATCGAACAGTTGAAGGTCCTGCATCAGATCCCACTAGTGCCTGATCCATAGCATGTAGATGCATCATCCCAGACTAAGAAAAACTGTTTATCAATGGTTGTTCCCTAATCTGGATCTACCCAGAAAAAGTTATGGTCCTCCCACCAGGACAACCAAACTAATATCCCATTATCATGGTTGGCTCTGACTGAACTGACTCTCCCTTATAAGCGACAGATCCAACCCAAAATTGGTATGGGTACGTCACTATGAAAAAGTGTTTCAAATTTCATATAACTTCATCTCAATAAAATGTCTTGGAAGGGGTGATATATGCTGGTCGGATGTTCTGTGCCTTCCTGTACTGGTGGCACACAACATACATTGCACCAAAAGCCACAAATTAAGTCTTCCTAAAAGGATGTCCGGAGACTCCACTACCCTTATTCCATTGATCATCACATATCCTCTTACTCTCGAATTAATTTATGTCTCCAAACACTAACATAGCCACAAAAGAACCAGACATTCCCTTTCGGTCAATATTCTCCACACAGACTCTGTTAACCACTTCAGCATAAGTCGTCATCTTAAATAGGAATACCTAAGAATAAATCTCTACCACAAAACCATTTCAAACCTATGAGCCTTCATCTATTCATTGGAGACAATTTTAGGTGCATATCATACTATCTTGGCAAAGGGGTTGGGATACTCTATCAATGAAGGGTCCACTTTAAAAAGATCCATGAATTTCTGGGACTTAGTATATTCCAAGACTTAAAGGAAGTATTGGTCATTCAATACTGCCTTGAAGTCCCTCCATATAATCTCTTCATGCTTCCCATCATGGACCACTGATTCCTACACACTTCGACTGGGACCTTATAGTAGAAATCAAGTGCATTTAACTATGACCTCTTCAAGAGTGTCCAAGAACTCAATCATGTGCTCTATCTTCTCATTAAATTCCTCCGCTTCCTGAGGCTCTATTCTACCATAGAATGAATGGGGTTAGTTATTGATAAATTCTTGGGCATTGACCATTTTTGGACCGGATTCAAGTTCTCTAAATGAAGAAGTAGAAGGAGTAAGATTCACTCATTGTCCTAAAGCCTGAACATCTTAGACTACACCTTGCACTAGACTATGATCAATTAGTGAGGGTGAACTCTTTCCAAATTCCTCCCATGGGTGCGAGGGAGCACTCTGGGGAGGCATACTGCTAAAATAAGAAATTTTCACATAAGAACATCATTTATGTATATGGTCTAAAAAATAAAATTTTAGACATACAATAAACATTAATAAACAAAACATGTAGATGAAACATACTGATCATACCACTTTTCCCATCCTAATGTCCATGTGTAGTCAACATCCAGAAATCTCACCTAGAAGAGAATTCAAACAAACTGTCCTAACATCCTATGAAAACTCAAGGTCTTCCAAAAGGTGTATTGTTCACGCATCCTACCCGCAAACAGAACTCTGAGTCCTAATAGTCTTAGCTCTTTCCTAACTGGACTCCCCCAAATAAAATGACCCATAGAGCTAATCATACCTGCTGATAATATTTTTTATTAAACAAAGTCCGATCTCCATTTAACTTATGACCGACCCAGTCTGCTAGAAGACCCAAAGGGTGATCACGATCCCCATAGACTGGCATAGTTTCTCGGGTATCAAAAGGTAACTTTGGGGATGATTTACATGAATAAATAAATATAAGACAACTGAAAATACGAACTAAATCAAAAATGGAAGTTATAACCAAACATGCCTTTAGAAAAACTAGAATTTGAGTTATATATGTAAAATAAAACCCAAAAAGAAACTTCCACTAGGTAGGGTGGACAAAACCAATTCATGAACTACCACCTGGAAAGAAGACACCAACCTCAATCTTTATCCACTACATCACTCCATGAAGTCTGCTAGCAACTCAAACCACCATTTCAAAAGGATTTAACCTTACCTATATTTTACATAACCAAATAAACTAAAACCCAAAGGTGTAAGTATGGTTTGAGATAACTCCCAGTATGATGCCACTGAGAAACGATTTCATGCATAAGCATTAAATGACAAATACAATTTCAATTTTATCAAAAGAAGAGAAAAAATTACTAAATAGTTTTAATGAAAATAGATCTAAGAATAAAACATTTGAGGAATGTGGTTTTAAAATAAAAACACTTTTGATTTTATAGTAGCCCAGAAGTCACACCAAATACTGATGGTGAGAACAAACTAATCAAAGAGAACCAAATATGAAGAGTCCCTATTGGTATAAGAAAAAAGTGGGAACCTAAAACCTCGTGTCTTAGTGAAAAGGGTTGTAGGAAGCATGAAAATATGTGTTCCTATTCAGGATCAACTAGTAATAAACACACCCACAACCAAGTGGTCTCTAATCATCATACACGTGTCTAGTTTTTATTGTAGTCATCAATACATCTATGTGAAACTGGGATGATGCCACTTTCGTATCACTAACATACTAGTCCTAGCCCTCCCCTAGTTCCCAGCCTTCCCATTTGTTCTCAACAGGTTCCAAATTCATATCACATGTCAAATTAAAATAAACAAACCAAAAGAGGCACTACCTTTACCCGATACCACCACTTGAAAACACAAATTCCCTTTTGAAATAGTATGGGTCAAGGCAGTTACATCCCCCTGAGCTTAATTATTCAACCCACGATCTGGAGCTTGTAGCGGTCGTTTTTTCACTAAAGTTGTGGCGACATTACCTCATCAAAGAGCACTTTATAGTCTTCACGGACCACAAAAACATGAAGTATATCTTCTCTTTGTGGGACCTAAACCTACGATAGAAAAGGTGGATGTAATTCCTCTAGGATTACCATTTGAATATTTCCTACACCTCCGGGAAAGGAAATGTGATGGCTGATTCCTTGAGCAGGAATTCACTGAGGGATGCGGTCCGAGAGTCGGTGGACTCTTGGAGGGAGATGGAGGAGTTGGATGCCCCAAACCTGGATGTGAGGATGGATAGTAGAAGGGGTCTCCTGTATCATATGACAGTTTAGTATTCTCTATTACATTAGGTGGAGGAATCTCAGTGGGGAGACCCAGAGTGTGAAGTGATGTGTAACCGAGTGACCAGAGCAATGCTCCGGAAGGGTGGATGGAGGATGGTTAGAGCTGATTTTTTTCTGAGGAAAGTTGTTTGTTCCATAGCCGATGTGTGGCTAGGTTCTTAGTGATTTCCACAACTCACCCTTGGCAGTGCACCCGGAAGTTTCCAAGATGTACGAGGGTATGAAGAGACAGTTTTGGTTGCCCGGAGTAAAACGTGCAGTGGTAGAGTTTGTGGCCAAGTGCCTAGTGTGTTAGCAGGTGATGGCTGAACACCGTGTTCCAGGTGGTTTATTGAAACCTTTAGACGTCGCCTAGTGGAAGTGGGACGACATCTCGATGGATTTCATCATGGGGCTACCGAAGGTTCAAGGAGGGTGCGACACCATCTAGGTTGTAGTGGACCGATTCATGAAATAGGCTCACTTTCTGGAAATCAAAGAGTCAAGTGAAGTAGATCCTTTAGCACGAAGGTACATGGATGAGGTGGTGCAGTTTCATGGAGTTACGAGGTCTATAGTCTCGGATAGGGATGCACGATTTACCTCATGAGTCTGGAGGGGTTTGCAACATGCTTTTGGAACCCAGCTGCACCTTAGCACTGCCTTCCATCCCCAGACATATGGGCAGACATAGTGCACCATCTAGACCTTGGAAGATATTCTACGGGCATTTATCCTAGACTATGGGTGATCATGGGTGCTACACTTGCCTCTGGTAGAGTTTTCCTACAACAATAGTTACCACTCTACCATTGGCATGGCTCCATTTGAAGATTTGTACAGGAGGTCGTGACGCGCACTCGTGTGCTGGATAAAAGTCGGGGTGGCAGGTGTTCATGTCCCATAGGTGGTGCAGAGCACGAAAGAGAAGGTTCATCTTATACAAGAATGGATGAAGGCGGATTAGGACTGTCAGAAGTCATATGCGGATGATAGGACAAGGCCCTTGGAGTTCGAGGTCGGGGACCAAATGTTCATGAAGGTCTCACCTCGGCGGGGGCAGCGGAGGTTTGGCAGGGGAAGTAATCTCTCTCCCGGGTTCGTCGGACCCTTCGAGGTGTTGCACCGGGTCAGAAAGGTGGCTTATCAGCTGGTGTTTCCACCACACCTACAAAGGGTGCACGATGTCTTCCATGTGTCCCAGCTTCGTCGATATCTACACAACGAATCTCATGTCATTGATTGGGGAGAGTTAGAAATTGAATACGATGAAACCTTCGTGGAATGGCCAGTGATGACCGAGGGTCATGAGGAAAAGGTTCTTCATGGATGACCTGTCCCATTGGTTCGCATGTTATGGAGGCATGGCAGGCTTGAGGAGAGTACCTGGGAGAGGAAAGCGCAGATGTGTGCCCAGTACCTAGAGTTGTTTTGATTTTCATCATGTTTTCTAAATACTTGTTTGCTATGTAATGTTTTACCTTGTTGACTAGGGGATGTGCAGTTTCCTTTTCTATGAACGTGTGTGAAGTAACCTAAAAAATGGGGAGGGGAGGACCTGATTCCTAGTTATGATACATTAAAGTGGATGCGCCTAAACACGTGCAGGCGAGTCAGTGCCGCCCAAAACAGATAGTATCTTAGCATAGAGGAAGGGAAACCTATCTCCCACATGGATGGACGGTTTAGCCTTTTTTTTTCATGGTTTCATGGGGAAAGGAGTGGCAGGTCGTCTGTGGTTGTGCAGGAAATAAGGTGTTCCTATGTTAGAGAGGTTCACTCCTGAGAGGTATCTTCTGGGGTGGTTGTTCAGACCCCCCCCCCCTCTTTCCTTCGGGACTGGTTTTAGATTCATGAGGGTGAGAATGGTTTGAGAGGTATCTGATGTAATGGCCCAGACCCTCATGACCCCTCCCTTTTCCAAATTTCGGTGCAACCGATCAGCGCGACCGATCGGGAAGACCGATCGGCGCAACCGATCGGCGTGACCGTTCGGTGGGACCGATCGACGTGACTGATCGATACAACTGATCAGCGAGACTGATCGGCAAAACAGATCGGTGGGATCGATCGGTGTCATCCAGCCTTGGTGGGATTTTCTTCTACAACCTCCCCTTAACCCCACTTTTAGGCCTTTTTAACTTTTTGAAGCATTTTAAGGCCGTTTTTAAGCCCATAATTATTATCTAAAAATCAAAGAAACCTCCCTACTAAATAACAATTAATCCAGTCGTGTGTAACCACCCAACCATGTGGAAGAACCATGATCCGGCTTCCAAGGAATTCAAATTTCTTATCTCAAAACAACCAAATTTTATCTATATATCACAGAAGAAGTTCTTATCCCCCCTTCCTCCTTTTTGGATGACTTCTCTCTTCCCCCTCATGTTCCTGAAGTCCCTCCTTCCCGAGATTGTGGTGTGCCTAGGATGAAGTCATTTGCTCGTCCTTGGAGTTTCCGATGTCCCTACCCTTCAAATCGAGCATCCCCTGTTCATGGCACGTGGAAAAAAACGTCGATCCTTGATCAATCAAGTAGATATTATCTACTTCGTCTCTCCTTTCTGTGTATCATGAGGGGTGGGAATGCTTTTTCCCTTATGGAAACTGATGAAACCAAACTTAATGAAGATAATTAATGGACTTTAAATAATAAAAGGGGGTGTGATCGATGTTCTACTTTACTCTTTATGGTGTTCTGTGTTGTTAACTATATGGTCCTATGTTCACAAGAAATCATGGTCATTGGTGGTATTTCTCTATGAACTATTGAACCTCGGTGCATCTAGATGTTTAAATAACCATAATATGCAATTGGTTAATTAATTATACTCGGTTAAATAAATTGAAATCACCAGGATCTACACTTTTCAATTATAACCCCGGTTAAAGAACAGTGGAATTGAAACCATGGAGTGTGTTAAATCTTTTAAATCTGAAAATACATGCATGGTCCTGCCTTGTGTTTCTGGTAGCGGTTTGGTTGTTTCCCTCACAGTCCGATTTCTGGGGTGATACGGGTGTGGATGGGATCCCCTATTGTTGTACTTTTTCTGGTTGTGAATTTGAGGTTGTGTGATTACTCTTCTTATATCACGAATTGGGGTGGGATTCTCCATTGTTGAGAAACCGTTGGCTCCTAGATTTTGGGGACAAGGGGCTGTATCTTGGGGTATTCTTTGCTTCCAGTACTTCAAGGGATCTCACTTATCCCTTTGTTGTTGTGACTTTTCAAGAGAACTGGGTTTGAATTCTTAAATTTTCATTGGCTATAACTTTTTTCCTTGGTTTGTGCTTATTCTATTAGCTGCCTAATAGTGTAGAAACTTTTTTAAACATTATTACTGAACATGGAAGAAAGGATGGGACAAATGGGGTTTTGGTTTGATGTGAGTTGTGACTTGGTCATGGGTGTTGTTCTCTTCTCTTATGAATGAATATTAAGGATAGTGTTCTTTAGGCTGGCTAAAGAAAAACCTAGATTGGGTGAGTTCTTGTTACCTATACATATACATGTAGTTTTTTTGTGTTTCTTATTCTCACCCCCACCAAAGATGAGCACTTAGTTCTGAACACCTCCATTTCATGGGGGAGGGTGGTTTTACCAACACATCTACTAGTGGCTGGTTATTAGCTCCTTTCTGGTCCCTTTCCCGGATATCCCAAGTATCTTCGGGTAGGATGTGATGGCCTGAGGTCCATTATTAGCCCAAGAATATTCAGGCGGGGTAGTTGTGGTGGTTGTCCCAAGTTATTACGGGAATGTTGTTTCCCAAGTATCTTCAGGATGAGGCCCAGGTGTCTTCGGGCATGATGATAGCTTTCTGGACCATGTGTCTTCGGGCGTGGAAGTGGTTGTTCTGGACTAGGTGTTTTGTGGGCATGGTTACGTGAGGTTTTTGTAGCCCAGGTGTCTGCATGTGGGATAGCGGTTATGGCCCAGGTGTTTTCGGGCAGGATTTGTGGTTGTGGCCCAAGTGTGTGCAGGCGGGTGTGGCAGTGGGACTGCAGTGAGAATGGCGGGATGGGTTAGATGCGTAGGATGTCTTCAATAACCAGTGGGAAAGTGGCGTGGGGTACCCAAATATTGATGTGATATTACTATATCTTACTTGACATGCATTATTTGGGGAGCGTGCCTTGGTGAGTTTGGGTGGATAGATTTTCCTTGTTGTTTGTTTGGTTATTTCTTTTTCTACGGGGCATTATAATTTCTCATCACTTATGCATGAGAGTCTTTTGTTTTCTCTACTGGTTATACTTGTATGCTCACCCTACATATATAAAAATGCTTTCAGGTTTCCATGAGGACTTCTGGGATCGCACGGGACCGTACTAGCCTGGACCTTTGGGGAAGATGCTGTTGTTTATTCCCTTTTTCTTGGTATCTTTTTACCTTTGGAGTTTTGTGACTTGTATCTTTTACCTTTAAACATGCATATGGGAATGGGTTATTTTCATCCATATTTGCACTTTTAGCTTTGGTGTTGTGGGATTTACTATCTTATCTCCCAATCCTATTAAAAGAAAAAGCATAATTCCTTCCATTTAGTGTGTGATCTCATTCCCTTGGTGCTGGTCGCCACTCCATGACCTATTGAAGGCGGGTCTCAGGGGTCATTATATCTCCTTAAACTTAAATAAGGAAGGTCCTGGAAATCTGTTGACCCTTCCCTCCATTTGGTGAAGATGGGTGGTGACATAAATTCCACATTTATCTATTATAATATTAGATAAACCATTAAAACAAACTATCTATAATCAAGGAAAATAAAAGTTGAGGAGCAAGGGAAGAATAACAGACCAATTAACTTTGATTTATAAAAGAAAATGACACTAAATTGTCACCTAAAAAATTATGAAACAAGGGGAAACAAATTGATAGAAAAATAGTGGTGAGGTATACCAAAATGGCTGCCCCCAATCCCCATTCCCATACAAGACTTTGAGTGATAAAAGAAAACATTGTGTTCCTAAATTGTTTTTAAAAAAACAAGGTGGGTGAATTATGTTTTAACCATTGTCTTCATGGAATAATTCCCCCAATATAAGGTTACATTATAGTGTGACCCTAAACGTCATACTACAATTCCTAGTTCCAGTATCGTGTTGGGTCATAACATAGCCTTCATGTTGTAACACCCTATTCTAGAGAGTCACTCTAAAATTATGACCACCCATTATGTAATGATAAATATATTAATAGTGTAACCCAACTCATTGTTTTGTGACCCCCATTAGAGTTACAAAATTTTTTCTTGCACAACCTCTAGAGTACTCTGTCTTAACTCTTTTTCTATTTTGATCTTCTCCTTGTAGCCAAAATTATTCCATCTTCACTCAGAAACTTGCATTTTATGTTTCTCCATCAAACATCCACCGCAAAAAACCCCACAATACTCTAGAAATATGGTCAAAATAACTTCTCTTTGATAAATATCCAAAAAATTAAAAAATTACTCATACACCAAAATTATTCGAACCCATAATGTCTCACAATTATAGAAACATAAATCTACGGGTTGTCACTAAACTAGTCATATAGACATCATTGATTTGGATACACTATAAAATAAATATATAAATTATCTTATATTATAGAGATTAGGAACTCACTACTGGAAACTATACCTGAACCCATGGATTTACAAAAACCGTTCATATAGGTTTCATGGGAAAGAATTTTCGAGAAAGACATATAACCATGGTTCTCCAAAAAAAGTTTGTATAGGTCTACCCTATAACCACGGTTTGTGGAGAAGTGTGGGTATAAGTTTCTCAAGGATTTTTTTGAGGTAAATAATTATACCCACAGTTTTCGAAAACATTGGGTATATGTTGGGTTATAGCCACAATTTTTGTAAACCATAACAACAGGTTTTACCAGGAAAACATTTCAACCTATACCCTTGGTTTGACCAAACCATGGGTAAATTTTGACTCATTATTTTTTCATAAGAATATAAATAATAATAAATAATTTAATATAAATGTATATACATATATATAAATATAAATATATTGTAATAAAAACATAAAATTTTAGATAGATTAGTGGAAAGGTTGTTAGACTATAAGGGGAAGGTGCTGGGTTCGAATCTCAGTGGGTGTTTTTTTAATAAATGAACTATAAACATGGTTTGAAAAAACTGTGGGTATTGGTATGAACAAAAAAAATACTTATAGAAAGGTTTTAAAAACCATGTGTATAGTCCACTTATACCCACAGTTTGACAAAAATTTGTGTATAGGTCTATATAGACAGGTAGACTCTGTACTTTTCATAGAACCATGGGTATAGCCTATACCCATAATTTTGAACCATTTGTATAGTTAAAAATTATAGTAGTGCCTATATTTATAGTTCTTATATTATACTTAAAATATGTAAAAAATATAAATTGAACAGGAATTAAATGATACAATATGCGCAAATTAAGAGATTGTTTCCTATATCAGGGAAAAAATTAATATTTTAAATTATGTTATATTCAATTATTAGATCAATAAATTATATAATTTAATACAAAATTAATTAAAGGGGGGATTTATTGATTGGTAGTTAAAAATATCCTAATCTATTTGAATTTTTATAAGGATATGTTTTAAGAATATAGATATGATAATGAAATAGATATAAGTGCATATAAGTTGTTTGTTATCATAATAATCAATTTTAAATGTTTTTCTATTTTGGATAATGATACAATAATAATTAGGATAATATTAAATTTTTATATATTTTCTAATTATTTATAATCCTTGTATATCGTAACTTCTAATGCTTAAAACAATCTATATGCATATATTTTTTGAAATATCATCTATAGAGAAGTTTTAATTTTTAATATGAAATTATTGTTTATAATATTACAATAATGTGAAATATTATTATCCCTAAGACTAAATCCATGACTTAGATGAAGCATCAATAACATTTTAAAGGTAATATGATAATAAATTTTTTTAGTTTACTATAGTAAAACTTCGATTTTTTTGAGCTAGTTTCTTAGAGATAACATTAAAAATAAATTTTGATTAATTGATCATGTATAATAATTATACATTTTATCTAATTATTATATATTAAAATTATATAGGTAATATTTATGTGATATTTTCCACAGATTAATTTTCATACAAATGGGTTATAATAGTTCCATGCAATAATGAGAATATAGAGATCTCCTGTTGATTTTCATTAAACTATGTCTTGTTATCCAGATTTATTTGGATGAAAGAACATATAAAATATATTATTAATAGGTGGTGAAAGATCAATTGTAGGGATACATGTTCTATTTAATTTTTCACTTTGTGATCTGTATGAGAGTAGGCCAAATGATATACTAAAAAATTGGAATTTCACATAACTAATATATCATTACATGTGTTTATATATAAGTGTGTGTAATTTTCTGTGTGAATTGATATAATTATCATTGAGTATCATGATTCAGAAACTTAAATGAGTCATAATAATTATGATATATTTACTCATGATGTGGTATATTTCATCTGGTTCCTTAATGTTGGTATGACATTGATTAAATCATTAGGTTATAATTCCTACCATATAAGTTATTTTATAAGATATTTCTTTCTCCTTTATTAAGGAGGGAACATCTAAATAAAATACAAGGACGTATTATTTTATAGAAAATATTATCTTTAAAATTCAATGAAAGATAAATCAAGTTTAAATAATGATGGCACAAGTATGGCTCACATTTGATGAGATATTAGTTGAAAAATGACTATATTACATAGTATCTTTCATAAAGAGGTATGGTGAAATTTTTTATACACAAAAAGTTCTTAAAAATTAATGAATTTTCTAATAAAATTATTGGAATCAATAATTCCACTCCTAAGAAGGTTTTTTAGGATTGTGACCCAAATTTCACAATTCAAGATAAATCCTTGGCTCTTGGGACACCAGGAAATCTAACATGAAACCCAAATTCCATAAACCGAAAATAAATAGATTAAATTCTTAGATAATAATTTATAATCATATATATAGTAACCTAAAATAAATCATTTTTTTTATTGGTAACCAGCAAACCAATAGTTTTATAAGAAATGAATTTAATCAAAAGGTAAAACATTTCATGAAAACTAAACAAATATAATATTTTAAAATTTTAATTAAGGATAAAGATATTCAAAAATTCTAAATATGGTTTATTTACACTATTAAAAATATGTATTTAAATGTATGAAAACTATATAATATAATTTTTGAAGTATATATCTCATAAAAGAGGATAAAAAAGACATTATACAAATATAATTATGTATTTACACTATAATAAGATATAATTTCAAAAAACATTGTATAGAAAAAAAAAATTTGTAAGGTCTCACGCTTGAGAAACAATTAAACAAAAAATATCAAAAATTAGAATTTTTTGTGTCATTAAATAAGGTTGAGTGTAAGATGATTTGTATACTCAAATAAGATATATTATCACTCGAGAAAAAATATTCAATATTATTTATTATATTAATTGAATATTATTTAGGAGATGAACTTTCTATATTGAATAATTCAATAGATTTTTGAAATATTGTCATGATTCATATAATACACTTGATTGTCGACAGATGTCAGCCAAAAAATACCATATGGAACCATAGATTACTTCATCAATTTTTCATTAATTGGGTCCATGTATATATTAATCATAGCATGTGCATCATATAACATGATACACTTTAAATAAAATATTCATATTGATTTTTATTTTATAGTTGAGGAAATATAGTAATTTTTCAACGTATAATTTTTAAATATTTTTTATTTTTAGAACATAAAAGCAAGACACTGTGTATTTTAACTTCTAGAATTATAAATTCAATGTAACTCTCTTATATCATTGAAAAATTATATATTATATAGAAAATAGGTTTTATATACATATAAAATTCATTAAACTCAAAAGAATTCAAATACCAAACCCACCAATATCATTAAAATAGAATTTTTTCAATTAAAACCCAATAAAATATAATCACTTATATGTTAATTTTGGGATTATGTCCATTATTTTGATTTTATATAAAACATGGGAATCAACATTCTGACATTCGACTGTATTGCTAATCCAATAATTGGATTAGTCTATATTTGAATTGGGAGGATTTATGATATTGAATGTTTATTTAACAACTCAAAATCATAGAAGTAATATGGGAAGGAGAGAGAGTGCTATCATAAAAAAAATTTAGATAAAAATGAATCATAATGGAATAAATATGAAGTAATTTTAATTATTACTATTTTAATAAATTATAGAGTCTCCTGTGTGATTAAATTAAAATCAAGAGTAATGTGATGGGCCAGATGATAATTTTCCATTTATACATATATCAAAGCCAATATATAGTAATAACCATATTAAAACATAATCTTATATTCCATTTTTACTTATTTGGGTCATAACCTAATTTAAGTGTAAATCCCTAAATCCAATGAATTCTTCTTGATATAGCCCACACAATATGACACATGTATAGTGTTGGAAATACATTAGGATTTATAACAAAAAATAATAAAATACTATATAAAATGTTATTTTTTACTTGATCAAATAAATAAATTATTTAAAAATTTTGAAACTATTTTAAAATAAATTTGAAAGATAATTTAAATCATGATTCTAAAAATTATATTAAAGATTAAAGATAAACATTGATGGGTAACATTTTATTTTAATATCTCATATTCATTTGGATGTTGATCTTTGTCTTACCCTGTAATTAAAATTTTTACCTAGTGAATAATAAATCATCATAATTTAAGAAATTATCCCAAATGATTAATAAGTAAGAAATGTTATAATTAATTAAGTTATATAAATATATAGGGATAAGGGATTTTCTGAATATTTATTTTGAAGTATTCATGTTTTTTTATATACCACTTTGTTTAAAAATACAAAAAATGAATCTCATCCCATATCTTCGGAGCATAAGAGCTTAGTATTCTTCCTAATAATTTATCTAATTTATTAAAATTAAAAAATAACCATTAAAAATTCATTTTCTAATACCTTTAAAAAGTTAATATTTCTTAATGAGTCATTTATATATATTCTTATAAATAATGGTTTCCTTTAATGGATAGGGGTACTAATTCATGAATATATCTGCCAATATAAAAATTCATTTTCCGCCCCCTAATCCTCTAACAACTATTTAGATGATCATTTATTATGATCTTTAAAAAAATAGTATACATGGGTTCATCGTGTAGTTAACCAATTACGATAAAATTCCTTCTATCTATAGATGTGTAGGATTTATGATCACCGATAATACACATATTTCTTTTTGTGTCAGGGTTCCTAACATAGAAAAACATATTTTTTCATTTATTTTACTAATCTAGTTCATGGAATATATATTTTATATTTTTTGGATTCATATACCTATTAGTTATTAAAATGAAACAATTTGTTAACATATATGTCCATTTTCAGTTCATCTTCTATCATGACCAACCCATATGGGGAACCACTCCTAAGACTATAGTGAAGAAAATAGTAAATCTTGAATCCAACATCCAATTGGCTATATTTTGGATACTATAACCAAGGGTTTAAATAAAACAAATGAGTTCCATTACCCTCATAAATTACAAGATCATATAAATAAATAAACAATAAAAACACCAATATAAGTAAAATGAAAATCCCATAGTGCCTAATAAAGACATACAGATACAAGTCACTAAAATAAAAACAATAAAAGAGACTCATATGGAGGTAACTCCAACCACTAACCCAATTCGACATCCAGTAATATACAAAATCGGTCAATAAAACACTTTTAGAGACCTATAAACCATATATAAATATATACATACATACATATATATACATATATATATAAATACGTTTGTGTGTGTGTGTGTTTTGTGGGTGAAAACCCATGCATACTCAGTGGGATCCTCCTCAAGGCCTCTCCTAGAAATTTTGAAGAATCATATTAATGTCTTAGAGAATAAACAATTGGACCAACACCTACCTATAATAGGTAATTTATCAACCAACATTCCTAAGGCCCACTAACCCAATATTCCATCCAAGTATCATTATAAAATTGAAATAATATACACAAACACACACAAAAGGAACCTTTTAACTACTTCTCTTCTATTTTATCTCTCTCATAGCCAAATGGTCCTTTAATTTCATCCCATTCATGGCTATGAAAATTCAAAATATATATCATATTATATTTATGTGACACAAATTATTTCAAAAGTACATCATAATCATCGCATATCCACCACCACGTACCACACTATAACCCCATATTATATTCTCGTACCACATACACATCACAGTATGGTATTGTGAACATGAAGTGAATCATCACAGTGAACTCCTATTTCCATTCACGACACCCACCATGTATCATAATCACTACCACATAGCCGATTTAACCAATATATAACATTCTATGACATTCTTCTATTCTATTCTAAATCCATATACCTACTTTGATTCACAATAAGTACTACCCTAGGAAGAGATATAATGGGAGATAAATAATTAAAACATTCATTCCCTCAAAATCCGGAAGTTAAGAAAATACCCAGAACAAAAAATATCGGTATCACTAAGATTTTGACTTGGTTGGGTTGGATATAAAATCATAGAAAAATTTATAATATGTAAAGAAATACCAAATCCTAAGGTGCTCTTATCAATGTTTCGAGTTTTGATATGGAACACTCATGGTCTTGGGACTCGGCCGAAATCTAATTTCATCATTAATGAACTATGTACAATTTTGTTTTTGTGGTTCAAATTCTTGAAACAAAGAATGTGTCCAAAAAATCAAGGACTGTGCTCAAAGTCTTAGATTGCATCGATTCCTGCATGGGGACCATCCCAAGTCCCAATTTTGGATGTTTTGGAAGGACCACATCATTGTCGATCTTCTAAGTGCATCAGACCTATTTCCAGGCACTAAAATCTTTTTTGGAACTCATGTTTTTCTTTTCTCCTTCATCTATTCCAAGTGTAAAGCCCAAGATAGAGATGTTCTGTGGCATTATTTAGATGGTCTAAATTCCAATAACTCTTTTTGGATTGTTGTGGGCAATTTAAACATTATAGTATATCTGTAGGAGAAGAAAGGGTGAGGCACTTTTCCTAGGAGTTCTAGCCAAGCTTTCATTCAGTTCATGGATAGGTATAACCTACTTGGTGTGGGTTTCAAGGGAAATTTTTTCAGCTGGTGAAATAATAAATGTGGAGGGAGACATAATTGGTGTTGTCTCAATTGGTTCTTGATGAATGAGGCCTCAATCTCTCTAATCCCGGACACCAATCTCTCTCACCTTGTTCGGTTCGCCTCTGATCACTCTCCACTCTCCATCTCCCTAGGTTTAGGTTCATCGAGAGATGATCATATTCAGGTCTATAAAACATGGTTGGTGGATCCATGATTCATCGATGTGGTTAGATAATCCTAGAACCTTCTCTATTGGGGGAACTCATTGATTACATTCCATAATAAGATAAGGAGGCTATAACATCTTTTATTTAGTTGGAGTAAGAATATCTCTATTCGTGATCAGGATTTTATCGAGATCAGCAAGGAGGATGATCTCAGGAAGACTTATCTAGAACATGAATGGAATGAAACTATGTTTAACGAGGTAATAATTAAAATGTATCAACTCACATATATCCTTCTAAGGCCAAAACGACTATATAGATATGGATAAAGAGTTAGATGCCCTCGTGAGGGGGATTGGAACAATGGTTTCTTTCATGTATTCATCAAGGAACATTGCTGCGTTTGGAGGCCTAATATCCCTATGGAAGATGGATCCTACTCCAATGAATTTGATGAGGTAGGGGCTATGGAAAATCAAAACATCTAATCTTTACTGGAAGGTCCAAATCCTAGTATGGATAGAGGGTATCTGAGGGGCATAGTTTTTATTTCTTAGGGCATTCCAAGCAGTGTATTGGAGGATATAGATGAGTTCCTAAGGATAACTCCGGAAGAAGAGGAAGTGCATGAGGTGATTTGGAATCTGAACCATGATAGTAAACCAGGGCCGAATGGAATCCATGGATCTTTTCATAGGGTGACATGGGACATTGTCAATGGGGATCTCATGAGAGTAGTGCATGATATCTTCTACTCTTGGAATCATCCATGCATTGTCTATTCAACCAAGATGGTATTGATTCCAAAGGTGTGTAAACCTCAGTCCATTAATCAGTACCTTCATATAATCATGTGAAATATACCATAAAATTCTTTGGCCAGTATTCTCAAAAAAATAATAGACTCTCACTTGAATAACTACATGGCTCCAGAACAACATGGTTTTATAATAGGGTGGTCAATTTAGGGTGCGATTGGAGTGATGTAATAAATGGTTAGTGGAATCAACAAAGAGTACTTTCAAGAGAATTTTGGGATTAAATTATACATGAGATATGCCTATGATAGGGTGGAATGGTGTTTTATCTTATAAGTTTTGGCATGCATGGGGTTCTCAAATAAGGCTAGTGACCTTATTTTCCGTTTTTCAGTTCGACGTGGATCTCAAAATCATTTATGGGTATGTATTTTTGGGTTTTCAAGGCTTGTTGAGGTCTCATGAAAGGGGATCCTCTTTCCACCACTATTTTCATTCTCTCAAAAAATGTTATAAGATTTTATATTAACTGGGTCCTCTACATGAGTAAAATCCTCCCATATCATAATATGCATGTCACAGGGGGTATCTCACACTATATGTTCTCGGAGGATACAATTTGGTTTAGTAAAGGTAGTAGGAGGAATGTGTTGGGGTGAATTGGATTCTAGGGGACTACAACAAGTGGAATGGATAGGTGGTGAACAAGGAGAAAAACACCTACCATACAACCAAGAAAACCTTAGAAAGAAGGGAAAGGGATCTTGGTGATAGCTTGAACATGAGAAGAGGATCCTTCCCTATAGAGTATCTCAGAGCATCAGTTAGTACTTATTCCCTTATTTTAAAAATTTTGAAAATGTTGTTATAAAGTTCAAGGAGAAAATATACAAATGTAAAAAAAATTATCTTTTGGTGGTCACATAACTCTCGTGAACAACATTCTTGTTTTCATTACCATGCACATCCTACCCACCCTAAAGTTCCCCAACAGTTTGATCTCCAACTTGGAGGGGATTATGGTATCATTAATATGTGATGGGATGATGGAAGGAAGGTATCACTGGGCTTCAGGGAAGAATCTCTCAAGGCCTCTCTCTAAAGGGGCATCAACTTAAGGAGTGTCTCGTCAACCATGAAAGGGTTTCATGCTAAGATTATGTGGGAGGCTCTGGAAGGACATACACTGTGGGGCAGGACAATCCAAGATAAATATATCCTGATTGTGAATGAGGAGTGGTTGTAACCTTATAATATATGTAACTTTATTCCCCCGTACATAGAGACCTTGTGACAAGATTCTTGATGGCTGGTGGGAAGAGGGGACATAAACACTTGCCACCAAGATTGGGGGTGGAAAGACTGTCATTTATGGGTTTCCCCACCTCAGATATTTTCTTTTTGGAGGCAAAAGGTCATCCTAGGTTTCTTCATTCCATTCTCGAGGTGAACCAATGTTCGTCCTTCAATAATGTTGTTATTAGTGAAGTCCTCGATAGACTCATTAATATGGGCTCCACACCAGGAGAGTTCTCTATCAAGTATTTCTCTCATGTGATAGGGGACTCAATGAATGAAGACTCATGGGTGTGAAGTTATGGTGCAAAGAGATTACATCCAAATTTAATTTCTTGTTTTGGCGAGTGAGAAATAAATTCTTTCCCACTAAAGAGAACATCCAATGCATGGGAGTAAGCATGGCATCTAGGTGTTGGAGGTGTAGAGATTTGAAACAAGAAATGGTGGGACAACTTTTCTAGGATAGTTAAAGGCCCAGACAGGTATGGTTGGCATTTAAGGATTTTATAGGATGGATTGATTATGGGGGTGTAGGATTATTTTTTAAACTCATGGTTTAGAGGAGTTAGTGATCACAATCTCGATAGTAAATCCAGGGCTATCATCCTCATGGCGCGATGTTGGAAAATATAGAAGGTTGATAATGATTCTCTCCACCAAAACACAATATGATCTTAGATCAGTATAATATTCAAAGTAAAGAACAATTTTCCGAACCCTGTCACATTTTGTGTAGACTTCAAAACCACTTCGTTTGTAAGAACTATAATCTGGACTGATTTTTATCCAACCGTGTCAGCAATACGGGGTAGGTTAATTGGGTTTGTTGGCATCCACTCAACTATGGCCTCAAGATTAACATGGATGGGTCTCTTCTCAGGGGGATATGTGAGGTGGAGGATTTATTAGGGACTAGGAGGGGTCTGTCTTAGTAGCTTTCTTAGCCTTTAATGGAAGAGTTGATGCTTTACATGCTGAGGTTCAGGCCATGGTCACGGTTTTGGAGCTATGGGAACAAATACAAATCATACTAAATGTGGTTGAGAGAGAATCCTTGATCCTCTACAAAGCACTGTCTTTCAATTTTAGTTATCTGTGGAACATTTTGTATAATACAAAAAAGTGAAAATATCTCATGGGTAACCATATATAGATCACTCACACATGGTGGGAGAGGAACATGGTAGCAGATTTCTTGGAATCTATGGCAACCCCAAATAATATTATTTCCTCCTTCCATAGATTAGGTTCTTTTCCTTATGAGGGGATTAAATTTTATGTTAATGATGCTCTGGTTTTACACTACTTTAAACCTCCATGATGTATTTTTTGTGCATCCTGTTTTTTCAAAATCAATAAAAATGATAGTTTTTAATCAGTCATTCATTCAATCCATTACCTATTCATTTCCATAATCAACATTTCATTAATAGACCATAAATTACTAAATTACATCCCACACTCATTAGTAAACTTATTACAATCACTAACACCAAAACCCATTAACCCCTATAACTACCACAAAAACATTCATTTTCCACACCACCATCTATATCACTATTATCACATCAACAACCACATCTCCCAATTCCAACCATGGAAACCAACTGCATCACGCATTTAAAAAAACAATGAAACAAATAATACGACCACAATAATATACTACCATGTCCTTACCAATCATAAAAAAATACGAGCAACATACAATAGATAATTTTTATTAATAAATATCTTCAACCATTACATTTTTATAAATTTATTTTTCAATAATTCAGTATCTATTTCATTAGTAATTATACAATAATTTCATATTTCACACAACCTATTCATTACCGTATTTCAATGTTAAACCTTTTATGAAATTTGATTCCAATTTTTCACTCAAAATAATGCTACAATATCATATTAGAAACAATATTATCTATGTCAAATACAATAGTCATCAATTATAATAAATATCATAGAATCCTATAAAACACTTATGAATGAGCCTTCACATTCAATTTCCATTATCCATGTTATTACAATCATTAGTTTAAATCTTACTATCCATCCCAATTAAACATATATATGGTATTCCAGTATTTCAAATAAATACAAGGTATAAGTCCCAAATCTTCTACCTCAATTGAAGATCCTAGATTCGTTGTGCCTGAAAGAAAAAAAAACACTACTCAAGTACTACAACCCTATGAATGGTCCAAATAAAAATATTATTTTACACCATACCACCACTGATTCCATTCCATATAGAATCCAAATAGGTCACTATTATTTTCACAACCATCCAAGGGAAGATGAAGACAGGAACCCCAAATGTAAAATAACAAAACACACATCGCATCATAAGTGGTTAACCCATTATAGACAAGGCCTAAATAAAATCATAAGGCACTCAATGGTCTCCATGGATTCACAAACGGATTCCAAAGGTTCATTGAAGTGAAATTACATTATGAATAAATTTTATATGATTCCAAATT
This sequence comes from Viscum album, assembly GCA_963277665.1. Classification (NCBI taxonomy): domain Eukaryota; kingdom Viridiplantae; phylum Streptophyta; class Magnoliopsida; order Santalales; family Viscaceae; genus Viscum; species Viscum album. Next base: position 822,440,124 of record OY728165.1, read on the forward strand.
AATATATAATTGGTATTATAAGAGGATCATTATGTGACATGTAATTTTCATACCATGATGAGTATAATCCAAATGAATGCCTTCCAATTGTGCCTTGAATCTTTATATCATCCTCATTTAAAAATCGATCAACACCAATTAATTTGATATAACCAAATAAGGTCACAACATTGATATAATCATCACACTGTGACATATGAACCCCATAAAAATAACGAAAATCCCACAAACAAGGACATGAAATAAAACATATACCACTATAAAATGATTCCCCAAAAGGAAGAATTATAAAAACTCTACATCCGGGTCTCATACTATGAGATAGGTTGACACGCCACTATATCCATTAAATAAATAAAAAAAACATCCCAAAAAATATAACACCAAAACTCACAACCTTATATAATGACTATAAAATAGAAAATTATTCATTGTTTGTCACAAATCCATATGTAAGTGTCCATATATAATTTAAGGGTCTTCCACATTACCATCATCTTCCCCCAAAACACTTCCTTTTTGGATCATCATAGTTCAACTTGTTACTATAATTCTAACTCAAAAATAGTAGTATTCCTAACTCATGTGGCCTACATGCATAGTCTATGAATCCTTCCTCGCTTCATGATAGAAAAACCATAATTGCAGCTTAAACATTAATAATGATGGACTAGATAAAAAAATTCCCCTTCCTTATAACCATCCATTCATGTCTTAACACCAAAGGATATACCATTAAACCCACCTCGCAACTAAACTATCAACACCAACTCAACCTTTCTTCTTGAATCCTTTTCTCAGCACCACTAACATCAAAATTAAACAAGGTAACAGGCAAGATAGGTGTGATCCATTAAAATTTCCATTATTTATATTGTTCAAGGTATAATATAAAATGTTCTATATTAATTTGAATGATTGGAAAACAAAATATTTTTATAATATTTAAAATAAATTTTAAATATAATTATTTTAAATATGATACATTCTAAAAGGGGGACCACACGAACAATGATAATTCACTAAGATAGGGAGTAAATTAGGGAATTAAATTACTTTTAAATCATTTATTAAAAAATCATTGTTTATAATTTAAGAGAATGATAATATCACAATACAGAATTCACACAAACATCAAGGTGAAATAAAACATGCACAATTTATTTGTTGAAGCTTAATTAGTCAGAAATAGAAACTACATCATTAGAATGATTTGGAATAATTCAATACCACATGAACCTCAAGATTTAACACGTTGGATTTAATGATTATGGATTTTCCTTTAACTCATTATATATAATTTATATATTTACTTTTTTGATTTTCTCCCACACAAAAAAATATAGAATCTAACATATGAAAACAAGAGAGTCTTTGCCTGATATAGACTTCCATTATGTTTTTAAATTTTCTTCCCCTTCTTCTTTTTTTTTTCTTCTTCATACACTTTTTCCTTTTATTCTTCATTATCCTTAGGAAGTCATTTTAAACACACTCTCTATCTTTTTTTATTCATTGATTTTATAAACTTTCAAATAATTAAGAACATTCTTCTCTAACACTAAGTATAATTTATAGATTTTTATTTTAGAGAGTAACATCAACTTTAAATGTTCATATGTAATTTAAAGAAATTTGATCTATCTAATCCCACTACCTAAACATGGATATGATCCAAAGGACTGAAGGATCATGTTTTGGTGTCACAAACCAACCTGGGTCAACCCTAAACCGGCCACCTGATCTGATCCATGGCATGACCTGAAGGGTGTTCCTGATCACCATGGGCTGGAAACTAGTGTTGGGAATCAAAAAAGTACACAAGAAAATTACTTCTACCAATAAATAAAAAAAGAAACTAAATAGAGGAAGATGTACAAACAGTTCAACATATAAATGAAACCTAAATGAACATAATTTATAAAAGAAACAGAAAATAAAACCAAGCTACCAAATATAATCAACCAAACAAGAAGAAAACTCCATCTCCAAGTTACCCAGTGGGTCACTCTATAACACAAGATCAATCATTTCCCATAGCGACCGAACTCAAGAAAAAACCTAGACAAGGGATAAAAATAAAAAAACTATAGGCTTGAGTATTAAAACACAGTAGGCCAGCCCAATAATCTATTTCCCAATGAACTTTTTTTTAAATAAATGAAAAATTAATTTTTAGGTTTGAACTACAATATATCAAAGTTAAAATAAAAGTAAAACACATTTCCTTTATTCATTTACAAAGCTAGGTTCGATTCATTAGAGTTACCATATCATTTTGAAGAGGAAATTGATGATTTTATTTTCCACATACAAAAAGTTGAAAACCCCTTTTCTTTGGGAAAAATTTTCCTAAACCTTTCTAAAACCAACAAATCACTTTCCAAGAAAAAAATTACACAAGAAGGAATTATAATAACCACATAACAAGGGAAATGGAAATAATCACACAGGTATCCTAATAATCATTACAAGTAGCTAAAACCTAATAGACATAGGTGGACCCAAGAGATCAAGAATAATATATAGGGTAATATACATGAGACCTCATCCACAGTAGCATTCCACACATTATGAAATAAAAATGATTGATATACTTGACCAACCATTCATAGGATAGACTGAGGGAAAATTTCATAGTAATAAATCTAGTATATCTACCCACTATGGGCCAATGGTCAGTACGTGACCTACCAGACATGAAATATTTCATAGAAAATTCACTCAATATATTTGGTTCATATGTATTATGTTCATTTTGGGGGTGATAATACCAATGCCAACAAAAATCCAATCACAATATTTATAATAATAACTCACAATAGGATTCACCCCGAGTCTCCCCAAGGAATAATCTCATGCCATAAAATAAATATATCAAAAAGGTTTGCAACTGAGGAACCTAGATAATTGATCATGGGGATTCCAAAGTGAGGATATTCGATCCATTATATAGATAAAATGCATGAGAAACATCCAATATAGTTTTTTATAAAAAAACACTTTTAATCATTTCCACAAAGTGGCCAAACGTGCCCTTCGACATTCTAAAAAACCAACCTTTATCAAAAATTAAATTTTCTCCTTTCATAAGTAGGTGACAACACACCATTTATTTATATCAAATCCATTTATAAATTTTCTTTAAAAAATTTTCTTTACACTTTGAAAACCAACCATTTCTTTCAAAAATGCCAAACAGGCCATTCATCAACTGCACGTTCAAAAACACCTTAAAATAAAAAATTCACATATTTATAAAAACCCAAACCACATGTAAATCCCATAATAAGAACCCCATACATTTTCTTTCATCATTAAAATTAATTCAAAAATACAAAAAATTCATTTTATATCACAAATTACTCCTAAAATTTAACCATGAATTTATTCAAACACTTGGTGTGTGCTATTTACAAAAAAAACCCAAATCAAGGCTCAAAACACCATTTTCACAGCAAAAAAATAAATTATAGGATAAATTTTCCATATTTATCAATCAAATAGGGTTCAAAAAGAAAGAAAATAATGATTCTCTAATTAAAAAAAGTCAAGTTAAATGGAAATCCTACCACGAATCCCTGGCGCAATGACAGCACACCCCCAAAAGTGATCCATAAGGGTTCAACAACCATATATCTTCTAAGATGAACCCTGAAAGAACAAAACCCCCCAAAATTTATCTATTTAAAACCAAAAACTATGTACAAATGACCATGGTATAATAGAAAACCAAGAGAAAACAAGATTAAGAGGCAGAGGGAGAGGAGGATAGGAGGTTACCTTAAGAGATCTAGCCAAAAAAACATGAAAATAACAATTAGATCTGAACATAGAGAAGATGTTAATGCCTGGGAAGAAATGGGATTTCCCCATAGGGACACATGAACCTATATAGGGAGGATAGGTTCTGATTTGGGTTGAAAATATTGAGGGGGAAAACATGGAAATCCCAAAAATTAAAAACCGGGATAATCGCACGGTTAAGTAGTACGGTTTATCAAAATGTGTGGTAAATGTATGGTAGCCACTTTCTACAGATTAAATGGACACATGGTTAGTAGTGGATCGACCACATGGTTTCCCAAACCATGAGGTAGTTGTGCATTAGGTTATATAACCCACTACATGGTTTCCTAGATTGGTCACACGGTTGGTCCTAATAGTGTTCCAACCATGCCCTAGGGTCTACCAAGGCCAAACTTCCTTTCCTTAAACAAATATTTCCAAAAAAGACAAGTATCAACCATGGGTACAAATTTAGGAAAGTATACACTTAAAAAAACAATGCTCGTCCCACCTGTAACGCTAGAAAAGGATCGAAAATTCAATCAGACCAGAGCGTAAACCATGACTGAAAAAACATGAGTGAAAATTCTCCCCTCAATTAATTCTTTCCACCCTTAGAAATCCACAACACTTTCCAGATGATTGATCAATGTCTAAGGATTCGACATCAACACAATATAACCTCTTAATACATGAACATTTCACTCATCAAAAATGGATCTTATGCCTATTTCCCCAAAAAAATGAACAACCCACAAATACTTCTTGAGAATCAATGGAAGAATCAGGCCATTACATCCATATCCAAGCCAAGGACCAGATTTTTGGGACTTCCCCCAATAATAACAACTATAACCCAAAAAAAAAGAATAATCAAAACGTCCAAAAATTTTAAGGGAAGTTGGAACAGACTACACACCATTAGAAAACAACTAACATCTAAAATTGTTTTAGAAAAAAACCCCAACAGGACCTACAGTGGGTCTCCCCACCATTAGCAACCAACTATCAAAAACAAAACGATAATTTAACCCAAAAAAACTAGTCCTTTTACACATAGTCCAACCCCTAACTCCCTTAAAACTACCTATAAATTCAGGACAAGAAGAATAGTCCAAGAACATTAAAACTACCCAGTCCCAAATAGAGGGGGTTAATCTGGGCCAAAAATCCCTAAACTGACCAAAAACCCCCACCCCATGGGGAGGGGAGGGAAGGGGTCTAATGATTATACCACTAGAACCATAGCCGAAAACACCCACCACTCATCATCTAGGTATGGATAGAATCCAAGACCACAACCGATTCACATAGATGGTCCACACTTTAGGGATTCTAAACTATGCACTAACCTCACTCCAAGACCTATGGTTGGAGCTCTAATGGTTGAACCATCTCCTGCATCACACTTGGTAATAAATAACCCCAATAAGTTTCATGTCTTACATTCTTATAAATAATAAAAACCATAATTATTCTAAAGGAATCTACATTTTCTTTTAAAATAGGAGTTCTCCCAAAAGACCCACAACTTCCCTTATATTTCAAAAACTAGGACACCACCAGCACAACCCCCACAAAAAAGGACCCATATGCTAGAAGTAAACATACAAAAAAGAATCTTGAAACAATACCCTAATAGTACATCACTTATGAGGATTTCCCCAGTGATGGTTTCTAGATATACCACGATAGAATCGCTACAAGTGACCCAAGCATCCACAAGCATGGAAGGGATTAGAAATACCTAGAAATGAAAACATCTTGTCTCCTATATTTCCTAATTGATATCATATAAATACCTCATGTTTGGAAGGGGTTGATGAAATATCTTAGGGCATTTTCATTCCATGGACCTCTCCATCAACTTCCAACTAATTTCTTATCATCTTTACATAATCTTCCCCACTTCTCCTATGGATTGAAGGAGAGAGGAATACCTCAAGAACTACTGCTACCATGGATTCAATATGAAAAGATCGTCTCACCAAATCAACAAATGAACTACAGTTTAACTCTGACACCTTTAGTTAAATATAAGAATGAAGCCCAATCTCAAAAATTCAAGCCTTTATAGGACCATTCTCAAAATACTCTTCAAGGAATATAAATAATTCCATAAACCACAAAAATACTCTGAAACAGATCCATCACCCTATTTCAAGGATCACATATCCATTCCATTCTTCACTATTTATATCTCAAAAGAATAATAACTAATGAACGATTCCTTGATGAATTTCCAAGTAAGATCTGTAGAAGGCTTTTTCCAAGATACTGACTTTATCCACTTCTATGGTGAACCATCAAGCATTAAAGTTACAAACTTAACCTTCAAAAACCTTGCATACTCGATTAGGATAAAGTTATTTTCAATATTTCACATCCACTCTTCTGCTTCGAGAGTATTCTCTTGAACATAAAAGAAAGGTGGATCTATATTCAAGATATTGAACAAAAAAAACATTATGTTGATCAACCAGAAGTTCCTCTAATGGGGAATTACCCAAAACCACACTATGATCACCCATCGAAGCTCCATGGGGATAGTCATGGAACATAGAAAATCCAAGAACCATATCAAGGCCAACTTAAAAAAACCCTCAAGAATGGAAATAAAAAAAGTTTCCAAATTTAAACATAAGAAAACAATCCATTATCAATATCAAACATTCCCTTATTGAAAACATTTTGGATTTCAAATAAAAACTTGGTGGATTTTCACACTCACCAATGGTGTTTCATCAAGCCTCACTCACATGCATATTTATGTACCCCTTGGGCATCTGTCCCTTGTGACATACCAGGCACCCATGCACATATCCACATATAACCATGCATGTGATCACCTATAAACACACCAAAGGAAAAAACAATGAAACCTCATTTTCTAAAAACCAACAATTCACCCCATTTCAAAATCAAGGTCCTTCCAAAGGAACCCTTCCCACCAATTCAAAAATCGTTTTTAGAATTTCACACAACAAAACATCTTGCTAGGATTTAAAAAACCCCTCAGATTCTCATCAAAATCCCCTTTATTCCATTAAAAAAATTTATAGAAATTAAAAAATACCAATCCATCAATAATAATTTTGTTAAAAACTCAATCCTTTTCATTTAAAAAAACATCCAAAACAAACATTCTCTTTCTATAAACCCAATTTTTATTAATAGAGCTCATTTTTGTTATAAAATTTCAATTTTACCCCTGAGAGGTTGTTTTTTTAAACTCTTTTTTTAATTTCTTCTTCCACAAGGTTAATTCTAAGAATACTATTTCTAAAATTCCTACTTAATGGTTTTTCAAAAAAATCAAAATTAAAAGGAGACTCAAAACAACTCAAAAAGGGAACTAGTGTAGATGAGTGACTTGACTATGTGGTTGCCAGCCGTATGAAAAACACAACACCAACATAGATAGTTTTCAAGGACCTTACCCTCAGACCCACATGGATTTTCAGGCCCTAAAATCTTGTAGAGACCATTAACCTGACTACCTTTTCATATCCCAATCACCAAATTATACCTAAATACCATGAAACTGAAAAAACTAGACTTCCCATAGAAACCCGAGGATCAGAACGAGTTAGAGTTCCTAAAACTCTTCCCGTAACTACCCCTCAAGTCTCAAAAATACTAATTTGCCTACCAAAACATCCCCAAGTAACAAAGGGAGCTAAAAAAGTATGGTCCTCTAGGAGATGACCTACTCTGATGTCATTTTATCACGAACCAACCCATGACAACCCAGAAACAGTCACCTGATCCATTCCACAGCATGGCCCAAACAAAATTCCTCATCCCCACAGGTTGGAAATTAGTTTCATGCCTCAACAAATAACACAAGGAAATTAATTTTCCCAATAAATAAATAAGAAAATAAATATTTGAAGACTTACAAATAGTTCAATATATAAATGAAACTGAACTGAACATCATTTATATAAGAAACTAAAAAAAACAACCAAGATAAAAAAACACTACCAACCAAACTAGAAGACAAAACCATCTAAATTTGACCTCATAGGTCACTCTCCAACACAAGATCAACCATCTCCCATGGCGATTGGACTCAAGTAAAAACCCAAAAAATGGATAAAACCAGAAAAGAACTATAGGTGTGAGTATTAAAACATATTACGCTATCCCGATAATATATTTCCCAATACACATCCATTAAAATAAAAGAATCGTTAATTTTTACTTTCAAACTACAATATATCAAAGTATTCTTTTCTAAAAGTTTTTTGTTAAAAACAAATTACAACACATTACCCTTATTCATTTTCAAATTCTGGTTTGACTCATTAGAGTTACCATATCATTTTTAAGGGAAAGTAATGATTTTATTTACAACTTGAAGAAAGATGAAAAAACACTTTTCTTGGGGAACAATGTTCACAATCCTTTTTAAAACCAAAACATCTCTTTCCAATAAAAACATCTCTTTCCAATAAAAACATTACAGAATAAGGCACTATAATAATAACACAATAAGGGAAATGGGGATAATCCCACAAGTATTCCAATCAAAATTACGATTAGCTAAAAGATAATAGAAATAGTTGAACCTATGATATTAAGAATAATCCAAAATACACACTACATGAAACCTCATCCTTGGTAGCAAGCCACACATGATCAAATCAAAGCATTCAATATGCTCATCCACACTTTCTCAAGAAAGATTTAGGGAAAATCCCATAGTAATAAACCCATTATATCCACCTAATATGGGTTACTAGTTAGTACGTGATCTGTCAATAAAGCAATCACTCCCTGAAAATACATTCAATATGTCTGGTTCATAGGTATCATGTTCAAAATGGGGTGATCCAACTAATGCCAACCAGGAATCCAATCACAATATATATAATAATAATTCACAACAAGCCTCACCCCATGTCTCGCTATGAAATAGTCTCATTCCTTAAAATAAATAGATCACAAAGGGTTCTAATGAAGGAACCCTGATAATGGATACTGAGTATACCAAAATGAGGACATTCCATCCATTATAAGTAGACAACACATGAGAAACATCCAAAAATGTTTTTTATAATAAACACTTTTCATCATTTCCACAAAGTTTCCAAACATGCCCTTAGACATTATATAAAACCAACATTTATCCAAAATGAAATATAACTTTTTAAAAAGAGGTGAAAACAAACCATCTTCCGTATAAAATCCATTTAAAGAGTTTTGTTAAAACATTCCCACTGCACTTTGACAACAACCATTTCTTACAAAAGTTCCAAACATTTCATTCATCAACAACACATTCCAAAACACCTAAAAATACAACATTCATATCTTTATAGAAACCAAAACCACATGGGAAACCCACACAAGGAAACCAAAACAACGTTTCTCATCTTAAAAATACATTCCCAAATCCAAACAATGCGTTTTATATCACAAAATACTATAAAATCCAATGTGACATTTATTCGAACCCTCAGTGTGTTCTATTTACCAAAAAACACAAATAAAGGATAAAAACAACATTTCCACGCCAAAAAAATTAAATCCAAGGATCATATATTCATATTTATAAATCAAAGAGGGTGAAAATATTATGAAACTAATGATTCTCAAATAAAAAATGCATATTCAAGGGAAATCCTACATCAAACCCATAGCGCAATAAAAACGTGCCACCAAAAATGCTCCATGAGGGTTCTACAAACCTATATCTACCAATATGAACGTTAAAAGAACAAAACCCCCAAAATAAATCATGTAAAAACCAAAACCTCTGTCCGCATCACCGTGGGAGAGGAGAAACCCAAGAGAAAACAATAGAAAAGGGAGAGGGAGATGTTGAGAGGAGGTAACCATAAGAGATATAGACAAAACATGAAGAAAATAAATAGATCCAAACCCAAAGGAGGATAAGGACTTAGAAGAAAGGGTAAATCTCCTTAGGGATGAAAAAACCAGGAGAGGGAGGATAGGGTAAGATTTGGGTTAAAAATCCCAAGGGGAAAACTTAGAAATCTCAAAAATTTAAAACTGGGCAAGTCACATGGTTAGGCTGAATGGATTAATAAATTGTGTGGTAACCATGTTATAACCACTATCCATGAATGAAACGATCACATGGTTACCTAGGGATCGACATCATGATTTCACAAACCATACAGTAGCCGCTGGGTAGGTTTTGTAACCTTCTTAATGATTTCTTGGATTGGCTGCATGGTGTGCACTATCGGTGCACTGACCATGCGCTAGGGTCTTCCAAGGCCAAAATTCCATGATTTATCCCAAAATATCCAACTAATCCATGGATCAAACATGGAGAAAACTTAGGCAATTAGAAACTACATATCTCAATGCCCGTCACTCCCAGAACCTGATAAAAATATGGGAAATAACACCAAACCATAGAATAATCCATAACATGAAAAATCAGGTGTGACATCCAGTATCTCTTGAAGCACCAGAGATCCATGTTAGAAAATAATTCAAATTAAATATTTTTTTCAAGATTCATTATATTTTAATTATTCTTATGGAATGATCCTCATAATAATAGTGAAAATTAATGTATCATGGTCTCCCCAAGTTGTTCTTTATTAAACACTTAAACATAACCAATTTTATTGTGGTGTTATTGTTTCTATTGTGGTGTGAAGTCAAAAAAAAATGGAAAAAACTAAATCATTTTTCCAAATAAATACAATGTGATCCATTCATTATGGTGAAACAAGTTTCTTTAATACATAGTCTTTCACTATCTTCAACAAATTGAATAACTCATAAAAATTCATTATGGAAGGACCTTCATAAATCATGACGTAACCAACAATTATCCATAAAACATTAGAAAGAGAAAAAATCATGACTTTTCATTATAGCATGACCTTCTTGTTCTGACAGACCAATACTAAAATCCTCATATTTACACTCCAATCATGGTGTAAACCCAGCATTTGTTGAATTATTGAATCTTATTCATCAACCACATTCCCTTGATCATTTACTATAAAATATAATTTTCTCAATGGAAACAAAACTTCATCAAAAACTCAATCTTCTCAGTTATTGACTTTTTCTATTCTTATAAAATATCTTCTTACTCATATGAATCATCATGATTCACTTTAGTTTTAATTATATTCATATTTTTAATAAGTTAATCAACATGAATAAAAAATGAAACCCATATCAAATGTTCTTTACCTCTACTTCTATTCAAAAAACACCCCCCATTTTTGAACACCAAATCAATATAAATAAATTTTCTTCAAACGTTAAAACTCTGAGTCCTCCAAATTTTATTTCAATATGATCATAATAGTATCTCCCTTTTGAGTATTTGTTCATCCATCAAATGAAAATAGTTATTTCTATCCATCAAACATAAATTACCATTTCTAATTATCAATGAATCTTTATTCTGTAATTTGAAACTTATGTGAGCTAACTTGCTGTAGTAATCAAGAAATCTGAATAATGATACCAATTTTTTAGTTTATAGTAACACAAATCCAAATGTTTCATATATTTTTTCATAATAACAACATTAAAAATTAAAAAAATATATCTTTGATTGTGATAAACACAATCACCTTCTGCATATTCTCAATAAATGATTTAGGATAGTTCTCACACACCACCAACACCCAAAAAATATCTAATTCACAGTTTCCCCCTATTTAATAACCCCCATTAATATATTCTAAACCATAAAGAAATAAATATTATTTAAATTCATTATTTTTTAATTCACATTAATTAACAAAAACCCACGTGCAATAGGTGAGGGAATAGATTGAGTTTGGAATCCAATCACCATCCTCATTTTCTAAAATAAACCATTTAGAAAATGTTGAGTGAAAACATCATCTATTTTCTCATTATTTTAAAATAATCCAACATAAACACAATTTTATATAAAAAGAACATTGATAAAGTGGGAATTGGTATTATTGGGATTTGATAAATAATGATTAAAATAATTTCTCTAAAGATGGATGGAAGCCTCTCTATCTCGTTCAAGAATTTGTAAAAACAAAACCCCCTCATGAGTTCTTAAAATTAAATTTTCATCTAAATAAATTCATCTATCACATGGGATTTATATGTTCCTTATGCCTCAATGGAACTCTTAGTTATAAAAAATTTCCTCCCTACATGACATTCCACAAACCATTATCTAAGAATGGAAAACCAACAAGATAATGATCTTCCATCACCAATATTTCTAAAAAAATTGTATATACCAATTAAAAAATTTGATTGTCTCATTAATTTAATATTAGAATATATAATTAAATATGACTTCAATATATCTAATTTTTTTTTTCAATAATAACATTTTAATCTTTCATCATAATTTGAATTCTAGAGTATAACATAAAATCTTAAACTAAATTTGATTAGGAAATAACTATATAGAATATGGTTCTAAAAAGTTTTTTGAGGTATATTGATTAAAAAACTATATTCGTCTACTAAAAGTATAGTTTTCATTTAAATTATTATATTAACTATCATGGATATCACCATTTAATAAATCTTTAAAAGATTCCAATTATAAAACACTACAGAAAGGAAAATGTGATCCAACTACTGATAAATTTGTAGACCAAAAAATAAATTCATCTCTTTGAGAATTGAATTCCTAAAAATGATTTATATATAAATAAAATTCTTCACAAATACATTATTCATTTCCATAAAATACTATATCATATATATATATATATACAATAATAATTTAAGACACCTATCTTTATTCTTTGATGTCAAGGTTTTTTTTATTACTTTAATATTAATGATTTTAAGGAAATGTATAACTTGTAATGACATCATAATGGGGTATGTTTTAACAAATATAGATACATCCTTATTTTTAAAACATATCTTTTTCCTTATCCAATAAGGAATCCATCATGTTTCATAATATACACTTTCTATTAAAACTCTATATAGAGTAAGGATAACCTAAATATCATTTAGAATATCTTTTATTATACTTTTATGTATAAATAAAAAATATCATAATGGTATCAATCCTAGAAATTGGATAAAAATAAATTCATTCCACCTATGATTTTCCTTCGCACATAAGTATTTATTTGTTTATAATCATCTATCACTTTTTATTATAATTATTATAGAATACCAACATTATTCACATAGAATTATAATTAGATGTCATGGGTACCAAATCCTAATTATCACAATTCTTTATCTGATCTAAATCATCCTTTATAAAACCAATAAACTCTTTATGGTACAAATCAATCGAATATGTTGGCTCAACCTAACAAAAAATGTGGTATGTGTTGTTTTAAATAAATTCATCCACGTTTGAATTGGTTCTACATATCCAACAATGAAATTATTTTCCTTTTACTATTTTTTCATCTGTGGATGAGTTGACAAATATTTTTCTTTATCACAGTTATTGGATGAATTATCATCTACAACTATGGTTTCTTTTAAATTTTAAAAATTTTAAATATTGTTTTCCTCATTATCAAAAAAATCTACTTCACATTCTTTATTTATGGAACTTTCTTCCAGATTCCTGACATCATTATTTGAGTTCTATTGAAAATTCACTCCATCCCTATCCATAATTTTCCTCAATACTTTATTTTAGTAACAATATCACCTTGTATTCATTGAGAAACAAATGAATATACCCTCAAATCCTCTATGAAAAAACTTCCCCAATATAGATCATTTCACCTTAATAGAACAATTTTTAGAAAATACAATAATGTACTTCAAGATAAAATTCCCCCTTTAATACTTCTCATATATAACAATATCTAAAATTGGATGGACTAAATGATTGTTATGAATCTAAAATTTTTTACTAATAGATTACCTCTAAAAAATAAATATGATTCATGATCTAAAAATATGGTTCAATCCATTTATTTAATAACTTATTCTTCATAATAGTAACATCATTTTAGGTATATTTTGTAAATATTTCATGATGAATAACATTATTTCCATGATATGTGAAACAATTTCCATTTTTATTTAACATTATTATATGTTCACAACATCATCATAGAGAAACCACACTATTTTTGTACACTTATTTTAAAACTCATAAACATATTCAAGGCCTTATAATTATACTTCATAACCATAATTAATGTAATATCAATGAATTCAAAAGTAAATGAAATATAATAATTAATATTTTTTTTAATTTATTCTTCACATGTTGACAAAAATATAAAGAAATGGTGGCCAATGGGTGATGTATTTTAATCTCAACTTTTTAAAAATAAGAATTAATAATCATTCCCCTTTTTCATATAAATAAATTCTAATTTATTTCTTTCTTTATCATCAACATGGTAAAAAAATATTTCCTTCAGTTTGTTTTCCCATATTCTTTTTTCCAATGTGGTCAAGTATTCGATGCCATAATTTTTTTATCCAACGAGCTCATGTAGTCTAATCGCTCATCATCAGCAATATGAAATGTGTTTACTTGTGTTAAATATATTCTAGACAACACACATCCAACTTTTAATCTCTTCAAAAAGTATATATCCCTTTAAAAACAACTTGATATCTTGAATAAAAATTTTAGATTGAATTAGTAAGTTATGTTCTCAATTATCAATAAATAAAGTATTCTTCAAATTTAGATCATCTAACCCAAGGGGAACCACACCCTACCTCTCACACTGTTCTAATATATCCCATGGGAACCATTTTGTACCTAAAATGTTTTATAAAATCACCCAAGGGGAACCATTTCCAACATGTATCCTCATAGAATATCACTGAGGAGGAATCATGTGCTACCTCAAAACCCTTACTAATTTTCTTTAACATTGATAATGTAATATATTATTAAAAACACATTACTTGTAAATTCATATAAATTTCCAATATTAAAAACTAATTTTTCTTCCAAAATAATAAATTTTTAAGTTGAGAAACTAATCAAAATTCCTATAACAAATACCATTAGATTAGTTCAAGGAACACATATCTTAGAATCCAATTTTTTAAAGTTAACACTTAATAATTGACAAATCATATCTTAGAAATTTGATTAATTAATATAAAATGAAACGTTAAAAATTTAGTTATACTTTAGGTAAAACAAAATATAGTTTATTGATACCACATATCATATGATCATATTAATTTAGATATGTATTCGTGGATAGATTAGAGACCACATAACTTATGCATGAATAAAGTTACTAGTTTAATATCACTGATTAATCCAATACTAAGTGGGAGGATGAATAGAATTTATAAAACCCCATAAAATATAAATTAAATGGATATAATAAGCATGATATTAAAAATATAATGTGAAATAATCGATGTACCATGGTGGAGTGATATATTTACCTCTACCTATCTCTAAAAAAAGAAGGACTCAAATATGGTGAACCATAAAATAAATCCTAACTTGGAAAAAGGATGATCTAATGATGGTCAAATAGAGAAGAAATAAAAATGGTACTATAGATGATAAATGATTTTTTCTAGGCTTAATACCCTTCATTTACATAATTTATTATAATAATATATGCTATAATTTTTCATTTAATCCTCCGTATTTTTCTATGTCAATGTGTAAGGGTCATATTTCAAAATTTAAGGTTCGTCGTGTATAACTATTAAATCATTCCTAAATTTTGAAAAATTTAATACATAATATCCAATAGACATATTGAATAAGGGTTACCATAGTATAATTTATAAAGGAAAAAGTATGGGTCATGATATATAGTCATCACAAAACATCTATATTTTCCCAAACTTTAGAAAAAATATATATAAGGGTCAACAGGTGTGATATATAAAGGTAAGAAACCCCAATATGGAATGGTCCTTGACATTGATTAATTAAATCCATGTAATATATAAGGGTCACCATACTAAAAATGTAATAGTCACAACCCCCAAATGTACATATTAGGAATCTTCTAAATTCCAAATAATTTTATACTTAAAGTTGATAATACTTCACATTTAAAGGTCATGACATACTGTGTAAGGGTCCCTAGCATAGAACATTGAAAAATTATTTAAATTTCTATACAGAACGGGAAAGTCACCCTATACATAACAGTCACCACCAAATATGTAAGGGTCAACACCTAGAAAAAGTCTTGGAAAGAGAATACGTAAGATCCATCTACACGATACATAAGGTTTATCTATCCACATACATAATGGTCTGGACCTTGAATTTTTTTGGGAAAGGATATAAATCAAGGTAATATGACTAGATTTACAAGGATACTAATATTTTTAATTTCTCTGAAAGTAATATGTATTGGTAACCGCCCTCCAATGTTATAGTTATCCCATAAATAGATAATTTTCAAAAAATTCACATCAATTAAAAAATATTCCCAAATTTCATCCAAATATGCATCGCTTGAAAAAAAAACCATTATACTCCATCCAACATAATATTATCACTTAGGATATGACCATAAATAAGAGGGGTGAATCAGTGTTATAGGCCTATATTCAATTACAACGTTTTCCATTTTTACCTCTATACCAATTCAGTTAATGTGTTTATCTTCCTATTCTCTCTATTGGTTAGCATGAATCTAGAATAAGTTGAAATGAAATAGAATAAGGAACATGGAATTTGTTAATAAGGATCCCATACCTGAAGGATTCCTACAACATTAGTTTATGGTTGTTATTATATCAAAAACACCCATATCTATTTATAATATACCAAAAAATCTCCAAAAATGGTATATTTATGGACCCATATTCTTAGCTCTAGTTTGGTACAACTCATATAACAACCCATATATTTTATAAACCAAATTAAAAATTAATTAGTTAATAACACACATAATACAATCCTAAAAGATAAACATCCCATTTTTAGTTTACAAAATTAGACGAATGACAAAATATGATAAAACATGAGTAAAACAACATTATTTAAAAGCTCTGAAACATGCATTTATACTCCCTCAATTCTTCTAATATTGTACGAGATAACTTGGGGATGTACCTAATAAAGAAGAGAGATATACATCCCATTAATGGATTAATAATGGAATTACTTGATAAAAGTAATACATGTTAGTCAAGAAGAATATCCAGGTGATATAAAGGGGTTAAAATCAAAAACATTAATATTAAAGAATGAAATAAACTAGTAACATCAATGAAACATTTGGATGTAAAAACCACATTAAACATGACATCTTAAGAATATATAAAGCCTAGAAACTGAGACATCATAACATAGTGTTATTAGGATAAACTATTGTAAACCACAAATGGTATATCCTGAGATAATAACATTACACCATTCATTAGGCTGCTATATAATTATACTCCCACCCATCACAATCATATCATATACATGCATTTTCATTCCATATCGATTATACATAATAAGGATGTGTTCCATCACATTTTATCCCATGAATAAGGAGTGAGTATTAAAAAATGGAATTACTAAATAAAAAAGGATATTTATATAAAGTTTACAATATTTTATTGGAAATGTGGATGGTTATTCTGTATTCAAATGTTTATCATGTAAAATCTTAGGATCATTTCTAAAGTACAATGAGTTAACATAGAAGATAAATAGAGGGTTTAATTAGAGTGAAATGTAGAATATCAATACTTTAGAATCATAATTAGAGTAATGGAATGCCCAAGAACACATTAAAACAAGAAAAATTGGAAATAAAAAAGGCCGAGTACTAAAACGATCCTGAAATAAAAAGGAAGAGGAGTGGTTACCATACATTGAGAGGGCACAACTAAAAGCTTATTAGGATACTATTAAAATCATAGGAACACCTTGGGATGGATTTAAAGACGGATAAAGGGATAAAATTAAATATAAATGTGTTATTAGTAAATCATTATTGGATATTGGGTGGGTATTTATAGAAAAACATATGGTATTTCTTGATTATTTTCTAGACTTATGTTTTGGACTTTATTTGATAAAATAATCCTAACCACAAGCCTTAACAAGGTTTTTACCATGGTTTCTTCCTATGAGGATTGGTTTTTTACATTTTATATGTAAAAGAATCTAAATATTTAAAACAATACTATTGGTGATGTAGAAGTGGGTCGGGTTCATAAAGACATGGTTTTAAAACCATAAAAAATAATATAGGTTTTTTAGTATTCCATAAAGGGTTATAAAATTATTAAAATAAATTTTAAAACTCATAATTATAGGTTTAAAATATATAATTAGTTTTTAATTCATTTTATAGAATTTATTACCCCACTTTTGTGAAATTATGATTTCATTATACCGACTGCATATTTATTCCGAATTTCATTTTTACCCAAAAACCAACTATCTTAGAAAATTATGAAAAATTCACTATTAGATAATGTCACTGTGTTTCCATAAAAAATAATATTGATTTTATCAAAATAATTTTCTAAATACCAAGATTTATATTTTATATAAAAATATTTATTTACTAGAAAATACTCATTTTTATGATATTAACCATTTTCTAACTCTTACGCAAATTACATTATACTTCTTTACATTATATTATAATTTATATGTAAATATTTTTTAATTAGTAAAAATATTTTATTAAAATATTATTTATTTCAAAAATTATATAATTGATCAAAATTTTGTCTTAATTGAAATAACATATTTCCAAAAAAATACAATTTTTATTTGTTCATGTAAAAATAAAATATTTATTGAGATAATTATACTATCATTGATATAGTAATAATAAAAAATTGATATATATAATTATTATTTAATTAAAATGACAATATAAAAAATCATTTTACAATAATCTATATATATAATCCCTTATTAAACCAATATATACCCTAATGTTAAAAAATATGATGATGGTGATTTCCTAGGGTACATAGGCGATCAAGTTTTGGGTCGTGATCCTGATAATATTGAAATTATCTCATAAATGGTTCCACTCAAGACTTATTTTTTTAATATAATCTTGAGATCTGTTAATGGAAAAGCCCAGCCATGTCATTTCCCATAGAATATTTGATAAATGGGATTCATTGAGTATGATTCTACTAGTTAAGGTCATAATTTCTTCTATATGTTTCAATG
This sequence comes from Viscum album, assembly GCA_963277665.1. Taxonomy (NCBI): domain Eukaryota; kingdom Viridiplantae; phylum Streptophyta; class Magnoliopsida; order Santalales; family Viscaceae; genus Viscum; species Viscum album. The sequence goes on from OY728165.1 coordinate 822,458,992, forward strand.
ATACTTTATCATTACCCTAGATAACTAAATTTTAATGGTCACTTTTCAATAGATATATTATGAATAGTTAATATGATTAACAATATTTTAAATCCAACTGGATATAGCAATTCAAAATAACCAAAGTGGTGCATATTTTTTCTATAACAATTTTTCATTTACTCAATAAATGACATTTTCATTAAAAAATAGCTGATTATAAAGAAAGAATCTTCTTGATAACATGTGGCTACAACACTAATCTGGATAAAAATTTTAAACACAATATTTGGATAGTATCAACTCAATGTATGATCAATTGTGGTGATGACTCATGACCCTTTTATAGTAGTATGAATCTAATTTCCTACCTAAATGTGTTGCAATCTAATTGCATGAATTTTCTCTTAAAGACATGAAAATATAGAAAACTAACAAGATTGGATTCACATCCTTTTTATTTGTACTAAATGGCAAGTAGTGGAAGAAAATCCATTATTTCTTCTTCTTATTTTTTAACACATAGGGATTATCTTTTAAATTTATTTTTTGTAATTTTCTATTACTTGAAAAAAACAATTTCCAATATCATGGTATGGGTAGTTCTCCCTCTCATACATACACTAAATCAGAAATAGGATACAAGATTGACTCACTCCTCATCTTCGACTCAAAAAATATCTGAAATAGCAACATCACTAGATCCTTATTTTTTATTATTATACTTATTATATTTTCTATATAATCACCATCTTCCAAGATATTAACCTCCATTCATTAATATATAATCCAATTTTAAATACATATACTTCAAATATCCCCCTAAATATTGGTACTACCACTCTTGTGTAATTATCTATATATAAGTGCAAGAATATTTACCAATATGTATCCAAGATCCCACATTAATTCTCAATATTTATGAATGAAATATATTTTTTAATAATAATAAATTATCTATCATTGAATTTCCATAATTCTAACCCTTTAATTTCTCATGATCTTTCTAAATAATCACAGGAACATTCCATTAAAACATCCACAAAATGGTTTCTACATCAAAAACATATACTATATGAAAAAATGCAGCACGAAAGTTGCGATGAAAATAAAATTTTAATGGTGCTTCACATTTATATATTTTCATGGTCACGTTATGGATTATCTTATCACGGTGTGAAAAAATCCTTTATCTCACTCCAGTAAAGGGTATATGTTTTATGATGTGACAAAACAATGTGAAGGTTTCATGTGACAACCACTTTCTCACATACCAGGGAATTCCAATCACATCCGAGTGTGGAAACATCATGAAAAGTATAAATATCTCTAACTAGTCATTATTCATTGGATAGATTCAGGATTTGAATTCTCATTCATTACATTATTAACATTTTAGACTTAATTATTCATATAAATTATTATTTTAAATTTTTATCATTCAAAGTTCTCTATTAAATTCTAGAAGTATCCAATTTTTTGAAAACTAATGACTTTGACATATGATAATTTTCTCTTAAATTCACTGTGATTCTATAGTGTTTTTCTATTTTTAAACTTTATATGATTTTAAAGATCCATACAAACTAGTGTGGAACTCTACACTTTTCAAATATTCCATTACATAATAATATTATGTATCATAGGTTAGTTCATTCATTTTTAAAATTTCATCATATTTATAACCCTTACGTAAGATTTTATTATTCTTATGTATTTTATATGTTTTATTTCAAATCTGTATTTTCACATAATGTTGATCATATACTATTAGTTATGAAATATTTTTTCTTATGGATCTATTTCATTTTTCATTTGTAAAGAATTCAATGCCAAAGAATATTTCTTTTACACACATTTACTATTTCTATAATTCTATAATAAAAAAGAATAATATATATGAACTAATTTTTTCATTTTAATTAGAATATAAGAAACGTTATGAACAAATTTAAAGATCCTAAATAACTATAAATTTCGTTTGGAATACAATAAAATCAATTTAAATCATATCTAGAATAATTCCAAATATGTGCAAAACCTATTTAATCCTCGAATTGGTTTTTCCCATCTTTTTGAATGTCTATTTCAATAAAAATATAAACATAATTCACTATTGTCTTAAGGATTCTTCTTCTTCAAAATATACCTCAAACTCCATAAATGGTTTTTTCATAATCCTATATAAACTTCAATCACCTCCAAAATAATTCAAAACCATTATACAATACTTACCTATTACATAATTTATTTTAAAGATATTCAGCTACATTGAAAAGTATCTGTTTTTACTTAAACATCATCCATGTTATCATTAGATTTCATAAATATTAATCATAAAAATAAAACTTATTAGCTATATTACTGGTGGAGATATTGTATTCTTAAGGCACCAAACTCAATGGAACATAACATCATTGAATTTTTTAGATCTTTTTAAATATATTCACCACAAAGAATATGAAGTAGAAAATAATTAACATGTTTCTTCATTGAGAAAAAATTTCCATAAATCTACACACTTCATGGAACTATTATAAATTTTAGTTAATAAAACAATAACCCACATTATTTATGTGTCATAAATATGAATAATATCTTAATTCTCCAACCAGTATAATTTATATGATCTTAAAACCTCATTTCTAACCTTTATAAACAACATAATGTTCAATAAATGGTGGAAGAAACTTGGATAACTTTTCATTTATTAAATAATCTAAACTATTTTATGGATATAAAAGTTCACTTACTTATATACCGTTATAAATTTTGGCAACAACTTTGATGATCTTATAGATGGTTCTCAGCATTATGTATATAGTAAACCTGGTTGGGATATTTTACCTTCTAATTATAAAAAATCATGAAATCTCCTTATTAGTCGAAAGATACTCTTTTAAAATATTGAAATAATGATAATTCCGTTCATTTTTATTAAAATATAAAACAATCCAATAAAAAGTGGGTTAAAAAATTTCCCCCTTAATATTTTTTATCAATACCCATATCAAAAAAGCATGTTATTATATATTGATTTAAATTTCTTGTATCCCATTTATTGAGAATTAATACAAATATAAATGATATAGGGTGGTATAAGTTGACATAATTAAATATTCCTTTAATTATTCCACTAAAAATATACTTATGAAATAATTGGTGTAAGAACCTATGGGTCTAATATAAAATATACATTATAATTGACTATCAAAATATGATATGAACTCTAATTTCATTTCATAGGTGTTGTTCAAACATTTTTCAAGTATTTACTAATTTTTTGTACACACTCAAGTAAGATTTTACTTACCTAAATTCATACAATAATGTTGGAACAAAATCTAAAAATATACAAAAAATATATAGATGGTTAAATTATATCAACCCTTAACATTCTCAAAATATACTTATTTTTCATGTGATTAATAAATTGAAATTCACCCCCATAAAAAATTATTTTTTAAAAAACAATGATGAGAGAGAATACATAAAAACCTATTCAATGGAATATCTTAAGGAATATTCTAGGTTTTCATATTCACATCAAATAACATATTCTGGTAGCTTCTCAGACATATCCAACTTAAGGGATTCACATCATCTTAACTTAATCTTAACTTCATCAATATTGATAATTTTGTCAAAATTACTTCATGATAGAGAACATTGGATCATTCATAGATAGAGACATCATATATATTATTTTTTTTAAAAATATCATCATATTATCCATTCTTAATTAAATACATTAATTAACTGATATTTTAAACATAGAAAGTAAAAAAACAAAAATATGTATTAATAAAGGGGAACCTTATTTCACCTTGGTGAGAGAAATGAGATTGAGATTTTATTCTCTACTAAGACACTTATTTATTTTTATCACTATATTTTGGGTAAATAATGCATGATTGAACATATGTATTTCCAAGAAGTGTTATTAATGGGATGAATGGTTTGTTTGGATTTTTCAAACCCTTCATTCTGTAGGAATATATTCTTTTCATTTTCAAAAAAAATCACATGCATCTCCAGCTACTATATTAATATTATATAGTATTTTTTGAGCTAGTAATATAAATAGTTTTTCTTCTAATAATATTCCATCATTCCTTCATCTCCCAACTAGAATCTCATAATCTCTTAAGTTATCACATTTTGAAAACCACCAATTAAATTTGCTATCTTCATTTATAATTACTTATTTCTCATTAGTATATTCCTTGAATATTGATTCCTCCATTTTATATTCCATTTCCAATTGATCTAGCTATATAGTAATAAAATCATTATGAATATTTTCATCTTTTGTGGAACATATACAAGCCTACTCAAGAATTCCCTCCACTAAACTAATCCTTTTGTTAATATATTAGATTCATCTGATCCTATGATGATCATTCTCTCCCCTATTAAGACCAAAACCCATACCTTGTTTTGGAAAGTCCTTTTTTGTTAATTTATTCTATAAAATAAGTATCTCATTCTTTTTAATTAATAATTTATCTTTACAATATTAAGTGTCATTGATATAATATTTTTCTTTTACTTCAAACCCAACATATACTGACCACAACTTCTCCCCATCATCTAAATTTGTGGTTTTTATGAGAGTATTTTTTATGTTTTACCGTTATTTACATCAATGTAGTATTATTTTATTTGATATATTAACATATTATCCTAATATATTAGTTCTTTATTCTTAAACCTTACACTACACTATTAATATCTCACCATCCATGTTATTTTCTTCACATTTTGTGGGTTATATTTTTTGTTTCATCTCAACCTCTGGTTTGGATTCTTTTGTGTAGCAACATATCCAACTATTTAATTCATCCACATTATATTTTTTTAGTTTATTATTCTCTATTATACATCATACATATTTATAAAAATATTGATTTCTAACCTGAATTTTTCAATAATCTAGGACTACCACAAACATTATTTTCCAAATTTGATGGTACTTTTTTAATTTATATTAACAAATATTGGTCATTAAATGATCTCAAACTATTTTTTTATGGAGTATAATTCATTTGGAATAAGAATATTCAATTTAATTATGTGTTTACTTATCTCTTCACTTCGCTTCTTACGAAGACTCAACTTGAGTAATTTTCAAATTTATATTTTTATTCTCCAATTTAAGTCACTTTATATTGAGGATATCATTCCCACCCCTATATATTCAATATATCTTGAAATTAATTTCTAATTTTCCTAACTTTATCATAATTCATTTTTTATATTATTTGAAGGATATCTAAAACACAATAATTCTATTAGCATTGATCCATAATTAATCATCCTTGATTCCAATAACTTATTATAATATAGGGATCATTTATTCTTTTAATTTACAAGGTTCTTATTTCACATTTATTTTATTCATCCGCTCATTATAAAATTTTGAAAGACTACATTCATGATATATATTCATGGTATTTGTTACTTATACAAATTTGGAAGGATTCACATTAATTAGCACCCTTGGATCCAAATCAATCTGCCATATTTTTTCTTCTTACTAAAGTTAAGTGATATCCTCATCCATGATTATAAATGAATCACAAATAAAGTGACTATTTCATTGGGAAAATTATGTAGAATTTCCATTGTAGTTTAATTTATTCATCTTATGAATCCTAAAAAATAATAACTTCCCCGCCAGTGTTTGTTTTATCTTGTTAAAATGGCTCTCCATCTATATGTGGGTTTATTTTTCAACAAGATATTTCTCCTCTATTCCAAATTCATCTTCATTAGAACTAAATTATTAGAAAAAAGATGTATCTTTATCTTTACAAAATATTTATTCTTTCTCAACACAAAATTCATTTAAGATTAGTACTACCAAATGATATAACATACTTAAATCCACATTGATAACCTTAAATTAAGAAAAATTAATTTTCCACTTTTTCTTTGATGGTCCTGTCCCAATTTTATTCCATCTCTTTTCATTATATTCTTCAGTATCCAGGAAAATATCTCTTCCCAAGTTTCATTGATAGGAAAATCATAATACTATTAAAATATTCATTACATAAATCTATTATGAATGATTCTAAAAAACACTTAAAATATTTAAACCTTTGATAATCTAATAAAAGGTGGAACATGATAATTTGATACCAATTTATTGGGTCATTTGTGATATTTCCAAAACTAAAAGGAAGTTAAGAAATATTTGTGATTTATTTCCAATTAAAACATTTTCCCCTTATCAATGCACATATTCAGTGAATTAATCCCTCAATTTTTCTCACTATTATTTATCATGCGTACATTATAATTAGGAATGAAACACCACAAGGCACAACAAATTTTATAATAAGGTTTTTCTCCATGATGGATGATGACATCACTGGTGTGTGGTTATTCTTATCTTATGGCCACATATCCCCACTTTTATTATCATTAGAAATATCAATAATGTTTACATCCTTTGACATATATTCTTGGAATCATCTATTTACAATGAATGTACTAAATTGATAATTTTAGACTCTAACACCAACCGAGCCCACCATTTCAAACACAAGATTTGGCATGTATCCCCACTATGTATGATCTGTATTACTATAGAATTGATTCCCTCCCAAAATATATAGATCAGATAACCTTCCTTAATAAATATAAATCCAAATATTCAAATCTTAAATTAATTATACATTATAATATAGGTATATTTTTTGATTGGATTCTCAATCATGAGTGATAATCTACAGAAGTAGTGAAGATCTTTATTTTTCTATTTCTTCTTCAAAACAAAAGGTTTATATTCTCACAACTATTTTTTTAATTCTCAAAACATTAACACATAGAATATCTAATGTCATAAAAAGGTCAAATACACATATATATATATATATATCTCTCTAATATAGTATATTATCAATAGCATAAATTATCGAATCAATATTATTTCTCTAATTTAACAAAAAAAAAATCATAGATAATAACAACAACATGTATGTTTTTTTATTTTTCTCCTTTTTCTCATTATTATCCTTCTATATAATCAAAATGTTCTTATATATTAGTTTCCAAGTTTTCATCTGGAAACCCAATTTATGTCATGGTATATTAAATATATCTATAATTACCTATCTAAAATATCTAGTATAATTCTCCATAATATGTTCTGGAACATTGAATAAGATTTTTCCACAATCATCTATTAATTATTAGAGATTAAGAATTAAAATAAAAGCTATAGAATATTAATTAATTTGCAATATATAACTTCCAATAATTTATAGACTTTCTCTTCCTCACAAATTCCTCAATTATTAAGGGAACATTCCTTTGTAACTTCCTAAAAATCTCATGCATTCCAAAAATAATGATTTTCATAAAACATACAACATGATAGTTTTGGTGTGAAGGAATATCTCATTAAAGATACTAATTAGATATTTTCCTGGAAATTTTTATCTTCTTATATTATGGAGTGAAACAACCCTTTGTCGTATTCTAGTGTTGTGTGTTTGTTTCACATCATGGAACCATGAGATGAAATTTTTCTCTAAAGTCCTCATCATTATGTACCATGGTGGGAAGATCTCATCATGGTGGTGAAACATCTTTAATAGAATAACTATCCATGGTGATTCATTTTCTCATGTATAGATTCTTGACATCATTTTATAATTCATGGAATTATTACATATTTTTATTTAATTCTCCAAAAACCTAATCTTGAATCACAAGTAAATTATCAGACCATAAGGATATTTTAAACCATAGAAATAAAAAAACTTCATTAGTATTTCTTTTTTTTAATAAATTTATCCTTTTATGTTCTTTGTTATCTTTTAGAATTCTTAATTTTTTATAAAACTGATTTTATTGATGTATGATAATATTAATCATATATTACCCAAGGATTCTTGATTAATTTATAATTTTTTACTTTATAATCTTTGAGTGAATATTTCATAACACTTTGAGCCTGTATACTTTTCCAATTTTCCATTTTAGATGAATATTTTGTATCATAGGGTATTTTTTCCCTTCATTAATTTTTCCTCAAACTAAGGGCTCATATATAAAATTTTACTACCCATATGTATACTATCTATTTTATGACTCAACTAAACTTTTATATCTCTGTGAATGTAGACTATTTTGTAAGAAATTGTTATTCATATGTATCACATGCCGTTAAATTTTTCTAAAATTCAACTAGACTTAACAATCTAAATAATTTTGAGCTTTTCCAAAAATTTCATAATTTTATAGTACAAAAGAATCATACCTTTTGACACCTTTTTCATTTTTTCATGGAGTCCCAAAAATATTATTAATGAATTAAAGACCACAAAACACATTAAGTTAATTTTTCAATACCTTTAAATCAACTTCATCCCACTCTAGAATAATTCCAATGCTCGACATCACCTATTTAATCTTTTACCCAATTTCCTCCAAATTCATCCTAGTGCATTCTAATACAAAAATAAATCCTTATTCACAAGTGTCCCTAAGTTGGATCTTCATCAAAATACACCATAAACAATTAAAATGAATTTTTAATAATATTTTATAAAAATTAATCATAACAACAAAAATTTAAACATTTATGTCAAAACTCAATACTCTTTATATTATTTTGATGATAATCCACTACCTTTAAAATATTAATATTTCTATAAACATCATACAGGCCATTATCAATTTTCATGATTTATAACCATAATTATGAACATTATCATCTACATACCTCATGAAGATATTTTAATCCACTATTACCAAACTCTATTAAACACATGTTCCTCAAATTAATTAAATCTTCTAAATCATGTTCATCAGGAAGAATATCAAGCATCACGTATTCAACAAGCTTCTTCATATAAATAGAGTATCTACCAATATAAGAAATCCATGATAATATTCTCTATATTATTGAAATAAAAAAATTTATACATTAATTATACACTATAATTATGTATAATGTCTTTATGATCCTACCAAAAGCATTCAGAAAATCTTAAACTAGAATTTAAAAACTTAACAAATAATAGAATATTTCTAAAATGGAGATAGTGACTCAAATAATTTTTCAATTCATATTTTATTTCTATAATAAAATATTTTACATTTCCCATTACTTTTTTTAAACTATAAATAGTGTATTTAACAGCCATAAATAAATTTTATTATGTAAATATTTAATTCTAACCAAACGAAAACCTAATACACAAAAAATTATTCAAGAATGTGATTAGAATAAAAAATAAAAAATATAATAATTGTAATTTATTGAAATGAATCTTATTTTTTAATTATTAATCTCAATATTAAATTTGGGTTAATTTTTTATATTTTCAAAAATACTTTAAAGATGGGTGAATATGAAAACTATTGATTTTGAAAAAACTGTAAATTTTACGAAACAATCAGGATATGAGAATGACATGAAAGTTTATGAAACCATTTTTCTAGAAAAAATATATATCTAATATTTAATATAATAGAATAAATAATATAATTTTGAATTTATAAATCTATGGTTAACATTTTTAAAATCTATGTAATGTTTTTATAAAAATAAAAACTATTTTTTATACGTCTCTTTTAATTAAGTATACACAAGATACAATTATGTATTGGTTTTCATTGAAATAAAAAATTTCCCCATTTTATTTTAAAAAATATATAACTAAATCTATGGTGATCAATATTATACATAATTTTTTTATAAAATCTTTTTTTCTTAAGCGCCCATTTTTCTAAAAGTTGGTTTTCATTGTCTTTTGTGAACTTATATTAAAAGGGATTTCCATCACTTCTACGAATTGAATATTATAAAATGGGTTAAATATTTTGAAACAAAATAATTAACGTTAATAAATAATTTCCACATAATTTTTGGTCTTATGGAATAGTAACCATGTGAAATATTTACCACATTAGATAATGGTAAAAGAAGATAAAAGGGTTAAAATAGAGGTACAAGGCTTAAAAAAACAAAACTCTTGATTAATTGTCATAAGATGTTTTTATTTAATAATTTCCATTATAATATTCTAACAGTTAATAATTTTAAGTCACTTTACTTCACTAAGACATATTTCATATAATAAATTTAAAAATTCATATAGGTTTTTCACCCACCTCACTTTTAAAATGGAACACACTCTCCTCATTTATCCACATATCAGGAGATATATATACAACCCAATACTCACCAAAAAATATTCCCAATATAATTATACACATACTAGAGGTTATTTTATCTAAAAAATACCACTTAAAAAATTCTTAAGGTGTAAGCCAAAGGAGTTTTCCCAAATAATTGGTAATCGTCTTAACAAACTCCTTTTAATATATTTCTTATTCTATCAAATTTTAATCTGTTGTGTCTAACAAATATAATTAAATTATAATCATAAATATAATTAAATATTATTTTTTATGGAACAATGATTATCAACCTCTTCCCTTCTTGACAAAAAATGAAAGCTTCGTTTGGGCATACGTGTGGGCCACCACCTCCAAGAAGAGTTCTATATCATTTTTCATCACTAGATAATTTGAGTGGTTATAAATTTATATCTAATAGATATATATAATTTTTATTTAATAATTATGATTATGGAGATATAATATATCATAAAACACCTTACACTATGTTTAGTTGAAAAATAATAATGTCACTCTAGCGTATCTATGGATTACCACTAACACGAAGAGAAGTGATTCATTTTACTACTAACAACATACATGGTAGAATCCAAAATTTTATAGAATAAATAAAAATTTATTTTTAAAATTAATAATATCCATTAGATTAATGAACTATTCCACAACAAAAATAACTATGGTCAATATAATTAAGTAATATTGTAGAAATTGACCGAGAAAACATAAGTGGCCAATGCAAGAAAGAACTATTCAAAGAATAGATACCAAATTATTATAATTGACCATTATAAAATGGAACTTATATATGAAAAAGGTTATCAAAAATTACTTATAAATTTTTAATTGATTATTCATAAGGATATAATGCATATAAAAAATCAGGAATCCATGGTAAGGGTAATTCATTGAAATTCCACTCGAATGAGACATATTTAATATTATTAACCAAATTTAATTTAAATTTTTTATATAATGACCCTTCCATTTATTATATCATGAAATCCTATTTCTTATTTTCATTAAATTTTTAATTCTAAACTTTTCTTTTTAAGGGGTTTCATTCAAAATTTATTAAACTAGTATATGTTTATTTTACAATCTCACACTTATTCGGGATTTTTCATATTTAAATTCACTTCAAAAGAATTATATAAAATTTATATTATTAAAACACAATTATATTATTGAATTTTGTTTGTATATGGTTTTAAAAAATGTTCTTCCATATATTTCTACATTTGGTGAACAATGATATAAATAATGTTTTTATGAAAAAACAGGCATTATTCTTATATTTATTTGCCGTCTAAATTTTACTTTATTTACAATTTTGTTAATGTAATCTTTTTAATTTTTTCTGAACAAGTAAATTTTGACTTTTTATGATAGTGTTAAGGGGATGTTTATTTCATTGTATATAGTTTAAATAAATTTTCCCGCCTTCATAACCATTATTAACTCTATATATACCTCTACAAGTTTCAATTGTTTTTAATATATAATTCATTATATTATTCTATGAAATTTTAGCTTTTATCTTAAATTAAAAAATTCATTATACTAAAAAGTTTAAAATTTAATTCCAAATTGATTTAAAATATTTTTTATGAAAAAGATACAAAATAATTCAGGAATATTGATTTTAAAGATTAACTTCCAATTTCCCCAATAATTATCAAAATATAATACATTATTTCAAACATTAATTTATAATTAATTGATGTTATTCTATCCTCTTTTACTAGTTAATATATTATAGTTCATTTTGAGGTCATTCACTTTCTTTTGATCTTGTTATATATCACATTCCAATGGTTGTTGGAAATTATTTTTCTCATTTATTTCTATATTTACAGTATTATATATATATTCTATATCATTTCAAATACTTTTCTGTTATCTTTATTGTATACCATTTCGATATAATGTATTAGTTGAAGGGAGAATATTAGGAAATCTATTCCATTTACTATGGAACTATTGATGTTCTATATTCTTAATTCAATGAGAATATTAATTTATTTCTAGGTTAAATATATTACGCAATATATTTTTTATTTAATATATGAGTAATTTATTGAATTTATGTATGTGAAGGGTGGTTCACCACTATAGATATCCCTTTGATGCATCAACATGTCTCTTGAGGAATTGTTTGAAAAATTAGTTGGGTATTTTGTGTATACCAACACATTAAATGAAATTTATTAATATAAGGCCATATTGAAAAGGTTCATGATATCATGGAATAATACATTAATGATAATATCATAACATCCAACATTATACATTTCTTTATTAAAATTTCATAAAATCTCATCTTCATGATTTATATATTGATTTATTCTAGGGATACATTTTAAAGATCAACTTTTTAATTAAAATGAATATGTATTTATTATCCACTTTATCATATTGATAATGCCTTATCCACTCATGATAGATTCTGTTGTATGTTTTCTATATCTATGCTTATGATCAACCTTTTTATTTTGTAAAATTTTACCCAAGATATGATAAATTAATATTTTAATTATATTCAAGGATGTAAGGAATTATTTATATATATGTTTTATTTTTCCAATGTAATGTGGAGATTATGTATGTATTCAGTCACCCAATAATACTTAACTAATTGATCCTTTATTTTTTGATACCTTTTATGTTGTACTAGTGTACTAAAGTAAACACTCACTAAGGGGTATTCTAGTTAGGGGTTTTTAGTTAGTATTATAGGAAGTATAGTAGGACCCTCGGGAAAAAGATTTTAGAAAAAAAAATTTATCACACTAATTAAGATAAACTCCTAGAATTTTTAATAAATTTTAGGGATTTATATATTATGAATAAATATTTATGATGTTATGAGATAATTTTTTCCCTGCTATTGTTTAGTGACAACATCTTGTGGAACAAAGGGAAATCATATCAACACACGTAGTCAATATAGGTATTTCCCTTATGAGAAAGTCAATACAAAAGGTTTTGGAGCTGAAAAGAGCATGGATTTATTGGGTAAATTGACCTAGGTTTTGAAAAATACCCTTTCCATATAGTGTAAGATGTTTTTTTATAATATCATACATCTATGATGGATTTCATTATGTTATATAAGCCTCAATAATTTAATTTGACTATAAATCCATTTGTTATTGACGAGTGTGTCATGTCCCTTGAAATGATATTACAGATTTAAGGATGTAATGAAATGTAAAAGGTAATTCTAGAAGTATATTTTTAAAGTGATATTAAAATAAATTGTTGTCAATAATCCCGAATAATAATGAATATGATAAAATATAATGTATGTAAGGAATAACTAATAATTTCATATTCTTCAAGAAATATTTTTGTTTAGATTAATAAGCTGAAATAGGGAGAAAATTTCTCAACCAAAGGGAGAAGGAAGAAGAATGTTTTTTTGAATATAAGGCTTGCTTCATATGATTAGAATAGTGTGAAATAGAAAATATGTGTAATCCAAAATGAAATATTGTCTATATTTAATGGGATTAAACAAAACCTTGGAAGGGAAATGGTCTCCCAAATTTATTCAAAATATGATGCTATAGTATCATGTTCAATCAATATTGAGAAATAATTTTATAATTATAATATCATAAAAGTTAATAAATAATTCATATGGTTAGCTGAGAACCAGGTAAAAGTAAATTCATCAAAGAATAAGAAAATAAATATTGGATTTCAACAATGTTATAATTGCGGGATTACATCCAAGTAATTGTTTAAAGAAAATTTGAGTTCTTATATGTGTGGATATATGGTCTATATGGATCATGAATTATAAGGAAAGAATTATTTTTTTAGTTATCATGTGATTTAACTTTAGGGATTTGGGGAATTATTCAAACCGATGCCCCTAACATCAATGAAATGTAAAAAGGATGAGGTCATGGTGGGAAGGCCATGAATATGTGATTAATATAGATTAAGTGTATATACCTAAATATGTGGTAGAAGTTACATTGATTTAATAGTAAAATATAGCTAATAATATATTGTATTCTAGATGTTTCACTCTTTTATATCATCCTTGTTTTTAAAATACATTAAACAATTCCCTTACATTTTAACAATGCAATATTCAATAAAAAATATAAGTAAAAATATTATTACAACAAGGTTATATCATTAAGTACCCATTATTATGAAATGAAATACCCAAATTTTATATTAATTTTTTATAATTATGGTTAAATTTTATATAATAATTCATATGGACTGGATTTCAATATATAAGGTGAAATTTTATTACCAAAAAATGAGATTAAGATTTATGATTGAGATATAAAATATCTTTTCATAAGAAGGGGACTATATTGAATGAATCGGCTTTGGATACACCCCCAATAGCTCACCATATTTAAATTCATATAGAATAATATAAAAACACCCTTTAGATTGCAAAGGTAACCTTTGCATATAATATATACATATTGTTCCAGAATTAAAGGATGCCTTTTCAGAATAGTTAACCCAAAATCCTCTTGAGTGATAAGTTGAGTTTTTTATTGAACTTATCCCTAATTCAAAAACATATTCTATGAATCCATATAGAATTTTCATTATTTAATTAGTGAAAATGAATAAAAATTTACTTGATTTATATATTAAGGGATTCATTCACCCAACCATTTCACTTAGGTAGACACTATTCTTTTTGTTATGAAGGAGAATGTTTATATGAGGATCTACATCGATTGTAAGGAAATAAATATCATTAATCTAAATAAAAAGCATCCTCTGTGATTCATTGATAAATTTTTTAATAAACATGATTGAGATAAATTGTTTTCAAATATTGATCTTCATTCTATGAAGTATAAATTTCATGTAATAAAGGTATAAATTCTAAAAATGGGTTTCCACACAAGTTATGGACATTATGATTTTAGAGTAATTATTTTTTCACTTACTAATGAACCCATTATTTTTATTGATCTGATGGATAGAGTATTCATTGATCATGTTGATAATTTCACTATAGTATTTATCAATTATATCATGGTTGTCTATAAACACTATTAAGAGAATAAATTCAAAATGAGAATTATTTTTGAAACTCTAATAGGGAGGGAGGTATATAGGAAATATTTATTTTGAGAATTATGGATTTGAGAAGTTTCATTTCATGGAAATTCTATTTTCATGTATGGAATATTAGTTTATCCTTTGAAGAAACGGTCAGTTAAATAATGGCCTCCTCTAATGAAGATAGCTGAGGTACATAATTATTTTTGTTATAAGGTCACTATTGATGCTTTGTTAAAACAATATACCGATTAATTAACCTATTAACCATGTTTATGTTGGATTTGGTATCCTAGGAATGACTATTTATACTATGGTTACATGTATATTTAATATATTTAATATTAATAAAAAAATATTATTACAGATTGATCATTATTCTTCATGAATCAAACTTTATAATATTTCACAGTATATGTCGCATTCATAAAGTTATAGAAGTTCCCCACTATTATGAGAACCTTGAAGGGATATGATGTTATTCTTAAATATAATTTCTTAGTTGGATAAAAAACTATGATGGGAAACATGGTATATATAATGTCAGGTGATAGTACATCTACACGGATGTGGCTTCTTCTCATGAAGTTCTCACTTGGTAATCACTATTATTGGAGATTATAAGAACAGAACCACCAATTGGAATTCCACAATTTTTTGTGTCATCATATTTATTAATCTACAAGAATGTGTAATGGTCCTTATACTTTAATATTGTCATTAAGATATTTCCAAACTAATGCACTTAGATAATCTGATGAAAACTATGATGACATATGTTTTTGGGAAGATAGGGTATGTTGGGTAAGTCACTATTGATATGTAATTAAGGGGTAAGCCGATGAAGGATTTTTTCCATCTATTTTTATGGAAGATAATATCCTATAATTTTTATTGTAATAGAAATTTCACCATAAATTCCACATCCATGGTGTAATGAGGTGTTTTTTTCAAATAGTCAAATAAAGATTTAGCAACCATATAGGTTGGTGACATGGATGTGATACCTTCTTGATGAGATATTGTGATAAAAGGGATTATATTACACTATGAGATTTTTTTGTGGATTTTATCATTGTGAATTTAAGATCCTTTTCTTGGGTTCTATGACCTGTTTTTAGATAGTAATCTTGGGATTTAGGAAACTCCACCTAATGGTAAGGAGAAATAATCTTAGAGGGCCACACACTACGTTTTTTGGATGATATCAATTAAAGTATATTTGAATTTAATTAATTGAATAAATATTATTCGCAAGACCGAGGGGGATTTTTATTCACATTTTATTGATCAAGGATATTTATTGGTGAATTAAATATTTAAATATTTACTTGAGTTTTAAATAAATGCTGGAAGAGTTTAAATAGACCAAGACTATGTCTAGTTAAAAATATTAATTAAGAAGGTAGTTAAATGTTATTTGATATTGATAATTTTTGGGAATGCCACAAAATTATATTATTATTGTTATTATTTGTAATAGGGTATTGTAAATGATATTAGATTTTTAAAGTCACAAATGTAATTAAATAGTATTTTAACCTAAACCCTAGCTCTATAAATAGAGGTTTATATCAATTTTGTAGGCTGTGAAATCAAAAGATAGAGAAATTTTCACATAAATAATTATCTTCTGACTCCTCCTTCCCTCTTCCACTCAAATATGATAAAAACAATGGATATTCCTTCAGGATTTAAGGAACAATGATCTAAAAAATAATGAAAAAAAATATCTTCACCATGATAGAATCTGGAGATGTATTGGCATTACCTGGAGACAAGAGGATCATGTGTTGATCATCTAAAAAGGGATTCTATCCTTGGATCCTCTTCACATAATGGAAGAAAACAAATAGGTTATTTTCAGAAAATTTTAATTTACATCAAATAAAAATCATTAGATCAGGTATTTGTTTCTTTCAATATTAAATTTATTAATTATAAATTTAACATCATAGAGTCTCACTTGGGGAATTGAGAAACTCTATATTAAAAGATATTTAAACATACTACCCACCACATAATACTTCAATTGTTCTAAGAATCAACAAGTTGTTTCATAGGGATCACATTTAAATTTATATTAATTAATTTTATTTTTGATCCATATTAAATTGGGGTTGAATTTTAATCTCATATTATTTGTTCCGTAATTCAATTTTAAAAATCATGTTATCAACATATTAATCATGTTATTTCAATATTTCATTTTCTTAAAGGTATAATAACAGTTAATGAATAATCAAAGATTTCATCGGGAACTTCCAAATTTTCTCTGATAGGACAGGGTTAGCTGGTGTTTATTCTATGTAAACATCATGTACCATAGTATGATGTGCATGGACATTACATGGGATGTATATCATTCCATGCATTTATTATATTTAGTGTGTTATGCATGTCAAATAGCCAACCTATAATATTGCTTTCATATTATAAGTCGTGAATATGGAATACCAACCATATAGTATACACGGTATAGTGAATTAAATTGTGCAATCTGTGTGATCATTATATATGGTCAAACAGTGTGATATCGACAACCTGTAGAATTTATGATATAAAAGATGTGTATGTGGTGTACATGAAATTTTCTTCATCAATACCATCATATTATATACATGATGATTTATCTAGAATAATAGAATTATAGATACAATGCATATAGATGGCGGCACACATTGTGTAGTCACTCGCCTGAGAATATGCAGTGTCTTTATACGGGTTTCAAGGGCATGAAACTTTCAAAAAACATGGCATGTAGTTTTCCTATACACCCTGTGTTATCCTATCAAGACACACTCTAATGACCCAGGATATTATCTTAAGCACAAAAAAATTGGATACACGACATTTAGCTATAACGTATATATCGGGCAGTCTATAAAAGTCAATAAAATGAATCCCCAAGCATGTGACATAGATACATGGAAACAGTTGTACAAATAATATAGATGGATAGTACACACCATGTATTTTACCAATTACAAGTACAATTAAATTACATTGCTTTGAAAATTTTAGTATTAAAACTTTATTTCTTTGAGTGGTATATTCCATGTTCACCAATTTAATAAAGATTCTATTGAATTTTAAATGGTAAATTAATTTATTTTAATAAATTATGAACTGTTGGTTCTTCTATTTATAAGAATTTATTCAATTACAATATTTTTCTCTGAGTTTATTCTTATGGTTATTAAGATGAAAGGGAACTAACTAATTGTTTAATTACGTAAAGGAAGTGTTTATCTTAATAAATAAAGAAAAAATAATAAATGAATGTCACCTATTTAATTTTTTGTATATGTTTCATGTGTGACCATTCATGAGAAGGACAAATACATGTTTATGTGTTGGGTTTTTAAATTAAAATTTTTTCATGGGTTTATAATTATTAATTAAAATTAAATATGATAGACTATGAGTCATCCATCCTTCCAATATTATGTAAGTCATGTGTGTTTAAGAATATTTACATAATCCCCCTTTAACCAATCCATTGTTTCCAATGAGCTACGTATGAGTTATAAATACATATAATTAATGGTGTTACGAAAGGTTTATGGAAGCAGTTTAAGATGAAACCATATTGATGTCAACCTAGGTGTTATATAAGTGGACAGGGGAATATTTAACAAATTAAAATACTAGCAACCTGCATTATTTCTCATAGTTCATAGTTTGATTTAACAATCACACATTAAATCGACCATCAGATAAAGATCATGAATTAGTCATTTAATTAATTAAGTATTTCTATCTATAAAATTATTCATTTTATGAATGTAAAATTGTGATCACATAAATTTAAAATTAAATGTGCAATTAAGGAAATTTAAATAAGTTGATTATGTGTAAATGTTTCATCCATCATGTTTAACTAATTAAATATCATTAAATTAACATTATAAATACATTTAAAATATTAAACAAGATAAAATTTATTCATGATAAATTAAAATCCCACAAATATATATTAAGTAAAACATGGCCATATATTACTTGATTAGAAATGAAATACTTGAAAATAAGTGTTTGACCAACCCTTTTTGGGACACATACTTTTAACATGGAGTTCTTATAAATATTATGGGTTGAATTAACCATGCTTCATCAAGAGAAGTAGGTCTCACTAGACATGATATAACATGGAGGGAAGTGTTGAGGAAATACAAGTCAGGATTTCAGGATAGGGGATTCCACTCAATGGATCAAGGAGCTACAATCCCATAGTTTGAAAAAAAATTCAACTAAAATTATGTCAAGTATCTTGTACAACCCTCTTTGGGGTTATGCGAAGGTGAATATTGATCCTTTCTACTTGAATGTCCTAGAAACTTGAGATTATTAGTTGAATAGTGAGGGATATTGAGACTTGATTAAATAGTGTGAGATTTAATAACATCAATTTATTTATTTTTTCTAACAAAATTTGTAATCTAGAAACATACTAAAAATATGATCTTTTAATTGTAGAATAAAATGTTAAGTTCATCATCCATATTATCCCTTCTATATATATTGGTGAAAGAAAATATCCTCACTAGAAGTAACTTCTAATAATTGTTCGAACACCTCTGGGAATTTTTTTCCAAGAACAAAATTATTACAAGCTACAATCCTCAATGCCTAATCTTTCTAATAAGGATGTGAGGGATGAAGAATTCCATTTAAATGAAAAAAAATTATCGATGCATTAAATGTTTAATGTTTTATGATTTCATCTATGTCTAGTGAACTCATTATGTCTCATGAAAGAATGTATATGTATATAATTATATAGAATCTCAATGGAATTTACATAGAGATATCCAGAGAGGAACGGTTTGAGATTTTCAAGGTTCTATTTCATAGAAATCTTGGTGTGGGTGCCTTATTTGGGAATTTTTTTTCATGCTCATTGGATACATTGAGAACCTAGAAGTTCTAGGGTTTAAACTCCCCAAAAAACAAGGTACCAATCTCATTCATACATCACTCGATTAAATATTCTCCATCTTTTTTGTAATTATTAATATGAAAATCATCAATAAGTATATTCTAGATCTTTTTACACTTATTCTCTAAGTAGATAAGAATATGATGCATAAAAAGACTTCATTCCTTATAGTTAGCACATAGAAAGTAAAATTGAAGAGCTCTGATATCAAAGCTTCGTGACACACTTCCAAGAAGAGTAATATCAAAAGGAAAGAAAGTGAATATGGTGCCATATATTTTTTATATGATAAGAATGGTCATTGGAATAAAATATATTCCCATTCAAATAATCAAGATGGAGCTTCTGGTGCATTTCATAGCAAATGAAATTTATATATTTCTACAAATTGGTTATTAGATACAACTTGTGGTGATCACATATATATTCAAATATAGGAACCATGTCGATTATGAAACTTGACCAAAGGAAGGTAGATCTATGAGTATCCAACAGAACTAAACTTATTATTTTAGATATCATGGCTACCACATAAAGTTGTCAATTGAAATGAATTAGTTTTTTGAAAGGATATTGTTGATTTCAATCCATTACCGAAAACTTTATTTTTATATCCATAATTGATACAGATGGATTTATTTCCAAATATTTGAATAATTGTTTCTTATTTTGTAAATATAGAATTTTTTATAATAAGGCACATTTTAATAATGGTATTTATGTGATGGATTACAAGAACAAAATAATGGATATCAATAACCGAGCTACATCACATGACTTATACCACATCCAACTATGTCATCACTGGAAATGCCATGTAAACAAAAATTATAACACCCTAGGTAAATAAAGAATATGAAATTTTCACATTTATTCATATTTGT
The DNA here is from genome assembly GCA_963277665.1 of Viscum album. Lineage (NCBI taxonomy): Eukaryota > Viridiplantae > Streptophyta > Magnoliopsida > Santalales > Viscaceae > Viscum > Viscum album. The sequence goes on from OY728165.1 coordinate 822,480,013, forward strand.
GTATAAAATATTAATATAACTTTAAAGGGGACGCTATGCTCGATGGCGTACCCAATACGCAACAATGAGTTTCTTGGGAATCTTACGTTGCACTCAAAATATAAAATAATATTATTTTAAATTGTAGTTAACGCCTAGCTGTTTTAATGGCGGGAATGAACAGAACTAACTAAAATATGATTATATATGTTTTTAAAATATTTTTACTTTTTACAATAAATTTTATAGGATTAAAAATGCGAATGAATCCAATTTTAAGCATAAACATTCTAATATTCTTTAAAATGTCGATTAACCGCTTTTTGATGACGAACCTCATTTAAATCCACTTTTTGAAAATTTTATGTGTTATATTTGACAAAATAAAATTCTTCTTTAGAATTGGGACATCAAAATTTAATTTGAGTAAATTTTTGGTATTTTTCCGATAAAGTTCATTTTTTAATGAATAATGAAAAATGTTGGATTTTAATTCAAAACCAATTTTTAATCTAATTTACTTATATTATTAGATTATCTTTTGAATTGGTTTTAAAGTGAAATTAGAATATATTTTTACCATTTAATCCAATATTGGTCGTTGGAATTAATTTCATCTTGAAATTGGACTTAAACTAGTGTCAATCTTTTGATACTTATTGTTTCATAAAAACACGTTATTTGCTCTGACATCGGGAATTAATTATTAAATTAATTAATGTAACTTATATGTTTTGAATTTTGTAAAATAGACATCATTTTTGAATTCAGAATATCAAATATATCTTAGGGTGAATTTTTGGTTTTTTTCTGAAAAACTTCAATTTTTGATGAATAGTGAAACCACTAAGTCGTAGTTTAAAAACTGATTTTTTTGTTTAAATAAAACTTTACCACTTCTGTGATTTGAATTTCAAAAATCCGACGTACATAGTTTTCATTGTGATGTAAAATGTGGTTCAATGGGATTAAAATAATTTTTTGGTGAATAGTAACTTTTAAGTTTTTAATCGTGATTAGAGGTAATTAGTGAAATTTAAGGTAAAAATAATGTTTTAATAATATGAAATGACGTAGACACATGTCCTACCCATGTCATGGCCAACCGAAAAAATCCATGGGTCAACTTGGGGACCCCATGGAGCCACTTTGGTTGGAAAATGACCTAAATAACTTTTTGTTTAAAGTTAAAATAAAAATGTCACAAGCATGAGTTGTTTTACTAAAACAATTTTTAAATGGGGTTATATAAGTCATATTTTAGACTATAAATATTAATTAGAAATATAAAAAGATTTCCTACATCATGATATTTTTTTTATAATTTTTAGACATTAAATAAATTAAATTATTTATGACATCATGATGATGCTGCAATTACCTCGTTACTAAAGGATTTAAATAAAATGAAAATATAATGTTAAAACTATAACTTACACTTGTCAAAGACCTATTGGATGAGTATATTTACAACCCTTAACACCTTATCCTAGAAATAAATCAATGTGGGACCTTTAAAATCCAAAACTCATTTGAAAATAAAGTAACATTTTGTAACTTTCCAGGAGTGCCCCTCCTCTCCTCTTATAAAAGGCCCCCACCTCTACCACCTTACCCGCACCTCTCAAACCTTTGGCTCGGCCAACCCCTGATCATTTTGTCTCTCCACATCCCTCTCTTACTCCTATAAGCCTCACATTGGGCAGATGTCTTCCCAAGGAAGCCTTTGAGCTCAAATCAAAGAGAGATACGTGATTTTAAGGTAATGTCTTCACCTGTGTTCTTTTGTTTTATTTTGCTTCTCCAACCCCCTAAACACTTTTTATTAATTTCTTTTGTAAAAAATACAGTATCTTAAATATACTAGGATGTTTTTATAAGAATTATTAGGGCTACACTTGCACACAACTACATATAATGGTCAAAGAACATACTCTTTCTGTGGATGGTGAATTTCTCCCTCACGAAACGATGATTGTTCAATATTCTTTTAACACCCTCAAAGGTGGCCATTAAGAAGTCACTATATTTATATATGATATATTATATGTTTATGTTTTACTTAAGCTTCTGTATTTTTCATTTATGGCATACCTTTATGGTTTCCATTATAGTTGAACGCGATATCTTCATTTTTGGAAATGCAGACAACCGCCCCCTCAAAGTAATTTGATTCGTTAATACCATATGTGGTATGTATAAAGGATAGATTTAATTATATTATATATGATACCATACTGGAATTATAATACTATTATGTATCATTATGTTTTAATTCCATTAATTTAGAAATAGAAATGAAAGTAGCATTCATGCGTACGTACGGCTTACCGTCTCCATGAATGGTGCATTTCATTTCTAACCTCTAAATGTTATGTAATCTTATAAATCCATGTATATAATGGATATATATGATATATATGATATCTAAATACTGAATATAATTGCGGATATAATATATATTTTACCACATGAACAACTTGTAATTATAAATAGTTTATTTTTGACTCAAGTAACAATGATCTATAAAACGACCATTATTAACTTAAATAACTACATAGTGTTCATAGCATGGTAGTAAGTGAAATAAAAGGAATAATGAACTTTAAAAAGGTTATTAAGAAATTATAAATTAACTCAAGTTTATTATTCAGGAGGTTAAAGAACGATCGAGTCAAGTCGGACCCGAGGTAAAGGAACCTACCCTCTCTTTTTAAGTACACTCTTTTATGTCATTCCTTTTAAGCTCATCTTTCTTATGATTGGGACGTTACTTTATATTACTTTTACTGTACTTTTTTTATGTTCATATGATGAGAGACCATATTTTCTCTCATCAATCCATTTTTGAGGTTTTGAGTGGCGCCGTTAGGCTCCTAAATTTTTGTAAGATATCCAACCTCTCTCATTCTTTTTAAGTACTCTTATTTATGTCACTTCTTTTAAGCTCCTCTTTGTTATGTTGGGGGATGTTATTTTATATTCCACTTTCTGTACATTTTATTTTAATATGATGATAGACCCTATTTGATTTCATCAATCCATTTTTGGAAGTTTTAAGTGGTGTCGTTAGGCTGCCGAGTTTTCATAAGGGATTTTTCATCTCACTTTTATTCCCGTGATATTTATGCTACATTTTCCTCCAGTTACTTTGAGTGGAGTATGTACTTCCCATTATTATGCTATTTGTTTAATATAATTTCATTTATCGATATTTACATATTCATTGTACAACCCTTCTTCAATGGGGTGTACGTTTCAAAAGTTACCCAAGTCGGTAAGGGAACCTTTCACCCTCCTCTTTTTAAAAGACTTGTTTTGTTATGTCTTTTAATTCACATACTATTATGGTAGGATATGTTATTATATATCCTTATTGGTGTAAATTTTATGTCCAAGTGATGGGATACCCTTTTTATCTCTCATCAACTCTTTTTCAGAATTTTGAAATGACGTCGTTAGGCTATCGAATTTTTGTAAGGGAACTTCTTAACCCAATTTTGATTCTTTGGGATAATCTTGTACTCCTTGAATATGTCGTTCTATGAATATGTGTGAATAACAACTAATTGTTTTACACTTAATATCCACTTATATTTGGTGTATTCTTTTGCCACACAAAATTATGTAATTGATTTATCCTTAATCCAAGGATACCATCTTTGTATGGGACTTCATCTCAATCTCCTCTCATTGAGGCATATTTTGTTTTATACACAACCTTCTTTTATACGGTGTATAAACAACTTTGACATTATGTTTATCCAAAAGGAATCTTTTTTATACTAAGCGTTTTACTAAACGAAAAAAGGGAATGTTTTTGTCGTACGTATGCGGCGACAACAACTTCTCTGCCGCCGTGACCATTATTTGAGTTTCGGCTCCCTCTACAAGACATACCTTTTTCTAAAAGAAAAATAAATACCATGTTTTGTTTGTCTTTTATTTTGGTATTGAAAATGGTTTTCATAATGTTTTTCAATCAATGCTTTGTATTGATATCTTGTGATTGAAAAGTGGAAATGTTATGTTCCCTTTATGCATGTTTTATGTGATACGATTATGTTATGGTTCTTGGGAATTGTTATGAAGACGGGTGGTTCCAGGATAAACTAAGGGCGGGTGAGCCTGATATAGCTCTCTAATGCATTGGGTAACACGATGGGGTTAAACGTTGGGGTTTCTCCGAAAAGATTTATGGAATATACTGTGATGGGTGTTCCAAATGTAACCAAGAGGGTTACTCCCTACGTAAGAATGTTATGAATTCCTCAAGTTACCTTTATGTCTTATGATTTATATGATTTATTCATGACTTTATGAGGTATGTTAAAGTGATTATTTTTTATGGGTAACGTATGATTTCATTCGTATGTATATATGTACTCTTATTTCCTTTCCATACTTTTTATAACCCTTACTGAGCTTTTTATGCTCATCTAAAGTTTTTGAAATATTTTTCATAGGTCAAGGGAAAGTTGCATGATATGATGATAGTTTCAAGGGAGGGTCAATAAAAAATCCATGTTTTATTTTAAATATGTTTTCATTGATGGGAAAAAATGAATACTATCTTTTATGTAACCACTTTGATTAAATGTGGAATGTAATTCATGATTTATGATCTAATTCTCTAAAACTCTAAACCTGAAAAGATCCTCAATGTGAATTATTCATTTAATTCAATATTAAGTAAGGTTTAAGGCTGGGGCCTTATATTTGGTATCAAAGGTCAGTTTAGAAAACTTTAGAAGTTAGGGTATTCTCTAGGCATAAGTGACATTACCATAATGGTTAGGATTTCAGAAAGAGTCATAGTTTTAGATAAAGTGAATGAGTAGGTATATCGTAGTGTTTATCTTATTCTTTAGTACATGATGGTTTTGTTGATATACTCACACTGACATTTCTATTTTTAGTGAATGGATGGATCTAGCAGGCACCAAAGTGATAATAGGTTTGAAGGAAACTGTGGTGATTCTCTGATTAAGAGACTGGATGAAATGGGGGATTCAATGAGGAAACTCATGGTTGTTCTAAACCAACTATCAAGGATTCATGATCAACCACTTTTACCTTCATATGTTCTGTAATGCATAATGTATGAGATTACCAATCGATGTCGATGTTCAGGTAATAATTATAAAGGTAACCATTAGGGTTTATACGATCCTTACTTTTAAGGTAATTATGGGTTATTATATATTATGATGGAAAATGAAAGGCATGAGATAAACATGATGTTAAAATATGTTATGATTATTTTTGAATATTTTATCACTTTTTGGGGAATGTTTTACGAATTATATAGTTTTGGAAAAAGGACAACACGCAGACCATGTGACAACCCGTCGCGTCGGACAAAGCTGTGGGAATCGAACCCACAACCAAAGTGCGACTGGTATTTATCGCCTACCACTGAACTACATGAAGTCCCTAGTTAGTTTGACTAATTATTTTTAGTTAGATGATTTTAGGAATCAAGAGTAAGTTTATTTTGGGTTATCTCTGGAAATGATTAACCTATCATTGAGGATATGTGATGAGGTTAATTACTTTTCAATATGAGAATTTAAGAGCAACTGATGTTATTTGGAGATAAAAGTTAATCTGTACTTTGGAAGACTATTTGATTAAATCATTCAAATATTTGGGTTTCAATCTTAGTTTGGTTTACTTTAAAGAATTTTATGGACAAATGTTTATCGAATGGTCTTCGTTGAACTTTGGGTTTTTTTTGGACAAATTTTGGAGATTAAGAATATATTTTCTTTTTATAAAGGATTATACTTTTGTGGATTATCTGATCTCATACAAACAATTTTGGTTTTGGATTTTGTCTAAAGACATGGGAAATATATATTTCTCTTTTTCAGATTAGGTGATTCTCAAGACGTTGATTATAGTACTCTTAATGCAAACAAGTCTTCCTAAATACTTGTCTTTTGGGGAAAATATGAGTTTGATTAAGGAATCTAGGAAAAGTTGAAAGTCTACGTGACAAGTAAGTATGTTTCATTATGATATAGTTAAGCTCAAAAATAAATTCCTCAATGAAGAGTAACTTAAAACAAAAATGTTTTCTGTTAAATTTTCCTACTGGGGAATCGAATACCGTTTAACCCATCACATGTTGGTGAGTTTCTTATGGTTAACTTTCTCCTAGACATGTTTACTATCACTCTCCCTCAGAACATGACCCTTTGTTTTTTCCTCCATATCCATGTTTTCTTACATGGAATCTTATTATGGGTTAACTCGGGTAACCTTTGTACTTCTCCTTCTTTATTTTAAAGTGATTGTTTTACTGACTCTTGTTTCGATGTGGGATTTTCAATGAAGTTTCCAAGCCCAATTTTAAATTTGTGAGGATGCAATTCCCAAAAGAGGGGAAGGACGTAACACCCCATGTAAATAAAGAATATTAAATTTTCAAATTTATCCATATTTGTGTATAAATCATTAATATAACTTTAATGGGGACTCTATGCTCGATGGTGTACCCAATACGCAATAATGAGTTTCTTTGGAATCTTACGTTGCACTATAATAATAAAATAATATTATTTTAAATTGTAGTTAACGCCTAGCCATTGTAATGGCAGGAATGAACATAACTAACAAAAAAATGATTATATATGTTTTTCAAATATTTTTACTTTTTACAATAAATGTTAGGGGATTAAAAATGAGAATGAATCCAATTTTAAGCGTAAACATTCTAATATTCTTCAAAAGGTCGATTAACCACCTTTTGATGACGAACCTCTTTTAAATCCAATTTTTGACAATTTTATGTGTTATATTTGACAAAATAAAATTCTTCTTTAGAATTGGGACATCAAAATTTACTTTGTGTAAATTTTTGGTATTTTTCTGATAAAGTTCATTTTTTAATGAATAGTGAAAAATGTTGTATTTTAACTCAAAACCACTTTTTAATATAATTTATTTATATGATTAGATTATCTTTTGAATAGTTTTTAAAGTGAAATTAGAATATATTTTTACTATATAATCCAATAGTGTTTGTTGGAATTAATTTCATCTTGAAATTTGATTTAAACTAGTGTCAATCTTTTGATACTTATTGTTTCATAAAAACACGCTATTTTCTCTCACATCGGGATTTAATTATTAAATTAATTAATGTAACTTATAAGTTTTTAATTTTTTAAAATAGACATCATTTTTGAATTCGGAATATCAAATATAGCTTAGGGTGAATTTTGGGTATTTTTCTGAAAAACTTCCATTTTTGATGAATAGTGAAACCACTAAGTGGTAGTTTAAAAACTGATTTTTCATTTAAATGAAACTTTACCACTTCTGTGATTTTAATTTCAAAAATCCGACATACATGGTTTTCATTAGGATGTAAAATGTGGTTCAATGGGATTAAAATAATTTTTTTTGGTGAATAGTAACTTTTATGTTCTTAATCGCGATTAGAGATAATTAGTGTAATTTAAGGTAAAAATAATGTTTTAATAATATGAAATGACCTAGAAACATGTCCTACCCTAATTGTATGTGTCATGGCCGACCGAAACAATCCATGGAGCCACTTTGGTTGGAAGATGACATAAATAACTTTTTATTTAAAGTTAAAATAAAAATGTCACAAGCATGAGTTTTTTAATAAAAAAAATTTTAAATGAGGTTATACAAGTCATATTTTTTAGTATAAATATTAATTAGAAATCTAAAAATATTTCCTACATCATGATAATTTTTTTTATAATTTTTAGACATTAAATGAATTAAATTATATATGACATCATGGTGATGCAGCGATTACCTCATTAATAAAGGATTTAAATAAAATGAAAATATAATGTTAAAACTATAACTTACACTTGGCAAAGAAATATTGGATTAGTATATTTCAAACCCTTACCACCTTATCCTCTAAATAAATCAATGTGGGACCTTTAAAATCCGAAACTCATTTGAAAATAAAGTAACATTTTGTAACTTTCCAGGAGTGCCCCTCCTCTCCTCTTATAAAAGGCCCCCACCTCTACCACCTTACCCACACCTCTCAAGCCTTTGGCTCGGCCAGCCCCTGATCATTTTGTCTCTCCACATCCCTCTCTTACTCCTAGAAGCCTCACATTGGGCAGACGTCTTCCCATGTAAGCCTTTGAGCTCAAATCAAAGAGAGATACATGATTTTAAGGTAATGTCTTCACTTGTGTTCTTTTGTTTTATTTTGCTTCTCCAACCCCCTAAACTCTTTTTATTAATTTCTTTTGTAAAACATACAGTATCTTAAATATACTAGGATGTTTTTATAAGAATTATTAGAGCTACACTTGCACAAAACTACATCTAATGGTTAAAAAACATACTGTTTCTGTGGATGGTGAATGTCTGCCTCACGAAACGATGATTGTTCAATATTCTTTTAACACCCTCAACGGTGGCCATTAAGATGTCACTATATTTATATATGATATATTATATGATTATTTTTTACTTAATCTTCTGTATTTTTCATTTATGGAGTACCTTTATGGTTTCCATTATGGATAAACGTGATATCTTCATTTTAGGAAGTGCGGACTACCGCCCCCTCAAAGTGATTTGATTCGTTAATACCATATGTGTTACGTATAAAGGATAGATTTAATGATATTATATATGATAACATACTTAAATTATAATACTATTATGTATCATTATGTTTTAATTCCATTAAATAAGAAATAGAAATGGAAGTAGCGTTCATGCGTACGTACGACTTACCGTCTCCATGAACGGTGCATTTCATTTCTTACCTCTAAATGTTATGTAATATTATAAATGCATGTATATAATGGATATATATGATATATATGATATCTAAAAAATGAATATAATTCTGGATATAATATATATTTTACCACATGAACAACTTGTAATTATAAATAGTTTATTTTTGACTCAAGTAAAAATGATCTACAAAACGACCATTATTAACTTAAATAATTACATAGTGTTCATAGCATGTTATTAAGTAATATAAAAGGAATAATGAACTTAAAAAAGTTTATTAAGCAATTATAAATTAACTCAAGTTTATTATTTAAGTGGTTAAAGAACGGTCGAGTCAAGTCGGACCCGAGGTAAGGGAACCTACCCCTATCTTTTTTTTAAGTACACTCTTTTATGTCATTCCTTTTAAGCTCATCTTTCTTATGATTGGGATGTTCCTTTATATTACTGGTACTGTACTTTTTTTTATGTTCATATGATTAGAGACCCTATTTTCTCTCATCAATCCATTTTGTAAGTTTTGAGTGGCGCCGTTAGGCTGCTGAATTTTCGTAAGAGATCCAACCTCTCTCTTTCTTTTTAAATACTCTTCTTTATGTCACTTCTTTTCAGCTCCTATTTGTTATGTTGGGGGATGTTATTTTATATTCCCCTTTCTGTAAATTTTATGTTAATATTATTAGAGACCCTATTTTATATCATCAATCCATTTTCGGAAGTTTTATGTAGCGCTGTTAGGCTGCCGAGTTTTCGTAATGGATTTTTCATCTCACTTTTATTCCTGTGAGATTTATGATACATTTGCCTCCAATTCCTTTGAGTGGAGTATGTACTGCCAATTATTGTTCTCTTTGTGTAATATAATTTAATTTATGGGTATTTAAATATTCATTGTACAACCATTCTTCAATGGGGTGTACGTTTTGACAGTTACCCAAGTCCGTAAGGGAACCTTTCACCCTCCTCTTTTTAAAATACTTCTTTTGTTATGTATTTTAATTCACATACTATTATGTTAGCATATGGTCTTCTATATCCTTATTGATTTAAATTTTATGTCCAAGTGATGGGATACCCTTTTTATCTCTCATCAACTCATTTTCTGAATTTTGAAATGACGCCGTTAGGCTGTCGATTTTTTACAAGGGAACTTCTTAACCAAATTTTGATTTTTTGGGGTAAACTTGTACTCGTTGAATATGTCATTCTATGAATATGTGTGAATAACATCTGATTGTTTTACACTGAATATCCACTTATATTTGGTGTATTCGTTTGTCACACATAATTATGTAATTGATTTATCCTTAATCCAAGGATACCGTCTTTGTATGGGACTTCGCCTCAATCTCCTCTCATTGAGGCATATTTTGTTTTATACATAACCTTCATTTATACGGTGTATAAACCACTTTGACTTTAAGTTTATCCAAAAGAAATATTTTTTATATGAAGTGTTTTACTAAACAAAAAAAGGGAATGTTTTTGTCGTATGTATGCGGCGACAACGACTTCTCCGCCGACGTGACCATTATTTGAGTTTCGGCTTCCTCTACAAGCCATACCTTTTTTTAAAAGAAAAATATATATCATGTTTTACTTTTCTTTTATTTTGGTATTGAAAATGGTTTTCATAATTTTTTTATATCAATGCGTTGTATTGATATCTTGTGATTGAAAAGTGGAAATGTTATGTTTCCTTTATGCATGTTTTATGTGATATGATTATGTTATGGTTCTTGAGAATTGTTATGAAGACGGGTAGTTCTGTGATAAACTAAGGGTGGGTGAGCCCGATATAGCTCTCCAATGCATTGGGTAACGCGAAGGGGTTAAACGTTGAGGTTTCTCCGAAGAGATTTAGGGAATATACTGTGATGGGTGTTCAAAACGTAACCAAGAGGGTTACTCCCTTCGTAAGAATGTTATGAATGCCTCAATTTACCTTTATCTCTTATGATTTCTATGATTCATTCATGATTTTATGAGTTATGTTAAAGTGCTTATGTTTAATGGGTAAAGTATGATATCATTCTTATGTATATATGTACTCATGTTTCTTTTCCATAATTTTTATAACCCTTACTGAGCTTTTTATGCTCATCACAAGTTTTTGAAATGTTTTTCACAGGTCAAGGGAAAGGTGCATGATATGATGATAGTTTCAAGGAAGGGTCAAGAAAAAATCCATGTTTTATTTTAAATAGGTTTCCGTTGATGGGAAAAAACGAATACTATCTTTTATTTAACCACTTTATTTAAATGTGGAATGTAATTCATGATTTATGATCTAATTCTCTAAAACTCTAAACCAGAAAAGATCCTCAATGTGAATTTTTCATTTAATTCAATATTAAGTAAGGTTTAAGGCTGAGGCCTTATAGTTGGTATCAAAGGTCGTTTTAGATAACTTTAGAGGTTAGGGTATTCTCTAGGCATAACTGACATTATCATAATGGTTAGGATTTCAGAAAGACTCATAGTTTTAGATAAAGTGAATGAGTAAGTATATCTCAGTGTTTATCTTCCTCTTTAGTACGTGACGGTTTTGTTGATATACTCACACTGAAATTTCTATTTTTAGTGAATGGATGGATCTTGCAGGCACCAAAGTGACAATAGGTTTGAAGGAAACTGTGGTGGTTCTCTGATTAAGAGACTCGATGAAATGGGGGATTCAAAATCGTAGACATGAACCCAATGCCAGTATCATATCCATGCTCTAAACCCTCGTGCCAAGTGTAAATCTAAAATAGGTTCTCATTCTTATTTCATAACCCATATCCATGAAATATGGGTGGGAACCAAGTAGCCTAAAATACAGGGTGTGGGTAAAATACAGTAGTTATACACCCCCATGTCTAAAAAAAATTATCTGAGATATATAGTTCATGAAATATATGTATAATAAATTATTAATTTCATAAATTAATGCTCTTCATTAAATAAACTTGATGACCCTCAGTGTATGGGCTTACACCATAGTATAAAAACCAACAAATGTTACATGATGGGTATATCTATATTAGGATTGATCCTCATACATCAGGATTGATCACCTAAATCTTATTTATATTATCCTAACAAGGATGAATAACCCATGTATAATCATAAACAAATGTCATCATCCCATATTTTATCTACAATATCTCCCTCAATAATCAATTGATTATGCATCATGTTATCATACATCCCATATACCCGTTTATTATATCATCAAGAATTATGTGCCTATGTTCCTATATTACACGTGGTGTGGGAAAATCCTACACTAATCCCTTGGGGGTGAATATCAAACATTTGTTTTATCCAAACAAACTGAACATCTTAATTAGAATCCATTCCTATGTTATCAATCACATCGACATAACATATGCTCAAAATCATAGAATGAAAAATCACAATGCCAAGATGAAACATACCAGATATATAACGATAAGGCATAATGATAAATTTTTCATATTTTTATTTATGTAAAAAAATTCATTTCATTAATCTTAATTTCTAAGTATCATCTTAATTATATCAGACCAATTAAATTTATCATTTAACCTAATGGAATTTCACATATAAATCAACAAAATATAGGTGAGTTTATTTTACCATAATAAATCAACAAAATATATTGTTCTTCAAGATTAATAAACTAAGGATTAAATTAACCAAATAAAAAAATTAATTATCATGCTATAATCTCAAAAATTATAGGTCAGAAAATGGTCCAAGATTGAACATCAATCATGTGGAAGAAGGTCTCAGACTCTATGCCCATTGGCCCAATAGAATCCAATGGAAATATAAAAAATATATCTTTTTTTCTTGGATTATCAAATCTATTTGGTTTCTCATAATAAATGATGGGATATCACATGTATCCCAGATATAATAAATTATTAAATCATATAAAAAGTGATATGATTTAGACTACCCAATAAAAATGATGTGATAATGATGAGAGAACCTTATTTTTATGGCTGAAATATTACTATTATTTAATATCAATTAAATACATCAAATATAATATCATCGGATCAAGATCCAATAGAATAACTGGATGTAATGCCATAAAAATCCAGTTCTATTGGCCCGTGATCTATTGTGTGTTCACCTCAGTAATAGATTGGACTCTTAGAAATCATTTGAAATACTTATGTTATTGATTGAAGTATGTAGATGGTCTTCAGAAAATGAAAGTGTGTTATGAAAATTCATTAAATAAATATAGTTTAATGATAAAAAAGGAATGACTCTAGAATTATTAAATAGGATATGTGTTACTTTTACTCGATGTGAATTTATTTCACATAGTTTTAGTATTGATACTTTTTTTAATTTATTTCCAAATTTCCTATCACCCAAAATTGAAAACCCATAAATTAATATTATAAATTTTTGATGTGTATTCATGAAATGTGAGAAATTTTGAGATTTATACATGTGAGGAAATTTGATATCACAACATGTCTACACATTGTGAAATGTGTTTTTGTGACATGTATATGCGTTGTTAAATTTGTTTATTAGGTGTGTATATTTTATAGAATGTGAAGTAATTCAGGGAATGAGTTAAATTCCATTGTTCAACCCAAAAACAATCATGTTGTGAATTATGTTTATGGGGTGAATTATTTATGTATCCATAACTCACCTATTTCCTCTTTCACTAATAGAACACTTAACCCATCTCTGACATCTGATTGACATACGTGGTTTAAAAAAAGACATCCTAGACCTAAAAATATATAATTATAAATTTAATGGTATTATTAATATTAAATAATTGGATATTTAAATATTTATTAAAATTATCCCTATTATCTTCTATGTATAAAAATATATAGAAATTAATAACAACGTTTTGTGAGGTATTAATTCATTATGCACATCAGTGTTGTTATTATATCACCTAAGGAAAAGAAATAATATAAATATATATATATTTGACATAATAACATTAAATATATAATTATGTTTTAGAAATCATATATATATGTTATATATTCTATGAATACCATCCCTGACTAATGTTAATGAAAAAAAAATGATATCGGTTCGTGAGGTAGTAGTCTGATATACACAAAAATAATGATTACACAACCCATTTGATGGAAGTGGGGTTGGTTTTATGAAAATAATGTAACATAAATGAAATAAAATATTTTTTTTATTTTTTTTATTTTGTCATGTTTTAAAAATAATTTAAGCTGTTTGACATAGAAATAAAATAATATGGAACATAGAAGAACATTTCCTCTTCTTTAGGTAAGCTCGTCATGTTTGCACCAAAAGCCTTCATAGGTTGTATGTCACCCAAAACTAAGGATTATCAAGTAATACTAAGGATTTTGGGAAGTTTTGTAACACCCCAGGTAAATAAAGAATATTAAATTTTTATATTTATCCCTATTTGTGAAAAAAATATTAATATTACATTAAAACGAACGCTATTCTCAATGGCGTACCCAATACAAGACAACGAGTTCCTTTGAAATCTTACGTTGCACTCTAATAATAAAATAATATTATTTTAAATTGTGGTTAACGCCTAGCTGTTGTAATGGAGGGAATGAATAGAAATAACTAAAAAATGATTATATATGTTTTTCCAATATTTTTACTTTTTACAATAAATGTTAGAGTATTAAAAATGCGAATGAATCCAATTTTAAGTGTAAACATTCTAATATTCTTTAAAAGGACAGTTAACCGCCTTTTGATGAAGAAGCTCTTTTAAATCCACTTTTTGACAATATTATGTGTTATATTTGACAAAATAAAATTCTTCTTTAGAATCGGGACATCAAAATTTACTTTGTGTAAATTTTTGTTATTTTTCTGATAAAGTTCTTTTTTTTAATGAATAGTGAAAAAAGTTGTATTTTAATTCAAAACCACTTTTTAATCTAATTTAGTTATATGACTAGATTATCTTTTGAATTGGGTTTAAATTTAAATTAGAATATATTTTTACCATTTAATCCAATAGTTGTCTTTGGAATTAATTTCATCTTGAAATTGGACTTAAACTAGTGTAAATGTTTTGATACTTATAGTTTCATAAAAACACACTATTTGCTCTGACAGTTGGAATTAGTTATTAAATTAATTAATATAACATATATGTTTTTAATTTTGTAAAATAGACATCGTTTTTGAATTCGGAATATCAAATATATCTTAGGCTGAATTTTTGGTAATTTTCTGAAAAACATCAATTTTTTAATGAATAGTGAAACCACTAAGTGGTAGTTAAAGAAACAGAATTTTCGTTTAAATGAAACTTTAACACTTTTGTGATTTGAATTTCAAAAATCTGACATAAATGGTTCTCATTAGGAATTAAAATGTGGTTCAATGAGATTAAAATAATTTTTTTGGTGAATTGTAACTTTTATGTTTTTAACCGCAATTAGAGGTAATTAGTGTAAATTAAGGAAAAAATAATGTTTTAATAATATGGATTGACCTTTACACATGTCCTACCATTATTTTATTAGTCATGGCAGACCAAGAAAATCCATGGGTAAACATTGGGACCCCATGGAGCCACTTTGGTTGGAAAATGACATTAATACCTTTTTATTTAAAGTTAAAATTAAAATGTCACAAACATGTGTTGTTTTACTAAAACAATTTTTACATGTGGTTATACAAGTCATATTTTTGACTATAAATATGAATTATAAATCTAAAAAGATTTCATACATCATGATATATTTTTATAATTTTTATACGTTAAATAAATTAAATTATTTGTGACACTATTATGATGAAACGATTATCTCATTATTTAAAGATTTAAATAAAATGAAAAGATAATGTAAAATCTAAGACCTACACTTGTCACAAACCTATTAAGTGGGTGTATTTAAAAACTTTATCACCTTATCCTCTAAATATATTCTTTTGGGACCTTTAAAATACGAAAATCATTATATAATAAAGTAATATTTTATAACTTTTCAAGAGTGCCCCTCCTCTCCTCTTATAAAAGGCCCTCACCTCTACCCCATTACCCACACCTATAAAGCCTTTTTCCTAGAAAAACCCTACACATTTCATCTCTCCACATCCCTCTATTCATCATTGAAGCCTCACTTTGGGAAGAATCCTTTCCAAGTAAGACTTTGAGCACAAATCAAAGAGAGTTACCTGATTTAAAGGTAATGTCTTCTCTTGTGTTCTTATGTTTTATTTTTCTTCTCCAACCCTCTAAACTCTTTTTATTCCTTTCTTTTGTAACAAAAAAAGTATATAAAATATACTAGGATTTTTTTATAATAATTATTCTAGCTAAACTTTCACACACCTTCATCTAATGGTTGAAGAACATATTGTTTCTGTGGATGGCGAATTTCTACCTCACGAAACGATGATTGTTCAATATTCTCATATCACCTTTCATGGTGGCCATTATGATATCACTATTTTTATATGTGATATATATGGTATTTATGATTTCTATATGCTTCTGAATTTTATATTTAAAACATGGCTTTATGCTTTTCATGTTGTGCAAATGCGATAATTTCATACGAAGAAGTGTGGATTACCGCCCCCTCAAGTGATGTGACTCGTTCATGCAATACATGGAATGTATAAAGAATAAAATTAATGAAACTATGTGACCTATATAACATATATATTGTACTGGAATTATAATATATATATATCTATCAATTATTTTTTAATTCCATTAATATGACAAAGAAATGAATGTAGCGTTCATGCGTACGTACGACCTACCGTCTTCATAAATGGTGCATTTCATTTCTTTTTATCTACAAATGTTATGGAGTAGTATAAAATGAATATTTACTGGATATATATGATATTTAAATCATTAATACTATTCTGGAGATGATTTACATATAACTACATGGACAATAATTTTCATACAAGTACATTTTTTACTCATGTACCAAACATCGACAAAAACGTCTTATATGAACTCACATTATTAACCAATTATTATAAAATTATAATATGTGATATGAACTGAATAATAAATTTTAAAATAGTTCCATAATCAATTATAAATTGACCAAAGCTTATTATTCAGGAATATAAAGAAACAAACAAGACAAGTCGGGCATGAGGTAAGGGATCTTACCCCTCTCTTTCTTTTTATGTACACTCTTTTATGTCATTCCTTTTAAGCTCATATTTCTTATGATTGGGATGTTCTTTTATATTAATCTTACTATAACTTTTATTTTCATATGATGAGAGTCCCTATTTTCTCTCATCAATCCATTTTTTGAAGTTTTGAGTGGCGCCGTTAGGCTGCCGAATTTTCGTCAGAGATCCAACCTCTCTCTTTCTTTTTAAGTACTCCCCTTTATGTCACGTCTTTAAAGCTCCTGTTTGTTATGCTGGGGGATGTTATTTTATATTCTTCTTGCTTTAAATTTTATTTTAATATGATTAGAGACCCCATTTTCTCTCATCAATCCATTTTTTGAAGTATTAAGTGGCGTCGTTATGCTGCCGAGTTTTCCTAAGGGATTTTTTCATCTCACTTTTATTCCTGTGAGATTTATGCTACATTTTCCACCATTTCCTTTGAGTTTTGTATGTACTACCCATTATTATACTCCTTGTTTAATATAATTCAATTTATGGGTATTTACATATTCATTGTATGACCCTTATTCAATGGGGTGTACGTTTCGAAAGTTACCCAAGTCGGTAAGGGAACCTTTCACCCTCCTATTTTTAAAAAGACTTATTTTGTTATGTATTTTAAATTAAATCTTCTTATTTTGGGATATGTTATTCTATATACTTATTGATGTAAATTTTATGTCCAAGTGATTAGATACCCTTTTTATCTATATCAACTCATTTTCTAAATTTTAAAGTGACGACGTTAGGCTGTCGAATTTTTGCAAGGGGACTTCTTAACCCAATTTTGATTCTTTGGGATAAACTTGTACTCCTTGAATATGTTGTTCTATGAATATTTGTGAATAACATATGATTGTTTTACACTTAGTATCCACTTATATTTTGTGTATTTGTTTGTCACACATAATTATTTTATTGATTCGTCCTTAATCTAAGGATACCATATTTGTAAGGGACTTCGTCTCAATCTCCTTTCATTGAGGAATATTTCATTATTTTATACGGTGTATAAACCGCTTTTAATTTTACTTTAATACAAATGAAATCTTTTTCTACGAAGAGTTTTGTTAAATGAAAAAAAAGGAATGTTTCTTTTAACGTACGTGGTGACAACGACCTTTTCCGCCGCTGCGAGTATTATTTGGTCTGGCTTCCTCAACAAGCCATAATGTTTTTATAATGAAATAAATACCATATACTCTTTTATGTATGTTGGTATTGAAAATTGTTTATATAAATTATTTGTTATGTCAATATATTTAAGTGATATATTGTGATCGAAATGTGGAAATTTTTTCTTTCCATTATATTTGTTTAATGTCTTATGATTTTATAATGGTACAAGGACATTATGACGGGTGGTGCCGTGAATACCAGGATGGGTGGTTACGTTATAACCTCCAATGCATTAGGTATGGATGTCGGTCGTTTGGCTATTCCATTAAGTATGTGTGGAAGTCGACCGTATGGTTATTCCATTTAAGTATGTTAATGTCCCAAGTTACCTTTTTATGTTATGTGTTCTTTATATGGGTTTTATGGTAATATTTTGGTTACAAAAGGGTAAGTAATGGTATTTTATTCAGTGAAGAGTTATTACGACTTCATAAAGGTGAAAAATTTTACTTTGGTAATGTATTCATGGTTTACTTGTTGTTTTGAAAAACTAATAGTTTTCCTTATTTGTGTATCCTTTACTGGGCTTTTTTACGCTCATCCCAAGTTTTTGAAATGGTTTCCACATGAATTAAAGATTAATAGGGTCAAGGATGGGATCATGAAAAGACATTCATTCTAAAACATGGAACTATACATGTTTCTTTTTAAGTGTTTTTTTTATTTTATGGAAACTTAGTAGATGTGTCTACTATGTAATCTTTTGAGATGTAATAGCTATGACCTAATTCTCTAAAACTCTAAACCTGAAAAGGCCCTCAATGTGAATTATTCATTTAATTCAATATTAAGTAAGGTTTAAGGTTGGGTCCTTATAGTTGGTATCATAGGTCGGTTTAGATAAATTTAGAGGATAGGCTATTCTCTAGGCATAAGTGACATTACCATAATGGTTAGGATTTCCTAAAGAGTCCTAGTTTTAGATAAAGTGAATGAGTAGGTATATCTTATTGTTTATCTTCCTCATTAGTACATGATGGTTTTGTTGATATAATCACACTGACCTTTTTGGTTTTAGTAAATGGATGGATCTAGCAGGCACCAAAGTAATAGTGGATATGAAGGAAACTGTGACAATTTTCTGAGTGAGAAACTGAATGATATGGGAGTTGTAATGAGAACTCTTGTGTTTATCCTCGATCAACTATCTGGAGTCATGATTGACCACCTAAACCTTGGTGATTTCTATAAGTCATCATATATGTGAGAAACAAATCCCTACGAAACTACAGGTAATAATCATAAAGGTAAGTGTGTTCAAAAACCTATGTGTCAAAGATGTGGAAAGAAACACCTAGGAAAATGTTTCAAAGGGACAGAAATATGATATAGATGTGGAAATGAAGGTCATAAATCAAGAACCTTCCATGGAAAAAGGAATCATCTAGTTGACTCGAGGAAAGGGAAAGAAGTTCTTTCTGAGGGATCAATTGAATGTTTTAAATGTGGTGTGCATGGTCATTATGCAAACACATGTCCTATGAAGAAGCTTCAGGAATGGGATCACCAAGATCGTACAAATATTCGTTTACCAATACCTAATGCCATTCCGATTGAGGATGAAGAAACTGACAATAACCAATCAAAGGTATGGATTATTTCATAACTTTTGTTTTCCTATTTTGTAATCTTAGGATTTGATTCATGATTTTGTTTGTAGGAAATAATTATTTCAGAATAAGTTGGAAAGTAATGGTTAATGGAACATGAATAATAATGAATGAGTAAGAAGTCAGCATATAAGGGCTTCAAGAGTTATGGTGAAATTCTTAAGAGTATTAAGTCTCTTTTGATGATGGGGTAAAATTAGAAGAATTTTTATAGTATGTGTAACCCTGATGTTTGATATATGAAAATTTAATTGAAGTAATAGTTATTTGTTTTTTGGTGGAAATAGTTATAAAGAACCATTTGGGTTTATATGATCCTTAATTTTGAGGTAATTATGGATTACTATATGTTATGATGGAAAGTGAAAGGCATGAGATAAAATTGAGGTTAAATTATGTTATGGTTATTTTTTATAATTTTATCTCTTTTTGGGGAATGATTTTAGAATTATATAGTTTGGAAAAAGGACAACATGCAGACCGTGTGACAACCCGTCGCATCGGACAAAGCTGCGGGAATCGAACCCACAACCAAAGTACCACTGGTATTTATCGCCTACCACTGGAATACGTGAAGTCCCTGGTAAGTTTGACTAATTCGTTTTAGTTAGATGATTTTATGAATTAAGAGTAATTTTATTTTGGGTTACCTATGGAAATTATTAACCTATCATGGAGGATATGTGATTAGGTTATTTACTTTTCAATACGAGACTTTAAGAGCAACTGATGTTGTTTGGATATAAATGATACGATTTAACTTGGAAGACTTTGTGATTAAATCCATAAAATATTTGGGTTTCAATCTTAGTTTGGTTTACTTTGAATAATTTTATGGATAGATGTTTATTGAATAGTCTTTGTTGAACTTTGGGTATTGTTTGACAAATTTTGGAGATTAAGAATAGATTATCTTTTTTATAAAGGGTTATCCTTTTCTGGATTATCTGATCTTGTACTAACCTTTTTGGTTTTGGTTTTGGTTAATGTCTAAAGACATGGGAAGTATATAGTTATCTTTTTTGGATTAGGTGATTCCCTAGAAGTTTATTATAATACTCTTAATGCGAATAAGTCTTCCTAAAAACTCATCTTTTGGAGAAAATATGAGTTTGATTAAGGAATCTAGTAAAAGTTGAAAGTCTACGTGACAAGTAAGTATGTTTCATTATGATTTAGTTAAGCTCAAAAATAAATTCCTCAATGAAGATTAACTTAAAACAAAAATGTTTTCTGTTAACTTTTCCTACTGGGGAATCGAATACCGTTTAACCCATCACAAGTTTGTGATTTTCTTATAGTTAACTTTCTCCTAGACATGTTTACTATCACTCTCCCTAAGAACATGACCCTTTGATTTTTTTTCTCCATATCCATATTTTCCAACATGGAATCCTAGTATGGGTTAACTCGGGTGACCATTTTACTTCTCTTTCTTTATTTTAAAGTGTTTGTTTTACCGACTCTTGTTCTGATGTGGGACTTTCAATGATGTTTCTGAGCCCAATTTTAAAATTGCAAGGATGCAATTCTCAAAAGGGGGGAAGGATATAACACCCCAGGTAAATAAAGAATATGAAATTTTTATATTCATCCCTATTTGTGAAAAAAAAATATTAATATTACTTTAAAAGGGAACGCTATTCTCGATGGCGTACCCAATATGAGACAACTAGTTCCTTTGAAATCTTACGTTGCACTCTAATAATAAAATAATATTATTTTAAATTGTAGTTAACGCCTAGTAGTTGTAATGGAAGGAATGAATAGAACTAACTACAAAATGATTATATATTTTTGTAAAATATTTTTACTTTTTACAATAAATGTTTGAGGATTAAAAATGTGAATGAATCCAATTTTAAGCGTAAACATTCTAATATTCTTTAAAAGGTCGGTTAACCGCCTTTTGATGACAAACCTCTTTTAAATCCACTTTTTGACAATATTATGTGTTATATTTGACAAAATAAAATTCTTATTTATAATAGGGACATAAAAATTAACATTGTGTAAATTTTTGGTATTTTTCCGATAAAGTTCTTTTTTTAATGAATAATGAAAAATGATGTATTTTAATTCAAAACCTCTTTTTAATCTAATTTATTTATATGATTATATTATCTTTTAAATTGTTTTTAAAGTGATATTAGAATATATTTTTACCATTTAATCCAATAGTGGTCATTGGAATTAATTTCATCTTGAAATTGGACTTAAACTAGTGTAAATCTTTTGATACTTATTGTTTCATAAAAACACGCTATTTGCTTTGACAGTGGCAATTAGTTATTAAATTAATTAATGTAAATTATATGTTTTGAATTTTGTAAAATAGACATCATTTTTGAATTTGTAATATCAAATATAGCTTAGGATGAATTTTTGGTAATTTTCTGAAAGAATTCAATTTTTGATGAATAGTGAAACCACTAAGTGGTAGTTAAAGAAACAGAGTTTTTGTTTAAATGAAACTTTACCACTTCTGTGATTTTAATTTAAAAAATACGACATATATGGTTGTCATTAGGAAGTAAAAATATGGTTCAATGAGATTAAAATAATTTTTTTTGTGAATAGTAACTTTTAAGTTTTTAATCGCGATTAGAGGTAATTAGTGTAAATTAAGGAAAAAATAATATTTTAATAATATTAAATGACCTTGACACATGTCCTACCCTTATTAGATTAGTCATGTCCGACCAAGAAATTCCATGGGTCATCTTTGGGACCCCATGGAGCCACTTTGGTTGGAAAATGACATTAATACGTTTTATTTAAAGTTAAAATTAAAATGTGACAACATGTGTTATTTTACTAAAACAATTTTTACATGGGGTTATAGAAGTAATATTTTTGACTATAAATATTCATTATAAAGCTAAAAAGATTTCCTAAATCATGATATTTTTTTATAATTTTTAGACGTTAAATAAATTAAATTATTTATGACACCATGATGATACGGCGATTACATCATTATTTAACGATTTAAAAAAATGAAAATATAATGTAAAATATAAGACCTAAACTTGTAAAAAACCTATTTGGTGGGTGTATTTCCAAAAATTATCACCTTATCCTAGAATTTTATCCTTTTGGGACCTTTAAAATCCGAAAAGCATTATATAATAGAGTAATATTTCATAACTTTCCAAGAGTGCCCCTCCTCTCCTCTTATAAAAGGCCCCCACCTCTACCACCATACCCACACCTCTCAATCCTTTTTCTCGGCCAAACCCTGACCATTTCATCTTTTCAAATCCCTATCTTCATCATTGAAGCCTCACTTCAGGAATAATCCTTTCCAAGGAAGCCTTTGAGCTCAAATCAAAGAGAGTTATCCGATTTAAAGGTAATGTATTCTCTTGTGTTCTTATGTTTTATTTTGCTTCTCCAACCCTCTAAACTCTTTTTATTCCTTTCTTTTTTAACAACATCAGTATATTCAATATACTAGTATGTTTTTATATGAATTACTCGAGCTACACTTTCACACACCTTCATCTAATGGTTAAAGAACAAATTGTTTATGTGGATGGCGAATTTCTGCCTCACGAAACGATGATTGTTCAATCTTGTCTTAACACCATTCATGGTGGCCATTATGATGTCAGTATATTTTATATATGAAATATATGGTATTTATGTTTTCTATATGCTTCTTAATTTTATATTTAAAACATGCCTTTATGCTTTTCATGTTGTGCAAATGCGATAATTTCATATAAGGAAGTGTGGACTACCACCCCCTCAAGTGATGTGACTCGTTCATGAAATACATGGAATGTATAAATAATGAAATTAATGAACATATGTGACCTATATAACATATATATTTTACTGGAACTATAATATATATATCTCTCAATTATTTTTAATTCCATTAATATGAAAAAGAAATGAAAGTAGCATTCATGCGTACGTACGGCCTACCGTCTCCATGAACGGTGCGTTTCATTTATTTTTATCTCCAAATTTTATGGAGCAGTATAAAATGAATATTTACTAGATATATATGATATTTAAATAATTAATACTATTCTGGAGATGATTTACTTATAACTACATGGACAATCATTTTCAAACAAGTTCATTTTTGACTCATCTACCAAACATCGACAAAAATGTCTGATATGAAATCACATTATTAACCAATTATTATAACATTATAATATGTGATATGAACTGAATAATAATATTTAAAAGAGGTCCTTATGAAATTATAAATTGACCAAAGTTTATTATTCAGGAATATAAAGAAACAAACAAGACAAGTCAGACATGAAGTAAGGGATCCTACCCCTCTCTTTCTTTTTAAGTACACTCTTTTATGTAATTCCTTTTATGCTCATATTTATTATGATTGGGATGTTCTTTTATATTAATCTTACTGTAATTTTTATGTTCATATGATTATAGAACCTATTTTCTCTCATCAGTCCATTTTTTGATGTTTTGAGTGGCGTCATTAGGCTGCCGAATTTTCGTAAGAGATCAAACCTCTCTCTTTCTTTTTAAGTACTCCCCTTTATGTCACTTCTTTAAAGATCCTCTTTGTTATGCTGGGGGATGTTCTTTTATATTCATCTTGATGTAAATTTTATTTTAATATGATAAGAGACCCTATTTGATCTCATCAGTCCGTTTTTGGATGTTTTAAGTGGCACTGTTAGGCTGCCGAGTTTTTGTAAGGGATTTTTTCATCTCACTTTTATTCCAGTGAGATTTATGCTACATTTTCCACCATTTCCTTTGAGTGGTGTATGTACTGCCCATTATTATACTCCTTGTGTAATATAATTCCATTTATGGGTATTTAAATATTCATTGTATGACCCTTCTTCAATGGGGTGTACGTTTCGAATGTTACCCAGGTCTGTAAGGGGACCTTTCACCCTCCTCATTTTAAAAAGACCTCTTGTGTTATGTATTTTAAATTACATCTTCTTATGTTGGGATATGTTCTTATATATCCTTATCGAAGTAAATTTTATGTCCAAGTGATGAGATACCCTTTTTACCTATCATCAACTCATTTTCTGAATTTTGAATTGACGCCGTTAGGCTGTCGAATTTTTGCAAGGGAACATCTTAACCCAATTTTGATTCTTTCGGATAAACTTGTACTCCTTGAATATGTCGTTCTATGAATATGTGTGAATAACATCTTATTTTTTACACTTATTATCCACTTATATTTGGTGTATTTTTTTGTCACACATAATTATATAATTGATTCATCCTTAATCTACGGATACCATATTTGTAAGGGACTTCGTCTCAATATCCTTTCATTGAGGCATATTTCGTTCTTTTATATGGTGCATAAACCCCTTTGACATTTACTTTAATACAAATGGAATCTTTTTCTATGAAGATTTTTACAAAACGACAAAAATGAATGTTTCTTTTAACGTACCCGGTGACAACAACCTTTTCTGCCGCCACGAGTATTATTTGGTCTTCAGCTTCCTCAACAAGTCGTAATGTTTTTAAAATGAAATAAATACCATACACTCTTTTATGTATGTTGGTATTGAAAATGGTTTTTATAAAGGATTTTTTATGTCAACATATTTAAGTGATATATTATGATCTAAATGTGTAAATGTTTTCTTTCCATTATATTTGTTTAATGTCTTCTGATATTATAATGGTACTTGGACATTATGACGGGTGGTGCCGTGAATACCAAGACGGGTGGTTACATTATAACCTCTAATGCATTGGGTATTGAAGTTGGACGTATGGATATTCCATTAAGTATTTGTGGAATTCAACTGTATGGTTATTCCATTTAAGTATGTTTATGTCCCAAGTTACCTTTTTATGTTATGTGTTCTTTATATGGGTTTTATGGTAATCTTTTGGTTACAAAAGGGTAAGTAATGGTCTTTGATTCAGTAAAGAGTGATTACTACTTCATAAAGGTTAAAAGTATTACTTTGGTAATGTATTCATGGTTTACTTTTTGTTTTGAAAAACTAAAAGTTTTCCTTCTTTGTGTATCCTTTACTGGGCTTTTTATGCTCATCCCAAGTTTTTGAAATGTTTTCCACAGGACTTAAAGATGAATAGGGTCAAGGATGGGATCAAGGAAAGACATGCTTTCTAAAACATGGAACTAGACATGTTTCTTTTTAATTGTTTTTTTTGTTTTATGGAAACATAGTAGAAGTGTCTACTATGTAATCTTTTGAGATGTAATAGCTATGACCTAATTCTCTAAAACTCTAAACCTGAAAATATCCTCAATGTGAATTATTCATTTAAATCAATATTAAGTAAGGTTTAAGGTCGGGGCCTTATAAAAATCACTTGACTAAATTATACCAATTTTTTTTTATATTATTTTGAACTAAAACCCCTTTGTATATGTAATGAATGTTTTCAAGGTAAAATAACTGAATCACTATTTATTGAAAAAGGTGAAAGGTAAAAAGAGATTCTTGAACTAATTGAAACAGATGTGTGTGGACCGTTTTCTATTCCGGAAAGGGGTGGATAATCATATTTGATAACATTTAATGGTTATTTTGGTAGATATGGATGTATAATTAGTGGGGTAGAAATCACATTCTTTGGACAAATTCAAGGAATAAAATAATGAAGTTGAGAACCATCTTGGTAAGATGATTAAGAAAATATACTTAGATTAAGCTCAAAAATATCGTAATCAATACTTCATTGATTACATAATGAATTTTGGGATCCTATCTCAACTCACTCTTTCTTATGCATCTTGTTGGAATTGAGTAAGTGAAAGGAGGAACCAAACCTTGTTATACATGGTGATATCAATGATGAGTCATGAGATTTGTCTATTATCCTTTTCGAGTAACGCATTAAAAACCTCCGGACAAATGTTATAACCCATTACCAACTAAAGAGGATTATATTATTCCATGCCATTTATGGAATGTAAAGAAACCCACTTTTTCAAACTTGCATGAGTTTGGAATTGCACCCCGAGGCATAATTTTTACCTTTATAGGAAACCCCAAAGTAACAAGGGGATATTAACTACATGGACCCTCTGAAAAAAATGTAGATGATGGAAAGAAGATCCATGTACATATTGAGGGAAAACATCTTTATGATATATGGTGATACCAAGATAGACTTCATTGAAGTTGAGGTTAAAGGTACAAATGAGTTGGTATAGAAATAGATTTCACAAAGCCTCATGGAAGAATATGTTTTTCTGGAGACACAAGTATTTTTTAGGAGTAAAAGAGAGGTCAGAGAACCAGATTAGTACGTTATTTTAGTCACTAAGAATGGTGAATCGTTATTAGTTGATAATAATGATCTGATAATATTCAAAGAATCAGTAAGTGGCTCAGAGTTTTCCAAGTGGTAAGAAGACACAAATTCTAAAATGGATTCTATATACCAAAACCAATTATGGATGTTGGTAGATCTTCAATTGGATGTAAATAATGTTGGATTAGAATTGGCATTCAAGAAGAAACTAGACATGAAAGGAAAACTCATTTATTATAAGGCAAAACTGGTTACAAAATGGTTTAAAAATCATCGTGGAATTGAATATGAAGAAACCTTATAAATAGTTATAATACATTAATCCATCAAAATTATACTTTCCATTTTGTATTATCATGACTATGATATTTTAAAAATGGATGTCAAAATATCCTTCATTAAATGGAGATTCTAGGAAGATGTCTATATGACATAACCTAAAGGGTTTTTGACTCTAAAGGATTCCAAAAAGATTTAAAAACATCAAAAATAAATTTATGGATTAAATAAATCATATTGGTGAGGGAACATTTTTTAATGAATTTGTAATGTAATTATCATTCATAAACAATGAGTGTAGAACTTGTATCTACAAAAGGTTTAGTGTGGGAGAATTTATTTTAATAACAGTATATGTCGATGACATATTACTCATTAGAAATAAAATTCTAGTATTACAATCTATTAAGGAATGGATGAAGAAATTATTCTACCTGGAGTACATGAGAGAGGTAGTAAATATTCTTTAGATTATGATCCTTCATGATTGATCCAATAGGTTTCTTGGCCTAATTCAAAGTACATACATTGAAAAGATACTGAATATATTTATTACAGAACAATCAAATAGGGAATTGTTTCTAGTGTCACATGGCATTCATCTATCAAGGAAAATGTGTCCTCAGACAAATGATAAAATAAATAGAATTACATGGATTCCATAGAAATCAATGATTGGTTTGGTCATGTATGATATGATATATACTAGTCTAGATGTCCCCTATGCATTAAGTGTAGAAAGAAGATATCAAGATGAACTATGTGACTACTAATGGATGGATGTCAAGACAATCCTTAAGAATCTGAGGCATACTAAGGGTAAATTCCTTGTTTTTGGAGTAGTTAAGGAACTAGTCATCATAGGATCTGAAAATTATAGTTTCTAAACTATTCAAGATGCCATGAAGTCACAAAGAGGATACATATTTATTTTGAACGGAGGATTTGTGATTTGGATGACCCAAAAGTAGGTTGTTGTCATAGATTCTATAGCAGAGTCAGAGTATATTATGGATTCTGAGGTATCTAAAGAAGAATTATGGATTCAAAACATCATACAAGATCTTGACATAATATGTATCTATAAAGATCATATCACACTCTATGGTGATAATAAGGTAGTGGTGGATTTTGAAAACGAGCCTTGGTCCAATTAGTGAATGAAGTAAAAACATCGAAAGCATCTTCTCTTGATGCATTTTTCTTTGAGATGTGATGTTCCAGTGAGTAGTATTTACATGGATGAAAAAATGGTGGACCACTTGACAAAAGTCTTAACTCATTATAATCATTATTATAATATAAGGTCTTGGGAACCTAAAGGCATATGTATTTCCCTATAGTCTATGTTGGATTTTGTTAGAGTTAGTGTCCTTGGACCCACAATTTGTAAATTCATTACATATATATTTGATATGTTAAATATTAACAAAACAAATCTTTCCATATTGTTCATTATTCTTCATGACTCGAATGTAATAATGTCCTTGAGTATACAAACATTGATAAGGTCATATAAGTCCACAACCATAATTATGAACTTGAAGTGTTTTGAAGATATTATTTCATATAGTTCTTCAGTTGGATAACATTCTATGATGGGAAAAAATATTATATAGACTTATATGTGTGAGTACTGATAAGAATATTAGTCTTATTCTCTTAAATTTTGCACTAGGTAATCTCAAACAAAGAAGATTATGAGAACAGATCTTGCTGTTAGAATTATGCATGTTTTGTTGTCATTAAATATTCCTGTATGAAATCATTTTTAATGGTCCTTATACTTTACTAATGTCATTAATTTATGCCATGACTCATGAAATTATATTTTATGATAAAAATTATTAATATATATGTTTGTGGAAAGGTAGGGTGCATTATTTTTTTTCATGATTTACATATATATAATGGATATGATGAGGAAGGATTTGTCCCTTATATCTTTATGGGAGATGATATTTCATCCCTTTAATTGGAATAGAACTATTTCCCTAGATTCCAAGCATTGTAGTAGTATTGTATCATACTATAGCAGCGGCGACACTATAGTAACAATGGGCACTATAGTGGTGGTAGGTCACTATAGCGGCAGCAGAGCACTGTAGCGTCAGCGGGTACTGGTGGTACTATAGCATGCGGTACTGTAGTAGTACTATTCACAGAATGGTCCTTGGGCCAAAAAATTAGGCCTACAGGCCATGTAATGGGATAAATGCCCATAGGGACTTCATGATATGTAATGGGTATCCCTCTACCTAGTTAAAGAGGTCTTTTCTTTGATTTAATAATAAATGAGTCTTCATCCCCAACCTTTTCCAAAAAACCTAAAGAATATAGTTTTGTGAAATAGATGTGAAACCTTAATGATGAGATATTGTGACAAATGGATTAGAATACATTGTTAGTGTATATTTTTTTATCATCATTGCAACATTAATTTATTCATCTTGGGTTACATGGCCCTTTTCTAGATTGTAATATTATACATTTGGAATTTCCACCTAATACTAATGAAAAAGAATCCTAGATAGTCACAGAAAAATTGTTTTTAATGATCACAATTAAATTTATTTTGAATTTAATTAATTGAATAAATATTATTCTCAAGGGTGAGAGATAATTTTATTCACATTTTATCAATAACAAATATTTATTAATTAATACAATATTTAAATCTTTATTCTGGTTCTTAATAAATGTAATAGTATATCCTAAGGTGATTACTTGTACTAAGGCGAATGAAAAGACCCCTATGAATCTAGAGAAGAATAAATTAAATATTTATTTATTTTTTATTTTTCAAATGTAATGTGTGGCCTTGATTTTCCCAAGACACTAAACCTTTTGATCATTTTCATGTAATTATTTTATGTTGTTTATCATTTTAATTATATAATAGTAATTTAAGAAAAAGAAAGGTCTCTATTGTTTATATCATAACATTTTTTACTTAATTTGGGGTCCAAGATTTGAAAACCTTAGTGAAAACCCAAATTATGAGACAAATTATATGTAACAACCCAGTAAGCTATTTTTAGAAAATACTAAACAAAGGGATCCAACATGATATGTCCTTATACTTAATTACACAAAGGAGTAAATTATTTATTCATGACTTGTTGAATTATGTTTTTTCGAACATTTTTTATTTTAGAATATTGTGGGAACCCGGAGAAACCATTCCAAAAACCCATGTGATGGAAAATGTAGTGATATCCTGAATGAAATCCCTAATGCTTCGGGAGGTGGACTTAAAAATTTCTTGTTGATTATTACCTAGATGCCTTAGGTTATGACCAATAGCCTGAATAATGTGGAATTTTAGCCTTTACCTAATATAAAGCAACTGGCTATCAAGTCCTTTATAAGGAAATGACCATGGATGTTTAGTCTATCTTTTTATCCACTAGTCCCAGAAAAGTGGGTCAACTTAATGGATAAGTTCATTTTTGTGCTTTAATATTCTAAGATGGAGAATATGACTCTATCCATCTATCATTTAGGTGGAGAGGCTGATTAATGGGGGGATTTGATTAAGAAAAAAAATCAGAAGGATAAAATTGAAGACATGGAGTGGGAAGACTTTAACATAATGTGTATTAACATGTTTTTTCATTCAACCCTGCAAAAAATATGGAGATAGAATTCATAGAGATAAATAACAATAATGTTTAATCTTTCATGGCCTAGGAAAAAAATTCCACAAGGCTAGAAAGGTATGTTGTGGGTTTTATTATAAAAAATTATAGAAAAATTGATAGATTATTTAGTGGTTAAAAACGACACCTTTGATAGTCTCTATCAATTAGAGACATTGTGAGTTTTGCAGAAGTTATTCGATGTGATATCAAATAGGATATGTAATTTATAGAATGCTCCCATGGCTATGGTGATAAGAAACAAAAGATGGATTTTCAAGACAAAGGATCTAATGAGAAAGGAGGAAAGAAAACTCAAACACACATGTCAAAAAATGTGGGAAGATCCATCATGGGAACTGCCCCAAAGGGACTTGGAAATGCTTAAACTATTGGAGAACAGACCATCAATCTCATGAATGTTTAAAATACATGAGGAAACAAGATAATGTGGTGGAGGAAAGGAGATAACCACCCATGGTCCAATACAATAATTATAGAGAGCTAGGGCACTATGCAATCCAGTTCACTAAACCTTAAGTCATTGAGGGTAATCAACACTAGTATCCACCAAATCCAAAGGATCCAGGCAAAGATTATTCTATCATTGCTACTGAAGTGGAGAAAGAAAATTAAGTCATACAAGGAACACATCATATTCACTCAAGAACATAAAAAAGTGTTATTTGATTCTACTTTTACACATTCCTTTATAACATTGAATTTTTTAGGAACTGTGGAATCAGAGCACTGAATGCTTGAAGTAGAGATATCCGTAAAAATACCTAGTGGGGTAATAATTGCATCCCAAGTGTTGGAATCTTCTCCTATTGGGGTATGTGGGATGATTCTTCTAAAAAATCCCATAATACATTCTTTGGTGGAATTTGAAACTAAAAATGGGATGGATTAGCTCTCATTATACTGACCACATATCAAATTTCCAAGAAAGAAAATCTCCTTTCATATTCTGAACCATCCCATGCTCCTATAAAAAAAATCAAGAAAGATCATGAATCTCCGTTTCATAATCCTTCAACGGTATATTTGTAGATTCCCTATGAAGAATCATACCTCACTAAAATATTTGAGTTAAATTAAAGTGTCAACCTAGTCGAAATTACCATCTTGAGGGAATACAATCATGTATTTCCTGAAGAGTTACCTTTACTTCCCTGAGATCATGACATAGAGTATTCAATAGAACTCATACTTCGAGATACTTATATCTCAAACTATCCCTATAGTTTGGATCCTATCAAATTGTGGGAGATAAATAACCTATTATAAGAGAATTTGGACAAAGGTTTAATATGCCCTAGTGCATCACTTTGGGGTGATCCAATGCTCTTGGTCAATAAGAAGGAAGGATCAATGTGGTTGTGTATCGATTATCAGGTACTCAAAAAGATCACCATAAAAATGAGTATCCTCTTCCAAGGATTGATGACTTGGTTGATAAGTTAGGAGAAGATCAATAATTTTCAAAGGTGGATCTTTATTCTTGATATCCTCAGCTAAAGGTGAAGAAGGAAGATATTTAGAACACAACCTTCCAAACAAGGTACGAGCACTATGAGTTTTTGGTGATTCCATTCGGACATACTAATGCATCTACAGTCTTCATGGATTTGGTGAAAAGATTATTTATACATTACATCGACAAATTGTTGGAGGTGATTATTGATGAAATTCTGATATAATCTAAGATTAATTAGTAACATGAAGAACACCTAAGTCTTCTGTTGGCAACATTAAGGAAGGAAAATTTGTACGCCATGTACAAAAAGTGTGACTTTTGGATGAAGTAAGTCACAATATTGGTACATGTGATTTCAAGTGAGGGAATTTATATAGAACCTCAAAAAAGCCAATTGAGGAATGGGCCAGACCCTCTAGTGTCCCAAAAATCCACAATTATCTTGGATTAGCTGGGTAATACCCATGTTTTTGGATAAATTTCTCATGATTTTCAAGCTCGATAACTAAGTAACATGGAAAGGGATAATGATTTTCTAGATGGAAGAATGTGAGGAATTCTTTGTGGAGCTAAAGATAAGGATTATCACTACACCTATACTCAAATTACCATGAAGTGTAGAATTTTTTATGATGTATAGTGATGCTTCAAAGAACGGCTTGGGTTTTTTACTATTGAAAAATGATAATGTGATAGCCTATTCCACACAAAAGTTACAGATTCATGAGTATAACATCCTGATGAATGATTTAGAGCTAGTGTTTGTGATTTTTTCCTTTAAAATCTGGCATCACTACCTCTATGGTGAGAAGTGTGACATATATACTGATAATAATGTCCCAAATTATATATTCACACAAAAGGAGCTCAAAATGTGTCAAAAAATGTTTTTATATGTAATAAAAGACTATGATTTCTCTATTCACCATCATCATTGAAAGGAGAACAAGGTGGATCATTCTCGTAGAGGAAAAGAACCAGCTACTCATCCATGTTTCGGATTAATAAAGGCCCTGTATTTATGGATATATAGAATATAGTTTTAGAAATCATCATAGTAGAGAATAAATACTACCTTTCACAAATTATTTCTCCACCATCTATACAATATAAGATTAAGTAGTCACAAAGGTATGATCCACAGTTACAAAATAAGGTTAATGATGTAAAGGGAGGAAAGATGCAAGAGATCCATATCAATGAAGATGGATTGATTCAGTTTTAAATGAGGCTTTATGTTCCTTAATCAATTAGGATAAAGGAGTTATTGTAAAATATACATAGCTCAACTTTCTTTATCCATACAGGGAGTACCAATATGTGTTGTGATCTCTAAGAAAACTTCTGGGGGAACAACATGAAGAAGGAGATTGGTCAGTATATCTCAAGGTCCTTAATATGTCAGTTAGTTAAATTCGAGTAATAGAAGTCAAATGGGATGATGCAACCATTCCCTATACCCATGTGGAAATGGGTGTATGTTACTATGTACGTTTTTTCAATTATCTCAAATACAAACAAAATAAATAATGAGATATGGGTTGTGGTGGACCGACTCACCACGACTTCTAACTTTATCGATATTTAAGAAGATCTCTAGCTTAAAAACATTAAAATATATATATGGAAGAAGTGGTGAGACTATATGGGGTTCGACTCTCTATTGGCTCTGATTGTGATCCCAAGTTCAAATAAAAAATTTAAAGGAGGCGTCAACGTGATTTGAGTACTGAATTTAATTTCATCACGACCTATCACCCCCAAACTGATTACCAATCTGAAAGGACTATTCAGATGCTCGAAGATATTCCAATAGCATTCATATTAAAATTCAACGGTGGATGGGTTAGTATCTTCCATTATTTTAGTTCTCATACAACAATACCTTTCACTCTCAAGTATTCAGATGGCACGATATAAAGATCTATAGAGAAAGTGATGTTGCACTCCAACATGTTGGGATAAAGATGTAAAAGGAAAGCTACTTGGACTTGATCTTGTGCTAGAGATGAAAGATAATGTTCAATCCATCCAAAAACATATAAAATCTTTTTAGTGTTATAAAAGGAGTTATTAACATCGAAGGTTCATAGAGTTCGACATTGAAGATAATGTCTTCTTTAGAATATCACCATGTAAGAGAGTCGTGTGGTTTTGGAAAGAAAGGGAAGATAAGTCAAAGGAACGTTTGTTTATTTTAGATCCTTCACCGTATCAGATTTGTGGACTATCGACTTTCACTACCACAAAATATGTCTCAAGTTCATGATCTGTTCCACGTATCACTCTTGAAGAAGTACATACCAAATCCCACACATGTACTGAACTCATAGGTGGTATAGCTGAAAAATGATCTCTCTTATGAAGAGAAACCTGTGATGATTCTGGACTAAAAAGATAAGGATCTAAAAAAAACTAAAACTCACATTGTCAATATTTTGTGGAGGAACCATAAATATGAAGAAGAAACATTGGAACCAGATTAGGTGATGAAGGATAAGTACCCTCACCTATTTATGTAAAATGAAATTTCGAGAGAAAAATTCAAAAAGGGGGAAGAATGTAATGACCCAAACTATTATCAATAGAATTTCCCCCTTCTTATAGTAATTTCATATTGTATAATCACACAAAATCACATTAATAACATAACACAAACTTTATGAATGATAAATGGATGAAATGAAAGGAATTTATAGAAGTTAAAGAACCTATACCGATGAAATAATGACTTGACCTTTAGAATAGTAATGTGAACCTTATGAATAGAAAATTAGACAATGAAAGTATAAATAAAATTTAGGCATCTTATAAAATAAAATTATGTTATATTTATATCTTATTACAAGTAAATAAATGTTTTAAAAATTATTAACATTGTGTTGGAAGTTTTTTATGTCATAAATATTTAATTACAATTTTATAATTAATTTAATATTTTAAATGAAAATTAAATTTAATAAAATGTATCCATAAATTTATATTTTTATTTTCTATCATTTTAAGATTATTTTATTAGACCATAACTAATTTTTTAAGTGGTTTAAAATCAGTTATAATTTAAAAATCTGTATTTTCCATATAAATAATGATTTTAATTAAAAATAAAATTACTCATATTTAGAAATTTAATTTCACAAAATGAATTTAAGTTTTTAATTCTATATGTCGAAAAATGGTAACGGTGAATTTTTGGGAATTTCGTAAAATACAAGACTTTTTTATGAACAGTAAAATATGATAATTTTTGATAAATAATAAATACCTGCATTTTTTATCATTGTTGATTTATAGATTATGTAAGCACCTTAATCTGTAACCATCATAAATTATTTTAATATATTTAGAGATAATTATCTAAATACTCATAGTCTTGAGCCAAAATAATAAACTAATGAATATAATGATGATAAAACACCCTTCTCCTCCACTATAAATACCACCCCTCACACCCTCTTCTTGTCACACCTCTCAAGCTTTGTGCCTTGTCCAAATTCTGCACAATCCTCTCCCAAAACCCCTATCCCACGTCTAGGATCTCTTGGTCTCATCAAAATACCAAAACCTTTTCCATCAGGAGGTTCTAAAGGAGTATTGATTTAAGAGGTAGAAATATTCTTCCTTTTTCTTTTAATTTCTTTTCAATTTAATTTGTTTTCTTATCCTATCTCTGCCTTCTCTTATCCAAAAGACATGATAACTCCATTGTGTTTTATATAATTTCATTATATAATTATAATGTAGGATACATCATCGAACTCATTTCTCTATCTCTTTTATTCAAAAAATGAAATCATCGCCCATGATGTGTCTATTTACCGATATCGTGGGCGAGGCACATTCATTTACCTTTAACGCCTTCAAGGATGTTAATAAAACCATTAAATGGTTTAAAAAACAATATAAATTTTATTTTATATACTTTTTTTATTTTTTCTAGGTAACATTTATACATAATACTAATTGATAAAGTAAAATGAGTTTCTTGTGATCAAAAACCCACCAAAATTAACCTAAAACGACCATCTTTAACTTTTATCTAATGATTCATCCTCATACTAGATAAAAAAACTCTTTAGTAGATCATTCAAAATTATTTAATATCACTAATTACATATAATAACAATTATGGATATTTATAATTATTTTACGCAAACTTCCATTCATGTGTACATGTGAACCGATCCTGAAAACCAGGAAAATGAACACTCCCGAACGATGAGATTAATCAATATAACTCATCAAAAATCTCATAAATGAAATTAATAAAACTATAATGAATACAATTCGGGTGTAAAATATTTTTCAATTCTAATTATGAATTTAATCTGATTATACAAAATATTAATGTAATGAAATCGTTCATATACAAGATAAGGGGAATTCTCAAACCAAAATCTCTTTCTTTGGGTATTCCCACTTTCACCACATTTTCAGTATGGATATTCCATAAATATAATTTATTAATTATAATATTAACTTTTCTAGGATATAAATATTTTTTCATTTATTTTATTTCAAACATAATGTATTACAAAAGAACTCTTCTTAAAAAATAGACCTTTTACATACCGAGATTGTTTCTTCTTCACTCAAGGTGGATGATTCTTATAAAAAGTATGTTATTATAGCATGAAAAAGAATAAACCATATTAATATAAGAATGTGAAGTTTTATTTTTTTGATTACAGATCATGTTTTATTTTGATAATTATGAAATAATGTTGCATATATGATGGAGTATTTGAATTATGAAAAGGAACCTGACATTTACAAATTTTCAAATGAATTTGGAAGTGTTTTTACTCAATAACAATGTGAAAAAATAATTTATTGTTCAATTATATTAAAACATTATGTGTGTGATAACATGTTTTTTGTTTCATCATTAACATGGCCTCATGTTAGAGCTATTTAAATTCATTTAACGGTGTTCTATTGAAAATGACTTGGAAATATAGACTATTGTTTGTGGTTACATTTTTTCTTACATTGAGATTTTATTATACCTTTGCGAATATAATTGTTGTGGGAAACACCAATTATATTTTTATTTTCATTGATTATGAGACCCATAACATGGTTTCTTAATTAATCTCACCATGAATTATAACGATAATCAGTTTTATATGGTTAATGAATTGATTTATAATGTAAAGTTTGAAATGGACTAAGAATACTCATGATAAATAATGAGTGAAGTAATATAACTGCCTAAAAATTATAGAATATAGAATGTGTTTCTGATACGTGTCGTGGTAATTGTTGTGTTACCTTGTTGTATGTGTGATTAACTACTTCAATCATATGAATAAGGGGAAACCATATCCCTAATCAATATGCATCATACGTTAATGAAAATAAAACCATCTAGGCGAGTCAGTCGTGCCGAAAGAAGACAATATTTTGACAATGAAGAGGGAATTAGTGGATTTTTATGCTTGTGGAAGATATTTATTTGTTAATAAGAGTGATTGTGTTGGTTGGAAAATGTAATGTTAAAATTTTCATGGGTATTCTCCTATTAAATAATGGTTTTTTAGAAATCATTCAAAATTTTGCAGCTAGATAAAATGTATTATTCCAACATTATTCTTTTTTTGTTTATGTTTCATGTCTTATATAAAAATTAGATCTCATGAAATAAATAATTTCAAATGAGAGGCACAGTTTTCCAAAAAAAAATTATTGTTTTTTTAAATAAAATTCAAGAAATTGTGGTGTAAATTTTTTTTAGTCTTTAAAAATATTGGGTGTAAAAAATTTCATAAAATGAAAATTAATTTGATAAAGTATTTTTTATGTAGATTCAAAGAAAATGACTTCAAATGAAGGGTGATTTTGAATGGAATGAACATCCTAAGAAAATCTATCATTTTATTTTGAACATGGTGTGAGATATATAAACTATGAATGATGAATTGAATTAAAAATAATGTTTTACTAATAATTAATTGATATATAATGCTCTATGGATTATTTTGGGTTATCTTTGTGACCTTTCATGGGGTTGGGATTCACGGATGCATTCTCAATATCACAACTTTTATAAATCTCATTTTTTTGGATGAATTATTTAATATCATATTGATATATGATATAGATTTCCTTCCTTTATGTAATTACATATTAATAGTCTTACTATTTTTTTGATAGGTATCTCTTTTGAAAGATCGTTTGAGGTGTTTTGCAGCTTTTCAATTCTTTTAACTAGTATTTTTTTTGTTCCAGATATATATCAAGATCCTTGATATTTATATTTCTTGTTGATCTTTTAGACCACCATCTTCCTTTCCTTCTGGTTTTGTTTTGAATTCTAAAGGGTGGGAATAGTTTGAGAGGTGTCTAATGTTGCGGCCCAGACCTTAGATCCAATTACTTTATGAGAAAAATGATGTTTGAGGTGTCTAAGGAGAGTCTAGATGTGTTTGTTATAGGAAGGGAGGATTTTTATATCTCTAAACTAATGGTAGATCTATAAACTAATGGTATATGTATAATAGTATATCTATAAAAGTCGATCTCTAAACTAATGGAATATGTCCAATGGTATACCTAAAATTGTACATCCCTAATGGTAAATCTCCAGTGGTAAATTTTCAATGGCTGATCTATAATGGTAGATCTCTAATGATAGATATCGAATAGTAGATGTCTAATTATAGATCTATGAAATAATATTATATCTATGAACTAATAGTACATATCTAATGGTAGATCTCTGAACTAATAGTATATATCTAAACTAATGGTAGACGTTAAACAGTGGATCTCCAATGGTAGATATCCAATGGTATATTTATAATGGTGGATATCTGGACTAATGATATATATATATAATGGTAGATCTCAAAATCTAGATCTCCAATGTTGGATCTCAAACATTAGATCCCCACTGGTATATTTACATTGGTATATCGCTAATGGAAGATCTCAAACTAATGGTAGATCTTTGAACTAATGGTAGACCTCCAATGATAGCTCTCCAATGGTAGATCACCAATAATATATCTCTAAACAAATAGTAAGCCTCCAATAGTAGAACTTGAATGGTAGATCTATGAGATAACATTATATCTCCCAAAGTATATCAGGAATTGTAAATCTCTTTAGTAAATCTAGATTTCCAAAATTCCCAATTTTTGCCTTTTGACGTAATTTTTGACAAAAAATTGTTTTCATGCCTTAATTAATGGAATTAAAGTTTTTTATAAAGGTGATTAATCATTTCATCAATTTTTAAAAAATAAAGAGGCTTTTTAAATGTTTAAACCAAATTCACTTAATGATATCTGACTTCAATGGCCAATTTCCAAATCTTATCTAGCTGGTTTAAAATTTAATCATTCAAAAGAGAAGATATTTCCTTCATTTTTTATGTATTTATTTCTTCTGAGGTTGGAGGTTATAGAGTCCTTTCCCCTTAGATTCATGGATCCCTATTACTAATGTTGTGTTGAGACCTGCCGGTAGGTGGTTTCCTCCTCTATGTTCACCCATATTTTTAGTGCAACAGGTTTGTGTAAAGATTCTC
The DNA here is from genome assembly GCA_963277665.1 of Viscum album. Taxonomy (NCBI): domain Eukaryota; kingdom Viridiplantae; phylum Streptophyta; class Magnoliopsida; order Santalales; family Viscaceae; genus Viscum; species Viscum album. The sequence continues at coordinate 822,519,871 of OY728165.1, forward strand.
TCTTCCATGTAAGAATCCCTTCATTTCCCCTTTTTGTGTATCATTTGGGGAGGGGTGATTATATTTATCAAATTATAAATGGATTCATAAAAATAAACAAAGGAAAATTAATTTTGAAAGAAATTTAATATTGTTAAGGTGAATAAAATCATTATTTACAGTTTGGTATGGTTCTTTATTGAAATTATATGGGCTTAAACCCCAATCAAAATCAATTACATTGTGGGTCCTTTTTTTAACTAGTTTTTGTTTCATGGAATTCGTGTTGGGTGGTTTATTACATAACATAAAATTTAATTACATAATTATGTATAACCTATTAAATAATTTTATGCCTCGTGATCCTATAGTTGTGTGATAGCACCCTTAAAATTAATAAGTGGAATTGAATGAAATCCCATATTCCTAATCTAAAAAATGATGTGTTTGTATGTATTAATGTGTTTTTGGATATGGTTTTGTGTTTTCATTTGGTTATGATGATGTGATGCGATGGTGGTGGTAATGTTGTGATGTATATGAGGGAAGTAGATATCGCGCGGTTGTACAGTACAGATGTGATGGATGTTGTGGTGTGGTTCTGCCTTGAAGCAGTGAAAGTGGATGTGTCTCTATAAAATGATGTAGATGTCACTATTGGGAAATTTATTTTTTCTTGTGTTGTGTGGTTTGTTTTTTATATTTTACAATTTTATAATAAAATTAAATGTATGGTAATGATTTAAAATAGTCACGTTTAATTAATGAATTGACGATGGGTTTTGTAGTTTGAACGGTTAATGTTTATATATAAAAACTAATGGGTTGGAATTAGTAAATAGGGTTCCTACCTAAATGGAATGTGATGCTGTTGAATTTTTAACACATAAATTAAAAGGTCTATTATAGTGAAATTTATAAATACTGTGAAATTGGATAAATGTGGATTTAAAAGTGGAGAGTGATTTGTGGCTTGGTTTTTTATTGTATAGGGGTTTTCATTTAGTTTTGGATATAGAAGTGGGGGATATTTTGAGATGGTTTATACCTTTTTATTCAACCCTTTGGATGGTGATTGTGTGTTGTGAGTCTCTATATATATACACTTTATATTCTTTGTGATTTCAATACATACACCTCCCATATTAAGCTCTATGTCTCGACTCTCGTATCATCACATGGTGGGTGTGTTTCCCAACATCCTTATGTGAGGATGGATGGATGTCTACCCACACATCCCCACCCCCTCTTCCAAGCATTGAGAAGGAAATTCATGGGATGTGTTGGCCAGAAGGTCAAGGTATGTCTATTGGGATGTGATGTGATGATATGTGATATCCCAAGTGTTTTTGGGATAGATGTGTTGAGATGGATTGTGGTGGGGTCATTCATAGTAGGATGAGGGTATGAGGTTAGTGTCCATCATGTTCAAGATACCCTACTACACTGGTTATGATATGTGATATGATGTCATGGCTATGGTTTCATAAGTAACAATGTGATCTAATGTGATGGTTGGGGTATTTATGGGCAGGATGTGATGTGACGTGTTTTGATGTTATATGAATGGGGTGGGAGTGTTATGAAATTCATCATTGATATGTGGGAGTGTAAAATTATTTGAAAATTGATGCGGGTTACTATATCTTTTTAATGTTTCATATCATATTCTAATAAAAGGATGCATTATTTGGTGAGCGAACCTTGGCGAGGATATGGTTTTTTTAGTTGAAGTGAGTAGGTTTTGTTGGTTATTAAATTTTCTCAATGGTTCCTTGCTATTCTATTTTAAAATGTACACAAGAGAGTTTTTTTTCAATAGAGTATAATTTTATTCTCATTGTTTTTATATAATTTTTTCCAAGTTTCTAGGAGGACTATTTGGACCGTGATGGGCATTACTAGCTCAGGCCTTTGGAACTTTTGTGGTGTCACTACATTATATTTTATTTTTATGAATTTCATTTAGAGAACTTTATCTATAACAATTTTATTTATACATGCATTATTGGATGGTTTTGGTTTCCTTTTTATATTATGTCTAGGAGTTTCTTTTAGTATATTTATTATATCTTCTGATAAAATTTAATTATAGAGGGTAATACCTCCTATTTATGAGTTTTTAATACCCTCAATGCTAGTAACCAACCAAGGGCCTACTGGAGATAGGCCTATGAGGTCATTATCTCTATCCTCTCACATCAATATACTTGGAAAGAGGGTTCATGAAATTCCTCATTCGATTAAAACTATGTTTAAGGTCTTTAATATTAATAAATATATTATTAAATGAAATTTTTCATTTGCATAACATTTAATAAAATATTATCCTTGAGGTATTTTATTAATTTAAAGATCATAATTGTTCCTTACTATGACAAGAACCTTGAAATTATATGAAAATATATTTAAATACATGTTCTACAGTCAGATGACATTATTTGACTGAAAACTAATGACACAAGTTATCAGGGGAATGTGGATCAAAAGACATTGAGACTTAATCTCCTGATCTTTTCCCTTGGTAATCACCAAGATATAATTTTATGAACATAGACCCACACATTAACATTAAATATTTTAATTGTGTCATTGGATACTCCTATTTACAGACATGTTTATTAGTATTTAGAATTAATATTATTATTAATTCAAATCATGAGTCACTTTCTTTGATATATTGATGAAAATTGAGATGAAATTCTCATGGTTAGGTAGGATATGATGGGTGTTCCACTAGTGATATAGTATTAATAAATAAGTCAATAAAAGGATTCATCCATTCCATGTTAAAGGATGTAGAAATATAGGGTCATTTTACTGGAAGGAAACTATTTGATAAATCCATGGACATGGTAGGATATTGATGTATTCATTTTTGGAAGTCAAAGAAAATATAATTCAACTATTTTGGTTGCTTAAGCAATGCATGCAACCTTCTTGATGAGATAATGAGGTAAATAAATTATATTAAAAACTGATAATCTATACAAGGTTATTATCATTACAATATCAAATTCTTTATTTATGTATTAATTGATGTGTTTTTAGACGAAAAACATGAAATTTATGTCATTAGCCTTAAACCAATGATAATGTGGCCTAGAGGGTCACACACAATGGGTATCGATAGCCTCATTAAATTTTATTTGAATTTCACATTTGAATAAAAATTATTTTTGACGTGTGTATTAATTATTATTTATGTTTGGTTGATCACATTAATTCAATGACCAGTTATTCAAAATAATAAATTCATGAGTTCGATATTAAATAAATATTTATTCAAAATTTACTAGATTTATAATATTTATAATTTTTTCAAATGAATAATATAGAGATATTTATTTATTAATGTAGTCATTATTCAATGTTTGATAAATTTCCAGGAGGATTAATGGACAGAGAGAATAGTCTAGTGGGACTTATATATTTAATTCAATTTAAATAATTATTAATTTCTTTATTTGAAAATTGATATTATAATTATCTACATGTTTCTCACCCATTAAGGAAATAATAAAAATATAGTTATTATTATTATTTGTTGATGTTGTATTCTCTATAAATCAAGATATTTTCTATGGGGTTATGGTTAATATCTAATTCTCTAACGTAGAAATATATACATGGTTATATGATTTTGAAAAAATTATTATTATTGTGCACAGAAAAATCTACTCGAGATAATTCTCTCAAACCTAAAGAAATTCTTTTTCCCTAGAATGATGTAAAGAACATACAGTATTCATCCTCATCTATCTTGTAAAATTTAGAGAACTTGATTGAATCCTTCAGCCTTTTAAGAGATTCCTTTTTATAATTAGTGGTGTATGATGTAGGTAAATAGAATCATTTGTGCAAGCACTTACCATACTATGGGGATGTTCAGAGGTTTGTAGAACAAGTGGATTACAGCTAGAGGGATTTTAACCATGGATCCTTATTAATATTGATGGTGTAATAAGAGTGGTTAATTGATAATTTAATAAAGAAATAATTGAAGGTAGAGGTATTTGTTCTTTACATAAAATAATTATAAATTATATTTGAATGATTTTATATCATGAACATATGGGGTTCAAAATACTCTTATTTGATGGAGAAATTAGAAGAAACCTATGAAAAAATATTTTCAGAAATGGGCTCAACATAATTTTTTTACCCTATGAACCTTGAAGTAATTCTTGAATTTTCACGTATTAATATTAAATTATTTTGTATCCATTCATCTAATTACACATTTAATGTTAGTTTTTACTTAATATATTATTTTCTTCTAATTTTAAAGTAGAGATAATGTGTTCATTTAGTTTCATATAGCTATGAATATTCAAATAAAAAATGGAAAATGAATAAAGATACCATCTAAAGGAACCAAATATTGTGGTCATATGGGAATACATAGAGTGTAACTAAAAACCAAAAGTCATGTACCCATGTTTATTGCACCCAACTAAGTTTCAAATAATATGATAGTCCATGTCCAAGAAGAGTACACATCTTCTTTACATTTAATATATTAACTTGTTTATATGACATGTGGGTTGAAAGGTAACATGACAAGTAGCTGGAATATAAATCATATAACCCCCATGATTTTATTCGCCTAAGAAATGAAAAATTCTTTTGGTCAAAGTTATTGAAATGTAATTATGCCACATGATGACCAACATTAGAGAAAAACATCTAATTATTATGGTACTATGTTTAGTTGGTGTACATTTTATCTACCACATAAATACCCAAAAAGAAAACATGTTGAGTTTTTATTTATGTTTTTGAGTGCAAAAAAAATAACGTACATGATGTGTGGGTTCCATCACCTGTCGTGTAACAGGTGCACTCTCATGATGAGTACACAATGAACCTAGATGTCCCATGTGAATCAATACATAGAAGAATAATTATTAGTATAATTGAAACCAAACTACATCGCATGATGTTGGTGTACCTTCCATGTTATAGGGTCTTTTAGGTTAAATACACATTGAGTAAAATTAAATAACATCTGTGTTATTTATTAACTACACATTGTGTATAGTTTTCTCACATTTCATTTAGTTTATGTGAATATTCCATGTTATATGGCCCATATATTAATGGAATGTCAGTGTAGTCACAAATGTCATCATGACTATGTTAGTTGACTCACAGAACAACATGTCGTGTAATATCACGTCACACCTCGTACATGTTTTGTATGTATATAGTACACACCAAGGAACATATATATCTGAGTATGTGTCATGTAATGAATTAGGGTAAATTATGTGTTTCCCCCAGTACTTTTCATATTGAATTCAAGATTTAATTCAAATCTTCCTAGAAAGGGCACACTCAGTTTCCCTTTATAGAACAGACCATATACAGAATTAATTAGAAAATTATTTAAAATTGTATTTATTGGAAATCTCGTAGACTATTCAAATCTATATATAATATTAAATAAATTAATTATATAAATTGTTTAATTCGATATATTTATTTAAATAAATATGAATTGTTTTTGAATATTATCTCAATATTTAAAGTAAAATCATTTCATGTGTGGATGATCATGATATTGATTGGCATATTTTTTGTTGGGTTGTTTAATTTAATTATTATTAAGTTGGTTTTTTCATTATTATTATTAAATTAAAGTGATTATCTATATTTTATCTCATACTTTTATTATATACCACGTTCATATCTTTTTTTCTTTCATGTAACACCATACTCACGGTTCTCCTAAACTATATGCAAGAAAATAATATATAGAGGATGTATATCCCATGTGAGTGGAGATGTTTTGGGTTTGGATCGATGGTGAAACCAACCAAGTATATACATAGGTAAACAAGTGGCATGCAGAAACTTAAACTAGGTAGGGTTCCATGAGTTATTCCCCTATAGTCATGTGTTAGTTCATCATATTCTCAATAAAATAACAAATATATAAGCTCATGATGTTGTCATGTATTATTTGTTTTTTATACATAATTCATATTAAATTATTTATTTTATTGGACATTTTGTTGAAATCACCTAAAATAAATGAATTCATAAACATCCATGATGGAATCAACTACGTGGACTATGCATAAATTACATTATCCAGATACATTTTATCACTTAGGTAAAATACATAATATATTAACATGAATGTAAATGATAATATAAATAATATTTACAAATAATGATAGAAAATTCCTCAAATTAAATATTAATTCTATGTTGCCTTTTATTATTAGACTATAAATTCTCTCTTTGTTAAAGTGCTAGAGAGGTCATAGTCAAGAATAATTTATAATTATCGAAAATTATTAACAAATATAATGTGTTGACTTATCCAAATTAGTATTAAGTGTAATGGACATAATTTTTTCAATGCCATTTAGAGTCAAATGTTGAGGGAATCCATGTCTTTAATTTCAATATTGGGTATTCTACTCCATGTATCAATAAATATAGAGTGGATATAGTTGGAATGTTATGCCTACCTAAATACATTTGATTAATTTTCATGGTCATAGTCATGTTCATGAGAATAGAAATATAAATCCTTTCCATTAGAATATAAATGAAATAGGATATTCTAAATACAATGGTGTATGAAATTAGGATTTAATTAAATATTCACAGATATATAAACATTAATTACTATAATTTTTTTAAAAATTAAAAAAAATTACTAAAATATGCTTTCCCATGTTATAGGGGATATAAATTCAGTCCATATATACAATGTGATCATTTATAGATATATACAATATCCTCAAAAGTAATAATTTCTATGATTGGTGTATTTTCTTAAATATTTTAATCCTATATGAAATATTATACTATGAACTGGAGTCCCCTATACTTGTTAATTTACCTCATAAATCAATTGAAGGTGAAAGGGAATCCTACCAGATATTCCAGCAGAATTTTTTTATACGTATTTTATCGTGTTATTATCTATTCTTATATAGATAATTATACAAAATAAATACATCCATTGTTACACCATGAAAACTCATCTCTTCATACATGAAATGGAAAAGGATTTTCTTATGATAATTGAAATTGTGAGTTCACTATACTAGTTAAAAAAAGTAGACACAGACCTCTCTAGTGGTTATTCCATAAATATTATAAGGTTTATTTATCAGTTAGAGAATTTGGGGTTCTATATGTATAATAAATCATCCATTGATTTCATATTACTATCCTTCTCACCCTGATAAACTATATTTATCTCAAATTAAATGATGAATATTATGTAGAAGACACTTTTTAATCATTATTCTATGATTTACTACAAAAAAATGATTAGAGGGGCATGGTTTATCATTCATTATTTTTAATGAAGTTAAATCCAAAGCTAAAAATGACATGAGTTTTTCAATGTCAATGTTGTTTTACATCATCTTTCAAAATACTAGAACCTTCAAAGGTTATGCACTGAATAGGAGAAAATTTGCTTCTCATGTTCTAAGAAAGGTTATTAGAAGAGGAACTGTAATGGATTGAAAAGATTCCAAAAGAGGTCACTATATTTGGAATGTCCATCATTGCACTTGTTATTTCTATTTCACTTATGTAGAACCAAGGGTGTTCAAAATCATAACAATGAGTAAGTTGAACTCTCATAAATATGAGAAAAAAATTCATATATCATTAGTGGGATGAATACAATTTCAAATTACCAAATATATTGATTCTACATATACTATATTTTTTAATTTTCAAACTCATTTTTCTCAGTGTCCTATTTGAAACAACAACACATTATTTTAGTTTTTCGAATGAAATTTTCATTGTACTTCATTTATAATAGTTCTATAATACTTGAATCATTGTAAATAAATGATTAATATAAAATATTAGACCTATAATATATTTTTTGTAGATAATTATTTATTAATGTAAATTATATACTCTTAGGTATTATCAGAATATTTACTAGTTGGGTTTAGAAAAATAAACCTTTAGAGAGAAAGGTATATCATAAAGAATCAAGAGTTGGTTTAGATAAATCCTATGGGATATTTTAAGAATAAACTTGAAGAAATTTCATATAATCTATGATATTTATCTCAAAAATTTTCTGAATCCTCAATGGAAAATTAGTACACTTGGTTATAAGATATCGTATCCATTAAGAGAGATTTTTGAAGTATATCTTACCCATTTATTCATTAATCATTTAAATATAAAGTGAGGTTTTTAATAAACTGACATTACCTTGTACAAATCATTATAGTGATAGTAATATAAGGTATGTTTATGCGGTGTCTTATATGTATTTTTAGTGTTCTATAATTCCTTTTAGAGACACATTTTGAAAATAATATCTTAATAGCTAACCGTAAGAAAACTAAATTGACTAGTGGATATCTTATAAATCATAATATGACTGGACTTAATTATTTAATAACAATAGCTGTTTGATGGGATTAATTTTTTAATTTTAGTTCAGAATCAAATATACATGAAAAGAAACACAATTTCAATATTAATTGAATATTCAAGAGCAACAAGAGAGAGCAACATCATCAATGTATAAATATTTTGGTCAAAACCAACTATACATCAGTGAGGGAATAATATATCATTTTTATATAGTTTTTGAAATATTGGATTTAATAGAATCATGGATTTGGATTTAAAAAATTTATCATATGAACACAAAACTACAAAATTTTTACTCGTAGGAATTATTCCATAGACACTTACTGTGTAAGAAAGTTAAAATCAATCCAATGGATTTATATTCACCAAAATAAGTGATATATTATTCAATATGAATAATGAATCAAATAGTGATAATTATGTTACAACTAGAAATTATTGTAATGATTATAGGATTTTAAATATGGATAATATGTTCTAAAATAAAATTCTGTATTATGGAATTATCTCCAATTGATGTAAAGTTGTTGTTGGGTATTTAAGAGAATCTAGAAATTGGTTATACAAGATTTTAACCCATAAAGAAAAATGGTTTTACAAAATAATCATGATTAATTAAAATTTAATTATATTTATTATAGAATCATTCTATGATAACTAAATTGAAAATTGGATATAAACAACACCTTCCTTGGAGTAAATTTAATAGAATATATTAATATTCCATCACCAGAAATTGTGGATAACATCTTAGAAAACCAATAGGGGATGAAAGTTTTTGAAATAAATTTATGTATTTAAGTAATCATATCAGTCATAGAATAATAATTGAAAATGAATTGTCTATAGGTGTCTAAAATAGTTTAGTGGGGGAGGAATAGTTTTCCCTGATGTAAATGTTCGAAAACATATAAAAACAGATGATTAATATTATATATAAGACAAGGGATAATTCCCCAAGAATGAATTAAAGTAGAAACCCAACTCTGCGGTAACATGATCTAAAAATTTATAATTCAAGGGTTGATTACTTCAATTTCGTAAAACATACATTAACATGGTACATAAAACCTTAATATGGAATAATTAAATTCAATTATTTTCATTGTAACATAGAGTTATAACTCTACCAGTCGATGATTGATCTCACAAGATGTGATTATTTTGATAGAATAAATATTCCTAAGATTATATTGGAAATATATATCAAATTCCATGATATGTACTACTGTTTGAAATTTTTTATATGTAAAGTAAAAATAATAATATTAAACAATACTACATTGGTTGAAATGGATAGAAATGAAAAAATTTCAACCTATACTTCAGAAATTAAAACCATACAGGTTCTTTATATATTTATAAATAAGAATATTTTTTTCAAGTAGATTTAAAACTAGTATTCTTTAGATTATTTTGATCAAATTTCATAGAGTGTGGTAAAAATTAGCAATATAAAAACATATTACATCTAGTGGTTCCAATATCCCCACCGAACGAAGATGTAACAAATTTTGATATAAGGTAAGAGGATGTTTTAGCAATTAATTATTCTATATTTTGGAATTATAACAAAATAATAAATTATAATAAATTAGTTATGAACTTTAGTCTATTTTATTATCCAAGATTTTACGTATGACTTTGAAAACATTATATAATCTATGTTATCAACTCTTTTTGAGGTTTCTCAAGGAGATGTGGTTTTTGAAAGAAAAATTGAAATAACAATTTTGTTAGAAAAGTATATATAACTAAAACATAGACAAATAATTTTTATCTTGTGAAATTGACCATTTCAATAGTTATCAATAAGACCAGGTGCATGTGATAGTCAGTTACAGCAGGTACCCTTGAACCATCTACTTTGTACTTTCAATTACGGGTATATTACTGGTATTCAATATTAATGAATATAATATCATTTGCAGATTTTTATTCTCTATATAATTTATTATAATAATATCCTTAGAGTAACATTATTATTTAAAGGTCATATCATTTCACTATTATGTTGTGAACCTTGAAATTTTATAAATTTATTCTTAAAACCATATTATATGGCCATATGAAATCATCTCATTAGACATAGATGATAACAGATATTAGGGTTAGGAGGTGGATAAATAATTGAAACTTATTCTGATGATATTTTATATTTGTAAATACTAAGGGAGGATTTTATGAGAAAATACCATCCCACATGGATTCTACAAGTCATTTATGTCAATAGATAATAATATTTACAAATTTATTTATTATACCTTATACTTTAGATAATTATTACTTCATATCATATGTCTCATACTTTGACATATTGACCAAAACTATGATAATATATACTCACAAATAGTTATAATACATTTGGTACATCATGAGTGATATGGAATTAACAAGTTTCTAAATTAATGGATTTTCCCTTTACATTTTAATTGAATTGTATATCTATAGAACTTTTTACTAAAAAGTAACTATTTGATATATCCACAACTATAGTAGTATATAGGAATTTTAATTTACATATGTCAATAAAAAATAAATCAAGATTATAGGTTGAAGACACAATGTATCTGACCTTCATGATAAGATATTGATACGATGGATTTATATTACACAGTGATCATCAATAATAGTTTTTTATTGTAAAATTAACTTCATTATCACTGGGTGGCATAAGGGTTTTCTAGATTTTATCATGGACATTAGGCTAATTAGAGAAATTACCTAGATATGGGGACTATAGGGTCATGTTCAAAGTGTATCTAGAAAATCTACTAAATTCTATATGAATTCAATTATGCTGCTTAATAATAATATAGACATGTTTGATTGCATTAACTAAATATCCAATAGTTTGACTAAAAAAATATGTGACTTAAAATTAAATAAATAATTATTCTTGAGTTTAGTGAATATATATCATTCATTTGTTATTGAATTAATTATGTAATGATATTAATTATATTTAAATAGTCATTATTCGATATTTTATAAATTTCAAGGAGGATTTAAGGACCATTTTAAAGGTTTTGTGGGAATGATATATTTATTATCCTTTAAATAAATATTTATTTATTTATTTATTAAATTAAATTAAATTTATCAATGATTTTTCTTCACATCTAGGAAATAATATTATTATTCTAATTAAAATTTGATATAGAGTTCTCAAAGGATTATGATATTGGATAAAGGTATTTTTGTAATAAAAAAATCTCTAACCAATCTATATAAACCCATTTATATGATTTCTATACGATGATGATTTTTGTGCACAATAAATACTCTATAAAGAATTTTATATAACATAGATAAAAACTTTTTCTCAAGAATGATCCCAATAATGAAGTACATCCATCCTCCTTGTAACATCTTGTTACTTTTTTTAGGTACTACATGACCCTTCTTTTAAAAATTCTTCGGTTTGAGCTTGTTTAGGGTTGCCTTAGGTGAAAAATGGATTTTTTTATAGGATCATTGGGTTATTCATGGTTGGCACAAAATTTAACCAAAACAATATCCACCCCACTGTAAACCATGAAACCCTATAGAGTGGTGGTTTTCATGGTTGGTGATCATTTGAAAAACCATGTACCCACCTAGTATAAATTTTGAACCCCAGTATGGGGATGAATGGTTAGGGTGCATGGTTTGTATAACTGTGTGGCCCTGCCTAGTTGACCAAGTGTGAAGGACTATTTTATTAAAAAAAATTAATTTCTATGACCCTTGGTTTAACCCTCTCACTACACAAACTTGAACTGAATGTATTTACTAGGTTTAGAGGCTCTATAGAACTTATTTTGGCTCCTCCAACCACATTCCTTAAAAGATAAAAGTGTGGTGGATCTTGTTAAATCCTCCATATATAGGTGAATCTCCACTCATGTGTCTTATCCAGCTCCCCCTTTCTCTACTCCTTATGAATTGTTACATTGTCACATTTTTTATGGATCTAAAATCCTTTTAATTTAATCTTGATTATATTTTTGATTGATTGATCTTGATTTCCATCATTCTTCATTAGCATATCATGTCATAGGTGTTGTGTATTGTGATTTTAAGATTAAAGGTAGGTGGTTTCATTGAGATTTTCCATTTATTTAAACCTTTATTTTCTTGATTTTTTTTAATTATTTTTAAATTGATTTTTGGAAACCCAATTTAATGAAAATTGGAATTTAAATTTAAGATGGTATGGATTTTGGGGGAAATCCTCAATTCCAACCACTATTGTGTGGATTTCAATTGACTCCGAGCATTTAAAATCTGAACCTCCCAAATAAAAATATATATGTACCACTCACTTTCACCAATGTTCCACCACCAAAGTGGGAAAAAATTCTATTCATGTAATGAGGTATAGGTGCTGCCTCACCACTTGTGCACCACACTTCCCCAGTAAGGCCCAAGGTTTCCAACCATGGGCTTGGTCCAGTTCCCAATGGGGTAGAGGTTCCATGAGTCATTATAAAAAGCATCACATGTATTTCCTTGTAAGGGCTTGAACTTGAAACCTCAGGGTATGGGTGTTATAGCCGTAAACAATCCAACATACCCTTGTGAGCATTTTTTTATTTAAAAGGAATGAAATGATGAAAAATCCATGTTTTGGTTTTGAAACTGAATTGGCACATTGGAATTAAAAATTGGGGAACTAAATTGTAAATGGTGTTTGATTTGAAATGAGATGATTTTCTATTATTCTATTTATTGATTGAGAACATGTGAGAATTAGTAGTGAGTGGGTTATTTGGTAAAATCATTTTAGGATGAATATTACCTATTAGGAATGAGAAGATATTCCGTTTTTTCCTTTGATTCATTGAGAACATATTATAATGGGCATTTAGTGGGTTCTTTGGGAAAAGAAAGATAGGATGATTATTACTAATAAATGGATTGGTGATTAAAACTCTAAATAATATATTTAAGAAAATCTTATCCCCAATGTAATGTTGATGAATTCTATTTGGCTTAAGATTGAGGGACATGTGTACACGTATTTCCATGATCACTAATATGAGATGTGTGTGGATCCTATAAATAGAAACCATCATACTATAGGGAAGATGATCTTAGTGTTTTTTTATGATTTTGATTATATATTCCGTTTCTTATGAGACTATTTTATTCATTCCATTTCATTTATAAAAACTATTTTATTGAAAATGTTTTTTTAATCCATGTTTGAATTCTTTTTTGTCATTTTTAAAAGAAGGAATGTTTTGTTTTAAATATTCTTATGTATTTAAATTACCTATTTTAATAAAATTGAAATAATAATATGGTTTATTATTGTGGAATATAATATTGAACACTTAGTGAGACACTACTCTGATTTATCTATCACACCCTACCTTTTCCTTCAAACATTTATAGATTTTTTTCCATAGTTTTCGGAAAAGGTAAAATGACTCTTAGAAGAGGTGTATGTTCTTCTTATTTGGGATTTTAGTGATGTATCACTTAGTATATTTGAGTTTATCTTTATAGTTATTGATTACATAGATGATATTCTGTTTTTTGTTTGATATACCACTTTGGTTTTTGGTAATTTCTCCCTATAGTGTTTTGAGAATATTGAATTGTTACTTTTATCTTCTGTTGTGTATGAGGGAAAACGGTTACCTCTTTATATTAAAGGTTTCCATGTTCTAATATAAAACCTATGGGGATTGTGAATGCCCTTCAAGCCATGTTAGTGATGGATTGGTTATGAGGGTACCTAGATATCTGGGATAGTTTATGACAAAGTGATATTAAATGTACAGATTAATCATCTTTACTTTATTTCAATATAATGTTTGAAATAATTTTTTAGGACATAAGAGGTAGTTATGAGAATGTTTCTAGCCAGATCTCATCGTAATGTGTCTTAAGTCGCCTTGGTTGGTTTGGTAAACGAATCATGAGAAATAATTTGATTTAATTCAATTATTTTACCTACTTTTTATTGAGATATATTAAGATCCAAATATTTTTTCTCATCTGATGGGAATAATTTTCTTGTTTCTCTTGTCTGAGTGTTCATCTGTGAAATATTTTGATGTATTCTATGTTGTTTGTTGATGTTATATAGAATCATTCCTCTGAGAAGACATGTGATTAGGATCCAAGAGGAATTTTTTTTAACCACAACATGTGAATCCTCCCATGGACAAGAATCTAGTTATGATTATTGTATATATTTCCCAACCCTTGGGATAGGTACCTTCACCCATTCACATTCAAGATCTAGTGGTGGAACCTAGGATAAATGAACCATGATATCCTTATCTAGTGTTCCTTCACCCAAAATCCTCAAAAATTATAAGGCTCTAATGATCCCGAAAAGGATATAGATTGGTTGATAAATATAGAGATTCGTTTTAATTTCCTTGAAATTCCACGTTTGATCAAGCTGAAATGTGTCACCTTCATTCTAGGGTGACCAAGAAGGAAATGGTGGGACTCGATGGTGAAAATGAAGAATCATGAGGGTTTAGAGTGGACTTAATTCGGTGTTACTTTCACTTATATGATCTATATATATTTAATGTTTCAAGCTAGGGATATGGATTTTTTTCAAACTTGAGAAGAATAGAAGGACCATCATAGAGTTTGAAAATTAATTTTCTAATCTTGTGTAGTGGTTCACTTGAGATTATATTGAATGAGGAGATGAAGACTTGATTGTTATAAATGGATCATCAATCTGATATTTATTTTCATGTTTTTTGGATGAATCTCACTTATTATTATGATGTGCCGAATAGGGAATTGATGGTTGACCTCGATATGGATAGTAAGTGAGGGTTTTTTGGAGTTCCTTTTTCTCTTAGTGGAAATTATGTGAGTTCTATCCAATGAAATAGAAATCATGATGATTCACATGCTGGATCTTGACAAAAGGGTTCTTGCAAACCTCCATAGTTCCTGGAAGATTCCCTTTGACTTTCTTTCATCATGGTATGTTTATGCATTAGAAATGGGTTTTCACTAAGGACCACAAGATCTAAATCTCTTGTTAAAGTTCAGGATAGCTTCATATGTTATTTTATATATTTTCTTCCCAAAATAGTGACATGGTATCATAATCACCTAAAAGTATTTTGGTTTAATCTGATGCTTCATGAACAAATGGGGTCCTGTCATAAACATCTGGAACAAGGCATCTTCACACAATAAGAGATTCTCCAGAGGAAGAAGATATAGGTTTAGAAACAATGAGGGGTACCGTCTCTATAGCTTAATCTCTAGTGAGAACATTATTTGATTCTAGTGCATCTCAATCATTTATTTCAAGTCAAATTTTGAGAAGGTTAAATACTCCTATGTAGATTTTGTCTTATGTGATGAATATTACTATGACCCAAGGAACAAAGAGAGAGAGGGGTCTCTATTGTCATATTCTCACCTTCTATTTGTTATAATTCTATCTTAGTTGGGATTTTCTAGTTCCCAAAAAGAAACCATTTGATTTCATTTATGAGATAAATTGGATCATTATTAATAAATCATGAATTGATTTTTATCTTTCATAGGTCTTTTTTATTATGCCCGTTGGGGTGAGTCATATCCTTCAGAGATAATGGGACCTAAGGTATAGTATAGACATACCTTATTATCCATAGTTTGGTAATGTAATATTATTGTTTTCCTTTTATCTATAGAGGGAATCTTTGAGGGTTGATATCCCTCTAGCTGTCGTTGATTTTCCCGGTATTTTCTAGACTGACTCCTATTTTTTTCCTCCAGTAAGGGAGGTAATGTTTTCTATTTATTTAGTACCTAGTATATAGCGGGTATCTATACCTTTAGTCCATATAGAACCAGCTAACATAAAAAAATTTAAGACTATATAAGATGATATGTTATAGAAAGTATTTGTACACTCAAGTATTTCACCTTGGTCAATCCATATTCTCTTTGAAAATAAATCAAATTGAAAACTTAACCTATGTATTGATTACTAGAAACTAAAACTATTTAAGGTAAATAAAAACGATCTGTTTCCATGGATTGATGATTTATTTGACTAGATGAAATGGGAGAAGTGGTTATCAAAATTGATCTTCAATCTCATTACCACTAGTTGATAATAAAAGAGTAGGCCTTTAAGAAAACAACCTTATAGAAAAGGTATGTAAATTATGAGTACCTTGTAATTTTATTTGGTCTAAAAATTCTCTTTTAGTACTTATGAATGAAAATTATTTTTTATTGAAGATAAAACGGACAATAGGGAAAAAAGGAAACTTGAAAAAACCAAAAAAAAGAAGAAAAATAGTGTCACACCAACTCAGGGGTGGTGAAAATTGTGAAGACTAAGGGCACCACCCTGAAAAATCATCTTACATAAATTTGGATAATAAAAAAAACCTGTGTAGCTAATAATTCTATCTATTGAACTGTCTTTTAGATAAGACATCAACTACAAAATTCCTTTCTCTCCTTGTATGCCTGATATGTACCCCAATGATAATAAAGATCCTTCATTTCCTGATCATGTATATCAACTCACATATTGTATTGGTATAATATTTAATTTACCACATAGTCACAACAAAATATGATTCATCTTTTATGAAATATTGGACGAAGAGATTACACTTGGAGATACCCCGGGCCATTTCTTTGACCTCCACCCCAAAGGAGGACCCTGAACCATAATAGGTTCTGAAGCCCATGAATATTGAACCTCTATTATTTCAAATCATCCTTCCACCCCTCATTTCCCTATCAGTGCACGATCTATTAACATTATATTTCCTCATGAACTCAAGTATCTTCCAAGTGGACCATATTCTTTGACTACTGTTGTCAATATCAATTTCAATGCATATCCTTGGAAGAAGCCTTCTCAAATTAATAGAGGGAATCCTTACCTTGATGTTATCCCCTAGTTCTGCCCCAAAAAAAATCAATATAACATGGAAATAAATATCAGAGTATCTTTATCCTTCCTGAACCATGTTCCTTGCTTCCCAAAGAGTCTGGGAGATGGTCAAAAAATTATACCACTTAACTTAACATCCAACCTTTCTACCCAACTCCCTAGAACAAGGATTTTCAGACCTCGTGTATGGTATTACCAATAATGTTAATGTCAATCCCCTACCTCATGAAATTTCTTATCCCTATCTCCCATTTACTCTGAAAAAATAAATCCAATGAACATTCAGAGTGTGTTCTAGTACAACAATGGTATTGGGATGCCAGGGAAACACCTCTCTTTTGCACATTCTCATCTACTATAATCATGTGATTCTATATCCACCAAAAAAATAAAATTGTTATGAATATAATTGAACTGGATTTTTATGTCCTAATAATCAGTACTTTTAGTTTTATGGATCATATTAGAGAAGTCATGACTGTTGAAGCTGTCGAAGGAAGATCCCATGAAAAGGAATGTCTTTGGTTCATCCACCAAGATGGTATTTTGAGGAACTTCCTTCTGATTCGGGTAAATAAAGTTGTCCATGAAGGCTAGGAAAAGTCTATCCTCTTTGAGGTAAATAGTTGGTAGTGGCAATCATTGGAAGTAAATTGGATCTCCCTCCTAGTTTGATGGCCCAAAATTAATGTCCCCTTGACCCATCTCCAAACAAACACTTCCTTAAAAACATTCTATATAGTCATCCTTGTACCACACTAGCTATGAGAGGATCCATGTGTGACCATACAATCTTTTCAAGTCATCCCCATAGTGATCTATGATAAAAAAACCACCTAAAATGATCTTCCTTCTAGAATATCCCAATCCGAAAGAGCCTACATGGCCTACATAGATTTCATTACACAATAGAGGCTAATTATTCCTTCCTAGATCAGCCTTTTAAGATGGTTTTATGTATCCTAATTATAGTACCCACTTTGATTGGAATCCCATATGAACATTTCTAAAATATTATCCAGTCTGGAAATGGTTCCCTTTAGAGTCCTGATGAGGGGAAGTATATGAATCAGAATGGATGTTAGAACACTATTCATTAGTGTAGTATTCCATCTAAATGAGGGAAACTTAGTTTTTTAGTAGATAATTTTTTCATTGATCTTGTTAATAATATCATCAAATATATACTTTTTTAGCATTTCATTTGTAATGGGGTATCCATGTTATATCATTAGAAGTGATCACTTCTACCTACATATCTTTTTCTGGATAGCATTACTACGCATCTCCAAACATTTTTTGGAAATGAAAATACTTATTTTCATCTAATTGAAATGTTTCCCACATAATATATCATAGATATCCATAATACCCTTGAATACATTAATTGTTCTTTTCCTAACATGGATAAAAAGAGTAAGTCATCAGAAAACATGAAATGGGAAACAAGTCCTCTTCCAAGTTTTGTTTTGAAGGAAATTATTTTCTCAGCATCCAAACATACTTGAATGTTCATAGATATAGAGTTCTGAGATAGTATAATAACAATCAAAGATAATTGGTTTCTTTAACTCACACCATGCACCATTTTTAAAACACCAATTCCTTTAATCATAAGTGAGATAGAAATAAAAGGGAACGCATAGCCTTTTAAGAACATAGCACAAAACCACTCCTAGAATCCAATTTTTTACATTACCATAACATAAAAACCACATTAAATTCAATCATATACTATTCCAATTTCCACTTTTTTAATCCCATTATACCTGTAAATATTTTCGTTAATATCATCAACCATTTCTTAGGTGATGTTGATATCCCCTTATATACTTCCATTTCCTGAATCCAGGTTGTTCCATGGAAATATGCCTAGTAAAAATGATTCTGAGTCTATTATTTATAAGGATTGAAATAATTTTTAAGGATATGTTTCACAAAAATATAGGACGTAACTAGATAATGGATATGGAATCTTTAACTTCCGGAATTGGGACAACTTTGGAGGCGCAAACAACCATGTTCAATGCACCTTCTCTGAAAATGTCCTAAACCGCCTCATTGAATATCCCTTTAACAATGTCCCAACAGAAAACATAGGAAGATATTTGTAACCCATCCAGCCCTAGGGATCTACCTTGTTTCATGCTGAACATGACTTCCTTAATCTCATTGGCCTCTGGAATGGAAAACAGGGGGTCATAATCCCTATATTCTACAATCCTTGGGATGTAGTTCATTAATTCCAATTGCCCATCAATGCTTCTGATTCCATCCTCATAATTATATTTTTTTCCTACTATTATATTTTTAAAATACTCCTTGGAAAATTTTATAGACACATTGATATCTATAATGAAGGTTTCACCATCCTGTTTTAAATTGATCCTTTGTTCACCCTCTTCTCTTACATGTACAGCAGAAAAAATGAATTTTTCTTATGCCCCTCCTTTATCCAAAGTGCGTATGATTTTTTCCTGAACACTCTTTAAATTTCAAGTAGTTTATTAGATATTAATTATTTCTTATCATTAAAATATATAAAATTTAATCATCCCATCTTTCTTCTAGCATCTCTTCAATGTTCTCAATATCCTCTTTAAATTTATCCAGACTGAAGCTATGATTTGGTTTACTTTAAATCCACTTTTGGGGTGCCTTTTTTCAAACTCTATAGACCTTTAAAAAGGCCTATACAAGAAATTTCCCCCACCAGTTGATCCCATGAATCCATTTTCATATGAAAAACCACTTCCTTCTAGTTCTAGTTGTTGCAGTAAAAGAAAAAAGGCGGTTCCTATATTATTTGTTAAGAGTGGCCATAAGTGGAGCATGATCTGAGACGACCCTAGAAAGGGTAATGATTGAGTCTTGATGATTTTATCCACTCCTTGAAGTTTGGAGAGGAATTTACTAAATAGAATCCATATTCAGATTCCACCTTTGTTATTATTGCACTAGGTGTATTTACATCCTAAAAACACCATATCTAGAAGACCTTTATAGGCCATAACATCATGATAATTAGGAACTATATATCTATCAAATTAGGATCCTCCTCACTTCTCTAAACCATTTTTAATAATGTAGAAATATCCCATAATGATCCATGGAATATTATTTAGATAAAAACCCTTGATTTTCTACCATAATAGTGATCTCTCTATGAACTCACAACTCATGTACATGAATGAAAAGAAGAGATACTGAACTCATGAACTCCTTATAGTAGTGATAAAATGAGTGTATTCCTCCACCATATCAACAGATATGGTATGTTTTTGGAAGACCCATATGTGCTTTTTGTAATCCTAAATATGCTTAATGTCCAAAAACCCCCATCTACCTACCAAAATGTGCTACACAGTTTTCTCCCTGATTAGGCTCAAGAATATCCATGATATGATTCACATGAAGATTCATCTCTACAGAAATGAGGGAACACTTAACCTAAAAACCCAAACCTTGAAAATTTCATATGATGATAGGAATCATAAAGTGATAGGTGAGTGGGACTTGTAGTAAAGAAAACCTGACTTTGAAACTGATTCGAGGATGGAATCTTCCCTCACTTGGGTGTGTGTAACTGGACGTAAAACCACCATAGGGGAAATATATTTGAAGCTACATTGTAACTTCAAACCTACATTATAAATATTATTATTTTAATCTTCTGTCTGTTCAAGTGATGCACACCGATTGGAAGAGTGAGCCATGGGAGAATGGAATGAAGGTGGAACCCCCTCTATCACCAAGTGGATAATGATAATTATTTCTAGTTAGGTCCTAGTCGCATTGATATATTTTAGAAATCTAGCTGTAAGAACCTCCCCAAGAGTGACAACCATAGTGAGATGTGATAAATCCAAAAAATGTGTTTTGGGGATATTTTGAGTGACCAGTAGGGCTGAAAAACCAAGAGAAAACATGGATGAGGGAATTCTGAAATCACAAATAGTAGGAACAAATGTTGTCCATCTTGAAGTTTAAGCACTGATGTCAAGGATCCTAGCAATCATAATGGTAAATGGTACAATTCATATGTTTGTAAAATGATGAATGACCTCTAATTTTGATTCACCCACCAAAACACCACTTCCAATTCCTGGAGAATAGGTATACATCATTAGAGCCGCTTCCAGCAACACCAGACACCCAGACCCCACAAAAGTTGACAATGGATCCTCATATAAAATAACTCTTCGTATAAAAACCTTATATGTATTGGACACATTGAAACCAATGTTCATTCTTCTACACCTTTCCAATGAATCACTCTATAAGTAGAACTCCATGAAAAAAGAAAGAAAGATCCTAATAAAAACTATCTTTTCCTCCATGAAAACCGTTTACTCTCCCTAAACAGAACTTGAGATGGGTGATTCATCACAAGATACACATTAACACATATAAAATGGTTTGAGGATGCTTATAGACTATACATATATTCATTTGAAAAAATAAATCACCTCAGAAAATTGACAACAGATTGAAGGATAGCCATATTGGTGAATGGAAAAGGAAAACCAAGAAGACACATCCACACAGTAGCCATACTCGAATCCTTAAAAAAGTTTCCATCCCTTCGAAACCTATATATTATGAAGCACTAATAACCACATCACTAATCCTCTATGTCCCAATATATCATGAAATAATCCTAGAAAATCAAATCAATGCAGAAGGAAAATCTAGATAGGATTGAGAATGAAGCAGGCTGCTTAAGTCCCAAAGAGTTCATGAAGGTCTTGAAAGTTTCGAGAGAAGTTTTCTCAAATCCAAAGAATAACACTAGATGAATATAATTAAAATATTAATCTTCAAGATATTTTGACTCTGGGAGATCCATAGTATAATACCCATAAACACTATCTAAGAACTAGGGTGTGAGTTGGATGGCTAGAATACGGGGGGAAAGGACTAGAAAATGGGGGCTACCAGTCCTGCAATGACCTCCGTGAAAGAATTCACAGCCACTGACATCAAAGCATAAATATTTAAACTAGGTTTTAGATGGTTTTCCACTGATAAAAGATTCTCAGAGGAAGTCAGGGAAGACGGTAGGGGAACACTAGTAGATGGAGGCATGATCGACCGAGAACACTCCATCTCATTACAAAAACATATCCTACTATCGTATTTATGGATTTTATTAATAGGTTCCTCTATGAGTATCTTTATTTGTTCATGGTGTCCTTTTTGGATGAAATATTTGTTTACTCTATGTCCAAAGAGGATCATGTGTTCCATTTGAGAGATGTTCTAAAATTATTGTGAAATTATTGACTTTATTCCAAGCTATTTAAATGTGATTTCTGGATTTTGGTAGTGAATTTCATGTGACACATAGTGAAAAAAATAGTACTTCAATTGATCCTAATAAGGTGAAGGATATTATGACATGGTAGAAACTTAATAATGTTTTTTAGAATCAAAGATACTTCTATTTTTGGGGTATTATCCTCAGATCTTAAGCGATATCTCGAAGTTGGATTCTACGATGACTGCCCTCACTTGGAATGGAGTGAATATTTGTTGGGATGAAAAGTTTCAAAGTTATTATGGCGATGTAAAAATATTTACTTTTTAATGAGTGTTGACTCATCTAAGTCCTGGGTAGGGAAATTTAGTCTTCAATGGAACATCGGGTTCTGGTTTCGATTATATTCTTTAGTGGGGTGATCACATGGTAGCCTTTGGCTCTTATAATCTTAGGCGATATGAGAATAATGTCATTTAACCATGACCATTAAATTGTAGTCATGATTCATGTAGTTTAATGTTAGTGGAATTATCTTTATAAATAATGTTTTATTGTGTATTATGACCACAAGAGACTAAGTTATCTTTTCTCTCAAAATGATTTGAATCTCTTCTAGAGGTTTTTGGTGGAGTACCCATAATCTTCTGAATTTGAAATTTATTATACTATGGGGAAAATGTAATTTAATTATTGATTCACTAAGAATGAAACATATGAATTAGTCTATAAAATAATCATTGGAAGAGTGGAACTTTATGGAACCATTTCACAATTACAGATAGAAGTTCAGTAATCATAGGCCAAGGATGTATTTACTAGTGTTCAGTTAACCTCCACTCTTATATAGATGATTCTTCTGTAGAAACCACATGATGATGAATTTTTTAGAATTAGATACTCTATTTATGGTGGGGTGAAAATTTATGAGTGGTCATTCTTAAGGGATGGTATTCTATGTTTATAGAATTTTTTTTTTGTACCGTTCTATTTAATAAATTTTGTGATGGGGGTTGTAATAATTCTCAGTTAGTAGTTCACCCAGGAACCAAAATTATTTTTTATTATATCTATAATTTATTCGAGTGGCTTGTCATGATATAGGGAATTGTTGATTTTGTCCCTCATTATTACACTCTCTAACAGGTCAAGGTCAAGGATCCTAGACCTTTGGGTTTACTTTAGCAACTCCCAGTCCCATATTGGAAATTAGAAGATGTATCAATGGAATTTTTGGTTGGGATGCTACTTACAAAGAGAAAAAATAATATGATATGTGTTGTGATTGATATTATTACCAAATCGGCTCACTTTATACCCATTCCTGATACTACCAATTTTGAGGAGATGAAAGACATTTATGTCATAGATATTTTATATTTCCACAAAGTTCCATATTCAATACTCTCTAATAGTGATTCTTATTTTACTTCTCACGTTTGGAGAGGAATTGAGGAGGCACAAAGATATTAAGATCAATTGAGTATGGTATATCATCGAGAGATGGATTGATGGATAGAGGGGGATATAAAAATTCATGAGGATATGATTTGTATATACTTTCATTATTTTGGTGTGGCTAGGGATGAACATTTAAAACTAGTTGAGTTTTCTTACAATAATAGTTGTCAGTCCATTTTTTCAATGGATAATTTGGAAGCCTTATATGCTTGGCTTGGAAAATATCCATTTCGATGGTCTGAGATCAGTAATAGTTCCCGGGTTGGATGGAGGTTGGTTTATGAGACTTTAGTAGAGATTTGGATGATTTATCCAATATTTTTAAAAAAGAGGCAGGATGAAGGCGACGCTCTCAGATGATAGTCGTGTTAACCCTAACCTTTCTGATCAAGGGTTCCAAGATGAGAGATCCTTCGCAGATGTGGTCTCAGGTAGAATCCCACACATAGAATCTAAGGCCTCTTGCTTTATTGCTCCAAAACCTATAGAAAAAGAGGTCTATCGCGGACTGTGTTCTCCAAGGATGAGGTACACGATCTTGCTTCAGACCTACGATTTGTTCTTGTAGGCCGCTTTATCGAAAATCTCCCTTCTCTGTTCTTCTTACGCAAAACTCTTGAGAACATAGGTTTTACAAACATTCATATTGGACTTTTGAACTCTCTGAATGTTGTGTTTCGGTTCTCCTTAGAAAATGACTATTACTGATTCTGGATTCGTGGTTCATGGTCTTTTGGGGGGGCTTCTATGAAGGTCTTCAAGTGGTCTCCAGATTTTGAAATAGGTTCTGATCCCCCTATTGTTCCAATTTGGATCAGTTTTCTAGGTTTGCCTCTACATCTCATTAAGAAGAGCGCTCTAACTACCATTTCAATTCTATTTGGAACTCTGATTAGATTAGATTTTTCCACCTTGAACTTATCTCGTCCCTCAGTTGCTAGGATCTGCACTGAGATTGATATATCACAAGCATTGCCTTCCAGATTTTGGCTCTAGAATGGTGATAAAGGTTATCCACAAGATGTGGTATTTGAAAATGTTCCACCATATTGTAATTTCTACTACAAAGTGGGTCATACTATAGAGGATTGTGAGTCAAAAAAATTTGATCCACCTCTACCTCGTAGCAAAGCAGTTTGGGTAGAAAAAGCTAATTCTAAAATTAACTTGGATCCTCCTAAATCAATCCCTGCTGATGATATTGTGACTCATATTGCCAAGGATGTCCCCAAGACTTCTAATGTAAACTCTTCTCTAGATAAGGGCGAGAAGGAGATTTCACCCACTGTGGTGAATGAAAATGTCCATCATAGTCCCTCACCCTTACTAGAAGATAGGTCGATAGCGAAAACAAATGAAGGCACTCAGGAAGATGAGGAAAAGGAGAGGTGTGATGCATCTGAAGACAGTATCTCACAAAGTGATTAGGAAGATAAATCTACTAATATTGAGGAGAAATACCTAAGGGACATGTCCAGGAAAGGTAAGAAACCAATAGTGGATGCAGATGGGTTTATTACACCAATTCCTAAAAAAACTAGAAAAGAAAGGATTTTTCACATGTGGAGAGGACTATTGTCACTCGTTCCTTGGACATTTCTAGAAATAATGTATCTACCCCTATTGCAAATCAACATGTACAGAAGGAGCAACAAGCTGAAAGGGTTGATAAACATAATATGCCAGCTTGTGAAGCTCCTGATTCTTCGGCAGGACTCAGTGATGAAACTCTATACATTTTTTATGAGGGGAGAGATCACTAAGAGAGACTATTTGGGTGCAAAGCAGGAAATCTTCAATGAAAGAATCAGGAAATATTTCTTAAACTGGTCATGTTTTGGAAGTCTAACTTCTAGCTTTGATCCACATTTGTTCATGCTTTTCTACTGGATGATATTTTTCTCTATGAAGACTGGATTTGAAATTTCCTACTGTCTTGATGGATCTGTTTTAGAGATTTCTCTGAAGTATTATCTTTTATTTCTTCAATCCATTACTGTCATGCTGCCTAATGTGAATCTGGATTTTTTGATATGGAATGCAATGGGGATGCACTGTTTGTTGGTTTTTCTTCTTCGATTGATGTCTGAGATTCTCTTTGGAACAAAAGAGATCCTGTTTGTATTCTGGTACAATGTTTTTTGAGGATTTTGCCCCCCATTTTTTGAAGTCTATTCCACTGCTCGTGAGAGCTATGCAATGGAGATGTTGTTTGGAAGGACATGGAACCGAGTTTCCCTATTCCTAAATTGAACGACACATGTGCTTATGGATGACGTATAGTGAGTATATTTGGATGCTGATCAGATTTCTGGTTCTGATTCATCTTTCTAGCCTGCAGCTTTTCATCTTATAGTGGTTCTATAGATGATTCTTAGTATGATTTCTCTTGATCTTCTACATCATGACATTTTGGATGTTTTATGGTTCCTTTTAAGTGTTACTATGTGGTATGCTTGTTGAGGAGAAGATATGAAAAGGAAGATATGGGGAAAATGGCGTATTGCATGCTCTTTTTTGGAAGTCTTTGATCTGGCCTAGACTGCTTACTGGAGGATCCTGACTTCTGTTTACTCTCTTTATTGGATTTTCTGTGTTATTTTCTGTTTATGTTGCCTACAGGGGAAGAGGGATGGGAATGTTCCTTTTTTCCAATAGGAAAACTCTGAATTTTGGATGAACTGCATATTGCAAGATCCATCTTTGGAGATACATTGGACTGTTTTAACACAAATATAGATGCACAGGCTGCTGGAAATATGTGCAAAGAAAGCTATGAAAGCGGAGCATCATTGGGGGAGAGCCTTGAAATCCTTGAAGTTGACGTCGGATGTACTGCTGCTGATGTTGCTAGGCAAGGACAGAGTCATGTGGACATTAACTCCTGATGATTCTGCTTAAGGACCGGGGGCTTTCATAGGTTTTCTTTCTGTTAGCATGAGGTGAATTATTTTCCTTGATATATCTCATGTTCCGCTCTTAATTTTTTGGTTGGTGTGAACTCTTTTCACCTCGATCTTGTATTGTAACCCTTTTGATTTAATAAATTTCACCAGGGCATGAATTGGGTGACCAATTCATGACTCTGTTTTTTTAAAAAAATCCGAAATTTTTAATGAGAAATATCTAGTATAAATATTATACTAGTCATAATCTCAAGGAATTGGTGTTTTTAGTTGGTGAAAATGTGTTCTAGAAAAATTCCCCTTGTTTGGGTGATCTAATTCCTATGAGGGAAGGGTTTCTTTCACATCATTTTGTGGGAACTTTTGAGGTCATCGAGTGGGTGGGGAAAGTGTATAACTATTTATAAATTCAAAAAATAGATACATATTTTGTTTCATGTACATCAATTGTGAAAGTATTATTCTAATATATCTCACATTTTGAGTTGAATTGTTCTTGTTGTTGAGCCTAATTTATCTTTCACTAAGCCTCCATAAAGAGTATTTGATTCTAAGAGAAAGGTAATTCATTGGAGGATGATAACTATAGTTCATATTCTATGACAGCATTTTTATAATTCTCTGGACTTGGGAGAGGGAGGCACTAATGAGAGAGAAGTGGCCTCATCTCTTTTTGTATGGAAAATTTTTTGACAAGATTTATAGAACTAGAAAGTATCTATGATGGGGAGGTTGTAACATCATGTCACTTGTTTTCAAGTAAACCTATACACTTCTTTTGATCATGATTTGATTAGGGCTTGTTAGGGGTTCATCATTTGAAATCTACAATTATTTAGGAGGATATTTGGGGTATACATGGTTGGCACATGGTTTTTTGAAACTATGATCCATCTTAGTGAGAACTATGAAATCCTAAAGAGTGTGGGGTTTCATGGTTGGTTCACGGTTTGAAAAACCATGAATCCACAAAGTATAAACTATGCACCTCAATATGGGGTTACATGGTTAGGGTGAATGGTTTGTCTAACCATGTCATGTAAGGGATTTTTTTATTCTGAATTTTATTTTTAAATTAATGGTACCACATAATTTTCCCCCACTAAAACCCAATTTGACCAAAATCAATTTCCCAGGTTTTGGAGGCTCTTAATAAATTATTTTGTATCCTCTAAACCCATTCCTTGGAAGATCAAAGCGTAGCAATTCTCATGTGATATCCTTTGGGTATGTGAATATCCTCTCCTGTACATTCTCCCACTCTATCTTTCTATCCTCCATAAGAAGTTTTTTATCATCATGTTTCTTATAGATCAAAAATTTGTTGAATTGAATCTGGGGTGGTGTCGATGACACTGGATGGGGAATCAGTCAGGACTGGTAAGGCAATTCTGGAGGGTGATTCGGGTGCTGGTTCTTTGGATGGGAAGGGGCCAGGTAGTCATCCGAATTTGGATTGTTCGAAGGATTCCAGGAGATTGGATCATGAAGCTCCTCCCTTTATACCTTTGAGTAATAGATTCTCTATCATTGCCGTGGATGGTCGATCTGAATGCCTGGAAGAGAATGATTTTGCAGGTAAGGAGAATGGTGACAGGGCCTTAGAGGATCAGTTGGCTGGAGGTTTGGAGACTGAAGTTGGCTTGGTCAGAATGGAGGCTATGGAGGTTATGCAAGAGGGTGACAGGGGACTGGGGTTGGAGGGATCACCCTTGGCTTTTTGCACGGAAACCAGAAACGCCTTTGTGGTGGGAGCTGATGAGGGCCAGGTTGAGCAGGGCCTGGAAGCAGTCCCTACGGTAACAGTGGATGAAGGTGTTTCAGTGGGGGTGCTTCTGCCGATGATGGAGAACCCAACTACAGGTCAGGATGATAAAGGAAGGGAGTTCCCTTGGGGAGGGATAGAGAATGTGAGCAGAACAGGTGACCGCTTGTTCAGTGAGGTGGTACAGAGTGAGCAAACCTCTTTTCCAGTCGGAGGGCCTGGTTCACCCACAGTAAGACGTCGGTCAAGGAAGGATTACTCCTGTCTCCTGTGGCCTATGCAGACTAGTTTAGCATCTAGGAAGAAAGGCAAGGTCGCTGTGTCTTTTGCGAACAACATTGTGGCTGAGAGGATTTCACCAGACCCCGCTCTGGAACTTCTCAGGAATCGGGTGCAAAGTCCTCAGTATTGGAGGACACCAGGTTGAGAAACAGCCTCGGCCACTGGAGAAGATGAGTCTTGCAGGGGATGCAGAGAGGAGTACACATTTGATGATTTTTTCTGATGTTTTTAGTGTGTTGATTGCTGTTTCTGGGTTTATGTTGGGTTTATGTTGTGGTTGTATGCTTGGGCAGTGGAACCCATTAAACCGGCTTTTGAAAATCAAAAAAATGATTTCCACCATAGTTCATCATTGGTGGATCTCATTATGGGTGTTGTGTGTTGTGATTATGTGATTAAATGTAGGTGGTTACATTGATATATCCACTTAATTTGACCATTGTTCTCATGATTTGTTGAAATTATATTTCAATTAATTTTTCAAAACCTAATTTTATGTAAATTGGAATTGAAATTTTATTTGGTATAGATTTTGGGAAAACCCTCCAATTATAATGGAATTGGACTTTGGGGCATATTTGAAAATTTATATATTTATTATTTTATATAAGAATTGATTTTAGAAAATAGATTAAATTGAATTGACAAAAACCTATTCTTTTTTTAATATAAAAGGCACGAAATGATAAAAAAACCATGTTTTGGTTTTGAAAATTTTAATGATCCATCTTTTCATGAACGAATAGATCATTTATTTTTTGGTTTAAATTCATTTTAAATGGCCATATAATGTTACCGAATGAAGTCAAAGAGGTCATGAGGGTTTTCGGGGCTTGTTTGGGGCCTAGAACATCAGAAATTTGGAAAATAGGATGACCATAATAGTTAGTAGAAACCATGCATCCCATTCCACATGGTTTCTACTAATTGTGTGGGTAATACAAAGGAGACCTAGGGTCCATACAGTTTTTCTACAATAGTATGACCTAAGGTTCATGACTGTGCAATAAATATACAATTTTTTGTAGAGGATTATTCTATAGTTGGTACATGGTTCGGGAAACTTTACGCCTTAACCGTGTGGGGACTTCCCTTGGATGGTAAGGGGAGCATAGTTTGAAAACTATTTTTCAAAACCATGTTCCCTTTAATTTTAGGGTGAAATTAA
The DNA here is from genome assembly GCA_963277665.1 of Viscum album. Taxonomy (NCBI): domain Eukaryota; kingdom Viridiplantae; phylum Streptophyta; class Magnoliopsida; order Santalales; family Viscaceae; genus Viscum; species Viscum album. The sequence goes on from OY728165.1 coordinate 822,549,955, forward strand.
TTTTTTCATTTAATGAATCTATTTACCCTATTTTATTTTCTCCTCTCCTCATTCTAAAAAATGGGATTCCCTTCTCCTCCTGTGAGCGCCTATCTCCTTCTACATAGGTTATTTGATATCAACAACATTCGAAGTGAAAATGAAGATCTATAGAATGTGTAGGATAGCGAGAGGTTTTCTATACCATCATATTTCATCCATTATGATTTTATCTTAGGATATGTTGTTCTATTTAGGTGTAAAATGTTTTCCCCTATTTTCAGGACATTAGACCATTTATTTGATTTCTCTCATTCTACTTCGAATCTAAGGCAGCCATCATACATGGAGTCCTCAATGACCCTAAGGTAGGTGGTCTCATCATTTTATTTAAAAATATTGGTGTTTCCATAGATACTCCATTCTTCCTCACATCAAGCTTCACCGTACGTCACCATTATATTGATTTCTTCAATATAAATTAGTGTACGCACCTTGCTATTCTCTTGATGATCTTATTTTAGTAATTTGAGGGTTCAAACCTCATTCACGGGAACCTCTTGGGTGTGCTGACTTGAATTTCCCCATTATAGAGAATTTATTAAATTTTTTGAATTCCCTCTAAAAATTTATCATGGATTATAAATCGAATTGGACCTATCATATAATTTTTTTATTAAACCTGAGTTACCTCATAAGTTCTTTTCCTAAACTATAGAAGGAATTTCCCATGTAGGTAGTTTCCTAAAAGATAGTGTCACCTTCTAAGTACCTCGTTGATACTTATAAATGGAAATGTCATATTTTGGCTAATTAAATGACATGTATTAAATTTAATGGAAGATTAAGCATGGATTTACATTCATTAAATGAATATAATGAATTAAATGGAATTAATTATGAATGTTTGGAAAGGTTACACTGATCATTTCTTATTATATTAAATTATTTTAAAGAATTGTGATTCCTTGGTTACTTTGGAATTGGTGATTTTAAAACATGAGATGTAATTCATCATGTCTGTTTTTATAAATATGATTATTCCTTTGTCATAGTATGTGGAACAATTTTAATGGTTCTACTGGTCATAGAAATCTATGATTCCTTACATCAGGTGTAGATAATTACTTCGCCCACCATTGACTCTATTTGGATTGTGGGCATGACATACAGCATCCATTATTTTGATTGTTAGCAAGAAAACACACCCACCATCTTGAGTGAAGATCATGAAGTCTTTAAATAATTATTATATGTATGTAATATTCCCTTTTTGAGCTTATATTCCTGTTTATACTGTTCATGGATGTCTGAGTTACACCCTGATCTAGCCAACACCTACTATTTTCAGGTATATGGCTGCTTATGTATACACGTACTTGGTTTATATATGTGGATACAATATATAACTATAATATATGGGCATAATCATAATATTTATATATAATTACTGATCAAACAAACATTCTATCCATGAACTAAAATAAGTAGATCCACGAGGTGTCCATTAGAAACTTGAGCGGTTTGGTTCTATTTTATTCATAATTATTATTTATTTATTTATACTCTCACACTTTTTAGTAATGAATACTATTTGGATTATTGCAAGACACCATCAGTGGAGGCCTACAAAGATTTTATCTTACACCCTACTCATTTCTCCATTGGTACCCAAGTAGATTACTTTAATGTAGGTAGATATAAGGGAAAGCTCCAAACTACAAAGTTTTTATATAATTTACTTTTAGATGTAACATAATAGCAGAGGGCTTAGCATATGTTCTTGATAATACTGGATAATCCTTTTCTTATCTTTTTAGTTTTTTATATCATGATGGTATATAATTATCCCATGTCCCTCTTTTGTATATCAGTATTTCATACATCCAGGAATATGAAACTAACTACAAGATTTTGATATTATTATTCAGTTGTTCAATTATTTATGCTTATGCAGTTCATCATTGTTATATCGATTATATTCACCTTTCCTCAATGGTGGGTTTCTAGTCCAGTATTTTGTATCTTTTTATATTATTCTTCCTCTGTTGTATGCTTACTGTGATTTTCGTTTTTCCACTCAAATACGAGGGTAAAGTATCCAAATTATACCACATTTACACCCTCACTTCTAAATGGAAAACTCTGGAATATGGGGAGGCACTCTTGAGGCCATGTGACCCATCAACTAAGGGCTTGAGTTAAGTGGATCCCAAGTCGATACATTACAAAGTGTCATCAGATTATTATTTTCCTTTATCTTACTATTTGGGTGTTAGAAAGAAGATTGTGAGTAAAAAGAATTTTGAAATTAATCATTACCTAATCATATCTAACCCATGTAAAGGAGAAACCAAAATTACATGGGAAGGGTAACTGTAGCTATTGATTAATCTATTTATAGTTTATATGACTTCTTCGTTGGGTGATTCACATGTCTTGTGATGTTATCAATATTGGTATTATTAAAATGAAGATTTTTCATACCTTGGTCTAATTTAATTAGGGTGTTTCATTAAACACATAATTATATGCATAGTATGACTAATATTCAATGCATTTGTTTATGTCACATATAATTTCTGCATGAATTTTCATGCTTCATATTATTATTTCCTTGATTATTATTTGTAAATGTGACTAATTTTCATGCAGGGTACAGAAAACATAGTTGACACTTAAAATTCTTCCGTTAACATCCTAATTTTTTCCTTAATAGGTTAAATACAACGCCTCAAGTAGTTAGTTATGTAACATTGATTGTAGGGACCCTAGTTTTCCAAATATTGAAATTAGTTTTATTTTTATTTTTGGGTGCTCATGAGGTGTAAAATAGTCATTTTACCCAAGAATATAATCACAGATAAATTTTTTGACCACTCTTTCGGTCCCATAATACGTTGTTTACTCTAGGATAGGATTTTGGATGAATTATGTGTAGTTGGAGTTTTAGCCAAATATTTAATACGTAATTAGTTAAATATTAAATAAATCAGGCAGTTTGAAGTGGGTGTATCTCTTGAATATAATGTTTTATTGAAATTCTAAATTCGTTGTTGGGTCCATAATGGGGGGAATTACCTTGGTGAGGTAAAAAATCTCATCGGGTTTTGAAACACGGGATCGGTGTAAAATGTGTAATTAAGTAATTAATTCATTAATTCATTAAAAGAGCATACCCCTCCATTTTGGGGTTCCCGCACAATGTAGGAGAGTGTAGGGATTTCCCACTTGAAATTGACGGCCAGATTGAAGGGGAAAGAGATGGATATGCCTTAGGACTTCATCTTTGGCATAGATCGGGACCGGATCAATGTGCAGCAGCTTTCGTGAGTATATTTTTTCCCAAAGCATCGGTGTTTACACTACAAGGTTGAATGGTTTTGAGTTTTATTCCCTAAATCCCGATATATTAGTTTTTGTGTGTGTTTTATTTCATTATTTTGACTACTGTAGACACAATGGGGTTCGATCTATGCTTGTTTGGGGAAAACAGTGGCTTCAGGGGAGTTATAGAGATTTCCAATCCCAAAATCCCAAAAACACAGTGTGTGGTTATATGAAAATAGTCCTTGTGTTCTTTCCATTTTGGGAAGAAGGAATTTTCATAAGTACATGTTGTTTACTCTGAGTTCATGTTATGTGGTGGCATATGGTCATGTATTAGACCATGTGAAAAAGAACACGGAAAGATGGTTTTCGAGAAGTACTCACCGTGTACTTTAAGTACATGTCATGTAGTATTACACAGGAAAACACCAAATCAATCTATCCATATAAAAGATAATGACCTGGGGGTGGGATGATAGTACACACCATGTACTCTAAATTACATGTCGTTCACTTTTTCCAGCTTAGTGGTTTTAGGTATTTTGTGACATTAAAGTAATAATTGGGCGTGTCAGTAGTTTATTCTGAGAATTTTACATTGTATATTTCATTGGTAGGATCCTTTTTACATATAGAGGTCATATAAATTGGTTTTATATAAATCTAGTTTAGAATAAGGATTCCCATGAGGTTTGGATTTAGAATCCTTCAGTGGGTTGGGTTTTGAGCTAAGAGACCCAGGTGAGCATTGTGATCTCAATATTGATCTGGCATGATCCAACCATGGTGTTTTTCTTGAGGTACTCTTGATGATGACCTTGAAGTCTAGGTTTCTATTTAAGTGATTTTTGTATGTTATTGATTATGGTTGAGAATTATTGGGTGGAATGGGATTGATTTTGGATTCCTTGGTGGCATGTTGTTAATTGAGGATTGGTTAGAAGCCATTGAGGGACACCTAAGGATGTTATTATGGTTGAGCTTGTCCAGGATTTTGGTTGTTAATAGGGTATGGACAGGATGCCTCTTCTTGAGTGCTAATTCTGAGGATCCAAAGAGGTATTCCATTGTCTATGTGTGGATGAAAATTTTTAGGTGTGGTTATAAATGATAGGAAGACCGTAAGCGGGTGTTGGTACCTTGTAATTTCATTATGGGTGTTCATTGGGACCTCGGATGATGTATGATCCAATGGGGTTGAGATGTTGATGAGTGAGATGGATGTTTATCTAGCCCTTGTTACTTAGTTTTTGAGGTTGGTACATGGACTAATCCTATGAGGAAATTTTATATAGTTGGGTTTCAACATTTTGGAACTCGATTTATTAGTAAGGTTTGTGATGGTTGTGAGGGATGGACAGATGATCCCCATGTACATTTATGGATATCCTAATTGATATTGTTGGAATGAGGCTTCGTATAGATACTAAGAGTTTGTTTATGGTTTGACTACTAGGCAGCAGTTTCAGGAACATTTATTATTACTATTGAGTATAGTTGATATGATGACACTTGTATATTGTTTGGTACTGCACTGAGGTTCTGGGAAGGGTAGTTTATAGCTTTTTTTAGGTTCAAAAATGATTCCATAGGAACTAATAATTTTATGTATGGAATTATTAGGGATGAATGGACATGGAGTTCCAAGTTCCGGTTGGATTCATGGATTGATGCTCTAATTTTTCTAACCAATGATTAATGGTTTTGGGATTTGGGACTGATGCTACACTCCCTGATGAATTGTTGTTTTGGGGGGAAGTATTGACACTCTTGAACCCAAGGGTATGGGAATGGAGTTCCATATCATGTTTAGATGGTCGAAAATGGAGTTCTGAGTCCCTATTGGATTTATGGACTGATGCACTATGTTTGTCTACTTGTGACCTAGTGGTTGGGATGGCCAAACATGGCATACCGAATCTCAGTTGGATACTTTTACTGATCCTCCTTGTGTTTCGACAAGTGAACTTTGTGAATTATGGTTAAGATTCAAAACCGATGCTCCATACATGGTTCATTTGATATATTCATGGTTTATGTGCAGTAATGATGGTGTGTGCACTATGGTTATGATACATGAGATGGATGTCAGACTAAAGTTATAGGTTTGGTAGTACACCGGTGTGGAAATGGGAACATATATGTTGAGTTTATGGGTATGAGAAAATGTCTGGTTAGGATATCATGGTATGGGAGGGCTTATATTTTCATTCCAGTTGATAAGACTAATGGAGTATGGGTTTGTGGTTTTTTCAAGCTGGTTGTGGCTACCCTAAGTAGGGATCTCAGAGGTTTTTTGGGATGCATGGTCCTTGATATGGTATTATAGTTATCCCAGCATTGGCTGAAGTAGGTAAGGTTGATTGAGGTCTTGGACCTATAGATTGGAGGTTGTTTATTTATATTTTTCCCTATTGTATATCAGTTTTGATGGTCATTTTACATAAGAATTCACTAATGGGAGTAGTTTATTGGTTCATCATTTGTGGTGACCTACTATGATTTGTTTCTCACCCCTATATGTGCACCTCAATGTCTGTAAAGACCTTCTGTTTACTTTCAGGTTAAGAAAGGATGCATAGTGAATCGAGCTAAGGAAACGGGTTCTATTGTTTAGTGGGATTCTTGTTTGGAGTCAACTGGTCGAGTTGGAGCATCTTGATAGGCTATTGGAGACCGAGTATGTTTTATAGATCTTAGTTGGTAGTGGGGCCTACTGTATTTATATTTTAGTTGTTTATTTCTATTTATTCGATCGGCCCAGTGGGTTATCATGGTTGTATATTTTACATGGTTTTTCAGGCCTTTACTACATTTCCATTTTATTATAGAACTTTTCTGTTTTAGTTTATTTATTCTTCCACATTCCGTATTGTATATGTTTGAGGTTATTTACTTTTCGTTGTGAAATATAATATGGGGTTATAGTCTCCTCATATTTCCACCATTATACCCTCATTGCTATTCAATAACCTCTTGCATATGAGGAGGCGCGCTTGAGGTCTTGTGGCGAACTAGCTCGGAGAACTACTTTAGTGGCTACCAAGACAAGATGTTACAAAGTGGTATCATGGGTAGGTTACTTTCATATTATTTTACTATTTGAAGATTGGTAGATAGAATGTAGTGGAATGCTTTAGAGCTTGCAATGGATATCTGGCCGACAAGTTTCGAACACATGTTCTAGTCGGAAGTCTAGGTTATTAGGGACTGAGATTGATGTTCTAGATTTGTGAGGTTGTAGTTTTATATGATTTTCTCTTTGAGTAACACATATTTTTTTTGTATTTTATAGTTTTTTATGGATTTCATACTCTTAGAATGTTAGTAAGAAGCATGTGAGTTGGTTTTGACTCTTGGCCTACATTGGCAAGAGGTATCTCATACATCATGATAGGCATGTAGGACCCCCATGTTATATGATTTCTAGTGTCTGATTGTACATATTTCTTTCTAATGGTAGGTTCTATGGATCTATAGTGATATTCTCAATGGTGGGGCCACTGGTGTGGTTTTTTATGTGGTTGGTGTAGTGACCATGGTGGTTTAGTATGGTATAAATATGGGTTTGTAGACACCTTGTAGAGGGTTTTTGGTTGAGGTTCGTAGTATGTTCGGGTCCTCCAAAGGGGAGTTCTAATGTGAAGATTCTTGGAGAGTATAGACGCCCTAGTTTTGGGAATTTAGTTGGTGTATGAAACCTTTATAATGTGAGACCCTAGATATGGTTGTTTTGTTTAGTTGATGTTATGGGATGATTACAACAGTGCATGTTGATACCCCATGAGTATTTTCCTTCTGTGGCTTGGCTTAGACCTTTAGGGTTGAACCGAGTGGCTTTATATGATAATTGATTGACATGGCTAGGTGGGAGATCCTGGTGATCTTTTTCATGTGACTCTAGACCAGAGAGTCATATCTGTTTGATTTTGAAGGTGACCTACAAGAATGATTGACCAAGTAACGAGTTCCTTCAGGTGTTCGAGACACGACTGGTTTTTTTAGAATTGCAACAATGGTACATGAAGGGTGTAGTTTATTTTGAGTTTTGCGATTTTTGGATGGAGTTTTTTTAGGATGGTGTACTTTTTTGCCAATTTTTCTTCATGTGGTTAGTTTCGAGAGGGTACGGATGTTCATGTGCCTTGACCAATAAATAGTTTTGTAGGCGAATTGAGCCCGATGGATTTGGGCGGGATCAAGAGCCCAATAAGTTCTTGAGTTTTCATGGTTTTGACTTCTGAGATGATTTTTTGTGATAGGTGACTCATTGGAGGGAGGGTGTATTTTTTGGATGTGTAACACAAGGTCATGTGATGGTTTTGTGTTAGAGTAATCCTGAAATGCAAGCACTGTTGATGCACTGTATCATTTGGTTTTTAGATTAGATGTTACGGGAGTGTACATTCGAGGTGCTACAGTTGGGATGTAGGCCACAAGAAGGCTGAGAAATTATTGCGGGTGTGATAAGGGTCATGTGGGAATGAATACATGAGGCCTTGGTATAGAATAGTGATGCTTTGGATGGATGAGGTTGTGATGGTATTCATCAATGTCATCTTAGTATACACAAAGTCTAGAGACAATCATTCCCAATATCATGACATCATTCTAAGTATGTTAATAGAGTACTGGCTTTATGTCATGTTATATATATGTTTTTTATGGTTGATAAGGGGCCTCCTATGTGGTTTTTCTCATGTAGTGCGGTGAGTGAAACCATATTTTGGGAGTGCACCATCGAAATTTGTGGGTGATCTCCCTAAGATGAATCATATATCGATTAATACCATAGGTGTTGTTCTTAGTTATCACGGATGGTCAATAATAGATTTTTGGTATTGCTACTCCGGTAGGATTAAAGTGGCCATGTCTAACTCTAGCATTGATCGTGATTTTTGGGTCCAAGTTGGATGAAGAATGAAGTAATAAGAGTTTGTTGTAACAGGGTGTTGTCTTTTGTTGTCAAAGAAGATAAATCAATTAACCTTATAAAGGACTTAAATACAGACGATGCTTTGCTGATGTGTATTTCATAAATATCATAAGTTAGGAGAACTTATGATGAAATTATTATAAAGTAAAGGAGGAGTAAAGGTCCTAATAGTCGTATATAGTTTTTATTAGAAGGAAAGATGTTGGTGGAAGATAGGGAAGTTATAATACTTTCCATTGAAAAAATAATGATGCAAAAATTGTTCGATCAAAGGATACATATCATGATAGTGGATTTCACGATGAAAGCTCAAGAATGGTTATAGAATGTAGTGAATAGATTCATGAAAAATGAATGGATGATATGGATATGGAACAAAAGAACGTTTGAATGTGGCAGTGTTTTCCAGGGTCTGCCAAATTTTTAGGCCTGAAAATTGAGAGATTGAGAAATGTGATTTTGGTATAAGTGCGTGAAAAATAAGGGTGGGCTAAAGATTGGTTTTGTGTGTAGTATGGAACATGGTTTAGAATCTTTCTCACAAGTGATATTTTGAGATAAAAACAAAGAAAAATGGAAAATTCATGAAGTGTGTGAAAAACTCAATATAGTGCGTGAAATATGATGTTGTATGAAAGAGTTTTTACGTGCATAAAGAGGGTTTTATGCGCAGATTAGTGTTTTTCACATTGGGTTATAAATGCCTATAAATATGAGGTGACCCCCTCTAATTTGAATAGGCTCGACACTTAGAGAAATATTGAGCTTTGAATCATGTAAAATTATATACTGAATAAGTTGCGTGGAAAGAAAGAGGATTGCACGAAAAGATGGAAGTTGTGCGAAAAAAGTGAAAAGTTGCCCAAAAATTGAAGTTTCAAAAAAATGGTTTTCTATTCCAAAAGATAATTTTCCACGCAAGCCATCATAATTGCACGCATGTTACTCTAAAGGATGCGTGAAAAATTTGTGGTCTTTGCACGTATTCTATTTTTCACATGGGTGTTCTACCAGCATATGGGTAGAAAAGTGAAGTGTTGTATTTCAGAAAATACACCTGTTCAATTATAAAGACGTACTGAAATATTATATTTCCCTATTTTGGCTAAGAGGTTGAACACGCGCTTGTGTATTTTTCTCCAAGTGCTACACGAGAGTAAGGGTATATCCTAATTGTTGTATTCCACATCAAATGATTTTTTTCTAGTGGATTGTGTTGAACGGGATTGTTTCCATACCCTACCAAGGACGAAGCTACTCTTGTTGAGTAGTGAAGCTTGTAAATCTTGTGTTCTAGTTTTTTTGTGTGTTCGGTAGGGAAGAAAATCTTTAACAAGAGGGAAGACTTTTTCAAAAATAAGGAAACATAAAAATAAAAATATATTACTGATTCACCCCCCTCAGTGATACTTGGATCTTGACTGGGAAATTTAATTTGAATAAAAGGGATAGGTTCCCTTTGATTGTTCTTTGATTATGTTTTTAAGGGAGGTTTTGATGGAGAATTTGAATTGCATGAACAGTAATGAGATTCTAATATTTTATGGGATGAATTATCAAATCTAGGAAGATAGAATGATGCCTTACCTTATGTATCATGGATATGAAGTTCTTGAAACTACAACTAATGGACTTACTAAAATTGATGACAAGGTTCCTCTTACTCCTGTCTATAATAAGAATCTTGAGAATTATGGAAGAGATAAAAATGTCTTACTATAATCTCTTTTTGAGAGTGAATTTTTAATATTGAATGTTTTTGCTACAAATAAGAGAATTTGGGACAAACTGAAACACATATTTGAAGGAAATACAAAACTGAAGAAGGAAAAACTCCAAATATATAGGCTGAAGTATGGATACATAAATATGTGTGATAATGAATTATTTTGGGGCTTCCTTACCAAGATAAAATACATTGTCATTACAATCAGATGTCTTTGTGAAAATTTGGAAGATTCTATAGTCGTTGAAAAGATTCTGAGAATTCTTCCCGAAAAATTTGATGCGGAAGTTTCATCACTGGAAAATAGAGATCCTGAAACATTATCACTGGATTATTTTCATATCACTCTCATCACTTATGAAATGATAAGGGATAAGATAATGAAGATAAAAGAAAAAACTGATAGAGAAATGTCATTCGCGGTAGCAAAGAAAGAGAGGTAAAAAAATTCTTATCGAAGATGAAGCTGGTGAATCCGACTCTGAAAATGAGGTATATCAACATTTTGATGAAATATTGTCCTTGTTTTCTAAAAATTTCAAAATAGGCATAGGTAAATATAAAGTTAAACTCCCTTTAAAGTGTTTTTAATGTGGATTTGTTGGCCACTTTTCAGCTAATTTCCTTCAAAAAGAAAAAGATGAAGAGAGTGATGAAGAAGAAAGAAGACCATGAAGTTCAAGGAATAAACATGGTGGAAAAGATAAATATTCTAGAATAAGTTAGTATATAATGTTTTTAAAATAATAAAAATAATAATTTCATCAAAAAATTAAAAAGATAATGATAGCGTGATAGAATCTGAAAAATTTGTTGCTGAGAAAGCTAGATAGAGTACCTTTTTTTGAAATAGTGAATAATGATGAATATAAAAGCAGTAGTACTGAAGAAGAAGAAAATAAACATGAACAATATCTAAGATAATATCTAAAGGAATGTTTGAGAAAAAATAGAAGGATTGATAAGGAAAACCTGAAATTGAAAAATGAAAACTTTTCATCTAATGACCAAAAATGTTTTCCTATTAAGAGAGAAAAATTTGGAAAGGAGATTGACAATCTGAAAAATTTTCTTGAGAGAGAAAAGAATCATAATGATAATCTGGAAGTAAAGCTAAAGGAAAAAGAAGATGATTTGTAACATTTTCAATATAAACTTTCAAAAGCTGAGGAAACCAACACAATGTTCAAAATATCTATTAGAGAAGTTGATGACTGTTCTTCTATGAATGAGCCTAATAAGGATCAACAAAATTTTCCTTCAATGGTTGAACATAATGATGGAATATGTAATGATAGGAGAAATTTATTAAAGGATACATATGTTGACAAGGTTAGAAATACTTAAAAATCAAGAGCATCTAAAAATATTGAGTCCATAAAGATGTCAACCACTTCTGGTTCCGGTAAGACTGAACAGAAATCTGAACCGAAGAAGAAAGTTACAATTGAAAATATGAAGGTCGATAGACAACAGAATTCTGGTAAGAAGACTGTTGAGAAGCATGTTGACAACTCTAGTCAGTATGGACTTTTCCGAGGAAAATATTATTTTTATGGTTATTGCTAGTATTGTACTAGATTTGGACACATGGAAAATATGTGTCGGTTCGGACAACAACATTACAATTATTCTAAAAGTTTTTAAAGACATGGATTGAAGGGTATTCAATCCTTTCAAAAGATAAAATCTCTAAAAACATTTATAAGACATCTGAGAAGGTTGGTGTGAAAGTTGATAATAGGTTCCAACAACTAGAAACTATTTGTTAAAGATGTGATCGACCATGATATCTTGCTAAGGGATGCCTTATTGTGTTACCAGAGCAACAAAAGTTTCTTAGTAATCCACATAAGCCAGAGTTTTTAAAAGCTAAAAGGGACAGGTTTGCTATGTCTGAAAAGAAAGAGTGCATGGTTGTTTGGCCAGATCACATTTACTTGGTTAGGAAATTGGAAAAAGCACAACAGAAAGTGGAAGAAAAGGAAGAAAAAAATTATCTCATTATCGAAAATACATTGAAAGCTACAAAAGGGGAACATCCATGGATTATTAATAGTGGGTGTTCCTCCCATATGACAGGATACATAAAGTTGTGGGATAATGTGAAAGACTTCAAAGAAGGAATAGTGACATTTGGAAATGATGAATCTCTAAAGATCAAAGGTGTTAGATCAGCCATCATTGGAAAAGGAAAAATGAAATAAAGAAAAATACTATATGTTTATGGGCTGAAACATAACCTGATATTTGTGTCACAACTCTGTGATGAAGGAAACAAATTTATCTTTAGAAAAGATAGATTTTTTTGAAAAATGAAAATAATTTAAATATAGTTACAAGAGGCCAATATACACGAGGGATTTTTTTCCAAGTTGGTGAAGTACAGAACTCTTGTTACATGGGTGTGGTGGATGAAAATAAGTTACGGCATAAAAGGATCGGATATATGTGTTAGAGAAATTTGTGAATGTTATCAAAGTGAGAAAGTGTCTGAGATATTCTTGATTTATCAAGAAGAAGAAATTAGTGTTGTTTTATTTGTGTGAAAGGGAAGATTACAAACTCTTTCCATAGGAGAGTTAAAATTTTCTCAAAAAGACCCATGGAACTCATACGCTCCGATATTATTGGAAAAATGAGAAAGAAATATAAAAATGTAGATAAGTACTTCATTACATTCATTGACAACTTTACTTGCATTACTTGGTTTATGTACCTGAGACATAAGTCAGATGCTCTAACAATGATTAAGTGTTTCAGGAGGAAAGAAAAGAAGGAATGTGAGTATTCAGTGAATAATTTGAGATCTGATAATAGTGGGGAGTATAAGAATGAAGTGTTTTAATGTTATCTTGAGAATCATGTAATTTAGCATATGTTCAGTTCACCATACACACCTCTATAAAATGGGGTTTCTGAAAGAAAGAATAGAAGTCTGGTGGAAATGGGGAGAACTATGTTACTTGAACATAGTCATTCTCATTATTATTTGAGGAAGGCCATGAGCCCAATAGTATATATTCTAAACCAATTTTTCTATAGTAAAAACGCAAATATGACTCCATATGAAATGGTCTATGTAAAAACTCCATATATGAAACACTTAGGAGTTTTTTGGAGTCCATGCATTATAAAGAAGAAACATGGAAACCAGGGAAAGTTTGATAAAAGAGGAGATGATGGAATTTTTCATGGATATTCTCTACAAGTAAGTGGATATAGATGTCTCAAAAAATAAACATGAAGAATTATATATTCTTCAGATGTAAAAGATGTTGAAAATTTTGAGAAACAAAAGCAGTCATATGCTGACATGGAAGTTGAGCCAGATAGAGAAGATTTTAACATTGATTATGATAATGCTTCAGACTATGTTAATTCTACTCACGAAGCGGAATCATACATGATAGTATCAAGTGATGAGTATTGTAACACCCCAAGCTTCCATGGTATGCTTCTCTTTCAATAATACAGTAGCGTGTGTCGTACGGAACTTCGAGATTCTAACACGCCGCGACCAATCAAAGTAGTCGTTATGAATAGTAATTCCCACTTTTTGAAATTTTATACATTTTATATTTCAAAATAGAATTCATTTTTGGATTCTTAATATCAAAATTATCCTAGGACGAAATTTTGGTACTTTTTGGATAACTTTTATATTTTTATGAATAGTGAAAATTACTAAATTTTTATTAAAAAAAAACTTTTTTTAATTGAAATAATTAATAGTGATAATTTATGAATTTGACTGGTTTTAAAGTATATTTAGACTATATTTTTACCATTTAATACAATTTTGGTCATTGGACATAATTTCACAATTAAAACGGACATAGACAAGTATCAATATTTTGATAGTTATTATTTCTTAAAAACACGCTTTTTTGTTTTGACAGCGGGAATTAATTTTAATTTAATTTCTGCCACTTATGTGTTTTGAATTTGGAAAAATGGATCACATATTTGGAATCCGGTTTTCCAAATTGTTTAAATAGGTAACTTTCATTTTTAGGAATTTTGAATAATTACATTAGTGAATATTTTATTTACCATGGTTAAAGGGTAAATCCGGTAAATAAGGGTAAAACAAAAATATTATAACAATAAATTACCCTAAAACGTTTCCTAAACTTATTGGTGGATACATTTCCAACCATGGTCATCTTTGGGTCGATTTTGGGACCCCATGGAGCCACTTGTAGTTGATAGGGACGCTTTATATTAATTAAGTTAAAATAAATACAAAAATGACATATGCATATATCTTTTAGAAAAACAATTTTCACATAGGGTTTTATATGTTATATTTTCAAATATAAATATTCATTATGAATATAAAATGATTTTCTACATAATGGTATTTTATTTATAATTTTTATACATTGACTAATTTAATTTATTTATGACACAATGATGATGCAGTAATTATCGAATTAATGAAAGATTAAGATAATTGATATTATAAATACCCAAATAAATGTAATTTGAGACTTTTTATAAATTAAAATAATTTTCAAGGTTAATATTACATATTAGTATTATTTATATAAATTTTTTTCGGATTAATAATGCTGTTATGAATTTATCAAGAACAAAATACCAAATAGTGTCAAAATTGACATAAAAGAGTTTCTAAAACAAATATTATATTATTAATTTATATTAAATTCCTAAAAATATAAGGATCAGCTAGGAGACTTATATCATGATATTTTTATCATTAATGTGACACTTGGGGTCACTTTTAAGTATATTGTATGTTTATTAACTATATAATATAAAAATACAAAGTGACTTGGTAAGTGTCAAACTAATTAACTATGAGTTAAAACTAAATGATAAGGTTAATATAATGACCCAAACCTATATAAATTCTATTGGTTGAGGGGTTTTCGACCCATACCCACCTAATAAACCACTTTGAAACCATTAGAAACTGAATATTAATTTATTATAAAATAATATTTCTAAATTTTCCTAAGGTTCCCCTCCTCCCCCTTATAAAAGGACACCACTTCTAACAAATTATTTACACATTCAAAGCCTTTTTGTTTGGAAAAACCCTTACGAAATAATATTTCAACTTCCCTCACTTCAGTATAAAGGCCTTAGTTTGATCATAAAGCCAACCTAAGGATCCCTTTTGATCAAATCAAAAGGAAGAACCCGAAGAAGAGGTAATGTTTTCACCACCCTTTTTCAAGTTCATTTCTTCTTCAACTTCTTCTTTCTTTGTTATTCCCATTCTAAAATAATAAATCCAGTATCTCCTATATACTGTGATATTATAATAAATTTGGTACAGTCATATTCATTATTCTATCCATCCTTTGAATGACATGTCACCTTACGTGCGTACATACGGCTTACCGTCTCCACGTCGTGGTGTAATTGTAATTCAATACATTATTATTTTGATGGGTATAATAATGATGTGTAATTCATGTAAATAATAAATATAACATGATAATGATTCTGTATATATGATATACCATCCAATTATATATTATTTTAAAATCAAAAGGATGATATTGTCGCTCGTGCGTACGTACAGACTACCGTCTCCACAAACGCGATGAGATTCATTCTCCATCGTATCCATTCAAGAATAATTCTCATTTGAAATTAAAACTAATTTTTAAGAACTTTATATCATTTTTTATATGAATAAGATACAACCTATCCATAACAAACATGACTTATGTAACAAAACATATAAAATAAAACGAGCATGTTAACACCTGAGACGACGATAATACTAATGTATTATTAACAAATCATTATTAGAAGATCATATATGATATCATAATTATGCAAATGTATATTGTATAATTTAAGAACAATGTTTTAACTATTATACATGAGGTTAACATACCATCGACTAAGGAAAATTACAAGGTTAGGGGTTTTCATCTCACTCCTTATTTCCGTGAGATTCATGCCATATTGCCACTATTACCTTCTGTGTGGTGTATGTACGGCCCATAATTGTATTATTTGTGTAATAAAATTTAATTTATGTGTATTTACATATTCATTTTATTATATCTGTTTAATGGGGTGTATGTTTCGTAAGTTGCCAAATTGGTAAGGGTTATTTCACAATCTCTTCATTATTCGAGGTTGTTTATAAGAAATTATCTACGGGAACCTATTTATCATCCACATCCATGTTTCTTAAAAATGTATTTCAAAACATTTTTTCTATTTTACAGAATATGGGTTAAAGTCATTTATACCCTTGTTTTAATTTTTATAAGAGGTTTATAATGGAATCTTTCCTTCGTTTTCCAAACAAGGTCCTTTTTAACGTTTTCGACAGAATTAAGGTAAGAATGTATTTTTTTTAACTTATACAGTGGGTGCGGATATTTTCCACCGTTATAAAATCTTATAAGCTTCCCTTAAAAGTTTATAAAGATGTTTTAAAAGTAAATGTTTTATTTTATAATTATGTTACTTTTAAATGATTTCAAAAAAATAGATATTTCCATCAAATAGTTTTGATTTCATCTATGTCAACATCCTTTGATGGATTTTAAGCTTATTTGAAGTTGATTTATTATGATACAAAAAAATTCCATATTGTATTGAAGGTTTTGTGATATGTTTGACTATGGATGTGTTATTTTTATACCATTCATGGTTTATGGTGAAAGTATTGATATTTCGTATGCTAGTTTTAATACGAATGTTTATGTTATGTTGAAACCTATTCATATGAGGAATGAATTGGACTTAATAAGTGATGGGTGGAGACCACTAGAGCTCCTCGATGCATCGGTAGGTCTCATAAGACAAACTAGTGTCTTGGAATAAGTCCTTGACAAAATCATATTTGTAGTCCTGGCACGAGGCCTTGGCTACGTGGTTATGATAGTCTGGCACTATACATTCCATCATTATGAAAGTTGTTATTGATATTGCATGTGATTATTCTACTAGTAGAATATCCATGTGAATAAGAAAATGGAATTATTTCCTTTTATCTTTTCCATATTATGTTGAAGTTCAAGTTTAAAAGGCTTTTGTTTTAGCTATACACTGATTTAAATGTTTATGCTTATTTATGAATGTTTCCTCTATATTGTTATCCTTACTGAGAATCTGAGCTCACCCCTTTAAATGTTTTATTTTTCCCAGGATGTGAAGAAGTAATTTATGAATGACCTATAGGGATAATATGAGGGGATATGAAGACAAGATGTTGTTGTAGTAGTTTTCACTTTATGATGTAATGTAAACTTTATGAATGTATCTAGTTATTGCAAAGCTACTAAACTAATTGGTCTTTCGAGACTTGATATTTCTTGTGATCATACCAATGTTATGTAATAATGCACTGACTCTGGGAAACTGGGGTCGGGGCGTTACAGTTGGTATCAGAGGTATTTTAGTACAAACCTTGGAAGCTAGATTTAGATAAACTCTGATTATAGCACACGACCTAAGATGGACTTTCAGGATTAGTATAGAAGAACTTCCTATAATTTTGGTAGTGTAGAGATTTTGTGAGTTTTCTGAGAAATACATCCCTGTCTGGATATGAGTTGGTAGAGGCGGATCTGGCACAGATGTACCTAGGGGTAAAACCCAAAAACAACGCTTTGAGCTAGACACGAATGGGAACTGGTGCATGACAATGGGCCTTGCTGCACTCTTGGTTACGACACTCCCAGGGGATATGCTTAGGATAATTCTCATTTTCTTTACGAACCATTATGAAGGGTTTATGATTATATACTTCCTTAAAGAAAACATTTTTATGATTATGGATTATATCCATAAACTGTTCAATTTATGTTAAGTGTTTTACAAGTATGGAATTATGTATTTTGATTCATACAAAGATCTAGTTTATGCCATTGTTAAGAAATTGCACCTAGTTGAATAAATGGAAACTGTGTCAATGCACACACTCCATGTAGGGATTTCCTTCCTGATCAAGATAATTATAGTGGAGTTGGTGATGTAACTGGTGTTGATCATCTTATCACCATACGAGGACAACTCACTCAGGTTATGAATAATAACCTTACCCGTATGGAGCACCCTGATCCACAGTGTGGAGGATCAATGTTAGATCGCTTCATGAGGCAACAACCACCAACATTCAATGGGAGTATAATTCCATTGGTATCTGAGCAATGGATAAGTTCCCTAGAGAAAATATTTTAGGCTTTGGGGAGTAGTGAAAGGGAAAAAGTTATCATGGCAGTTTACTGCCTCACTAGAGATGCTGATCAATGGTTGTCGTTGATTCAAAACATGAAGTAAGATGATGAAGTATCAAATATTGAATAGAGGGAGTTCAAATATCTTTTTTTATAAAAATACTTTCCTCATGACCATCGAGCAGATATGGAAAGGTAGTTTTTAATTCTGAGGAAAAAGGAGGATGAGAATGTCGCAAAGTATGAGGTTAACATTACAAGGTTATCAAGGTATGTTGGAGATTATATACATAACACAAGAAGTAATATTGATAATTTCTTTTATGGGTTAAAACCATTTATTCGTCCAGCATTAGTCTCACAATCCTTCTCTTCATAAGAAGACATTGTCTCATGTGCTATCAAAATAGAAAAGGAATTCTCTAAGTCTTAGGAATTTAAAGCAAAGAAAGAAAAGAAGAAATTTGCTGATCAATCTGGAAATGGAAATAAGGGGAAGAAGGGAAAATTTGAAAATCCATCCTACAATAAATGTGGGAAGAAACACCCCGGTACATGCTTAAAAGGAATGAGAGTCTGTTACAAGTGTGGTGAAAAAGCCCACCAAACTCACGATTGCAAGGGAAAGAGAGTTGATGTCAACGTGGAATGCTATAATTGTAGAGATATGGGACATTATGCAAATGAATTTCCTATGTTTCAGGGGAACTTGCCTCAGAAAATTCCAAGGGATCAAGGCCAAGCTTATATTATCACTACTTTTGAGGTAGATGCTCCGAAAGATGTGGTGGTAGGTAATTTAATGGTTTCCTCAAGTTTAGCAAATTCATTATTTGATTATGGATCATCTCATTGTTTTATATCTTCTCAGTTTGCTAAGAAAATTAGATATTTCCAATTTGATTTAACAAATGAGTTGTCAGTTAAAACTCCAAAGGTAAGTATCATTGCAACAATGTTTTCTGAATCAGTCCCCATTAGAGCACATAAATGTTCTTTGTCCGCTGGTCACATTGTTATACCTATGATTGAGTTTGATATAATCCTTATTATGGATTGGATGCCAGACTATGATGCAAAGATTTATTGTAACAAGATGGAGGTTACAATTTTAGATAATGATGATAAGGAACATCTTATCTTTATAGCAGAATCGTCACCACCTAATTCTTATCTAGATCCACCCCTAGAAGCTCAACTAAATTCAATTATCGGGGAGGAAGAGAATAAATTAATTGTGGGTGAGGAAAGGAATGTCCAAATAGAGGATGTACCAATTTTGATAGAATATGTTGATGTGTTTTTGGAAGATTTAACTGGACATCCTCCAGAATGAGAAGTTGAGTTTTCCGTTGATTTAATTCCTAGATCAAGGCATATATCGAAGACCCCTTATAGAATGGCCACTGTAGAATTAGTGGAACTAAAGAAACAACTAGATAAATTGAGTAATAAGGGATTTATTCTCCCTAGTGTTTTTCCATGGAGTGCCCCTATTCTTTTTGTTAAAATGAAAGATGGATCTATGAGGTTATGTATCGACTACAGGGAGATCAATGCTATAACAATAAAGAACAAGTATCCCCTACATCGCATTGAATGTTTATTTGACTAACTGCATGGAGCTCATCACTTTTCAAAGATTGAACTTTGATCTAGAAACCATCAGTTGTGTGTGAAGAAGGAAGACATTCCGAAGACAACATTTTGAACCAGGTACGGTCATTACGAGTTTACAGTAATTCCTTTTTGGCTGACTAATGCACCCTCTATATTCATGGATCTAATGAATAGTGTTTTCAAGGAATTTCTCGATGATTTTATGCTGGTATTTATTGATGATATCTTGGTATACTCCAAAAGCTACGAAGATCATGAAAATCACTTGCGCATTATCCTGAAGACTCTAAGAATACATGAATTATATGGGATGTTTAGCAAGTGTGAATTATAGCTTCAGGAGATTTCTTTTCTTGGACATATTGTATCTAAATATGGAATATCTGTTGATACTTATAAGTCCATGGTATTCCATGAATGTCCAGAACCTACGAGTATAACTGAGGTACACAGTTTTACTAGTTTAGCAGGCTATTATCTACGTTTTGTGCAGAATTTTTCCTGATTGGCTAACCCGTTAAAAAATCTCACACATAAAGGGGTTAAATTTTTTTGGACAAAATAGAGTGAAGAATGTTTTGAAGAAATGAAGTGAATATTAGTCAATGCTTCTATATGGACTCTACCATCGGGGAATGATGGGTTAGTTATTTATAGTGATGCATCGAAGAAAGGAATTGGTTGTGTCCTTATGAAGAATGATAGGGTTATTTCCAATGCATCATGAAAATTGAAAATTCATGAGAAAAACTATCCTACTCAAGATCTCGAGTTAGCAGTTGTGATCTTTGCTTTGATGATATAGAGATAGTACCTCTATGATGAAAAATTTGAGATTTATACTGATCACAAGATTTTGACGTATATTTTCTCACAAAAAGAACTCAACATGAGGAAAAGGAGATGGCTTGAATTACTCAAGGATTATGATTGTACGATACACTACCACCTGGGGAAGGAAAATAAGGTGGCAGATGCTTTGAGCAGAAAATATCATGGATTTTTGACCAATATGAGAATTGAAAGGGATCCAATTTTCATGGATCTAGTGAAGATGGACATCGGAGTAACCGTGGATGGTGAAACATCAGTTCTTTTTCAAATGGTTTCCAAACTATCTTTAATAGAAAGTATTAAGAGTTCTCAGACCGATGATGAAAATTTTCAAAAGAAGATTAAAGGTGTGAATGCTAGGAGATTGATAGACTTTGTGTATGAAGAAGGAATTTTGAAATTCAGGAAGAGACTTTGTCTTCTCGATATACCCGATTTAAAAATGTAATTGTTAGATGATGCTCATACTTCCAATTTCTCCATACACCCATGGAGCACCAAAATGTATAGAGATTTATAGGAACATTTTATGTGGGACAACATGATGAAGGAGATTGCTGATTTTGTGTCAAGATGTATGGTTTGTCAACAAGTGAAAGCTGGAAGGAAACAACATGGAGGAGTCATGCAACCTCTTCCCATACCTAAGTGGAAATGGGATAATATCACTATGGACTTTGTCATGGGACTACCAAAGACACCGAGAAGGAACGATACAATATGGGTCATTGTTTATTTTCTTACCAAGTCAGCACATTTTCTTGCTATAAGGGAAGATTTACCACTTGAACGTCTAGCAAGACAATGAATTAATGAAGTTGTGAGACGTCATGGAGTACCCATATCAATTGTTTCAGATCGAGATCCCCATTTTACTTTGAGATTCTGGAAGATTCTTTAGAATTCCTTGGATACTGAACTTCATTTGAGCATTGCTTACCACCCTCAAACAGATGGACAATCGGAACGGACTATTAAAACCTTAGAATACATGTTGAGAGCTTTCTCACTTGACTTTCAGGGTATGTGAGATCAATATTTACCTCTGGTAGAATTTTCTTATAATAATAGCTTCTGTTCTAGTATTTTGATGTCACCATATGAAGCGTTTTACGGAAAGAGATATTTCACACCAACCTGTTGGGATGACGTTGGTGAAAGAAAACTTGTAGGACCAGAACTGGTGGAGGAAATGACGGAAAAGGTGAAGGTAATCTAAAACCACATCAAAGTAGCTCAAAGTAGGCAGAAGAGCTATGCTGACAACCGAAGAAAGGATTTGGAATTTTATGTGGGAGATCATGTTTTCTTGAAGGTATCTCCATGGAAGGGAGTTATACGTTTTGGAAAGAAAGGTAAATTGAGTCCCAGGTACATCGGTCCTTTCGAAATTCTAGAATGAATTGGGCCTGTATCTTACCGTCTGGAAATGCCGCCTAATCTCTCCAAAGATCACGATGTGTTCTACGTATCACTGTTGAGAAAATACATTCCTGACCCAATGCATGTACTCACCTCTGAGGAATCATAACTGAAACCCGATCTCTCTTATTGGGAAGAGCCTTTCAGGATCCTTGATACGAGAGTACAAGTGCTAAGAAACCAGACGACTCTTCTGGTAAAAGTTATATAGAGAAACCATAAAATGGAAGAGGCAACGTGGGAACCTGAGGAACATATGATGAAGAACCACCCAAGTCTTTTTATGCAGTAATATTCTAGAAATTTAGGGGATGAAATTATTTGAAGGAGAAGAGAATGTAACACCCCAATCTTCCACGGTATGCTTCTCTTTGAATAATACAGTAGAATGTGTCGTACGCAACTTCGAGATTCTAACACGCCTCGACCAATCAAAGTAGCCATTATGAATAGTAATACCAACTTTTTGAAATTTTATACATTTTATCATTCAAAATGTAGTTAATTTTTGGATTCAGAATATCTAAATTATCCTATGTTGAAATTTTGGTACTTTTCAAATAACTTTTATATTTTGATGAATAGTGAAAATTACTAATTTTTTATTAAAAACAACTTATTTAATAGAAATAATTAATAGTGATAAATTATGAATTTGAGTGGTTTAAAAGTATATTTAGAATATATTTTTACCATTTAATACAATTTTGTTCATGGGACATAATTTTACAATTAAACCAGACATAAACAAGTATCAATCTTTTGATAGTTATTATTTCATAAAAACACGCTTTTTGTTTTGACAGCGGGAATTAATTTTAAATTAATTTCTTTCAGTTATGTGTTATGAATTTTGAAAAATGGATCCCATATTTGGAATTAGTAATTCCAGATTGTATAAATAGGAAACTTTTATTTTTATACATTTTGAATAATTACTTCGGTAAATATTTTATTTACCATGGTTAAAGGGTAAATCCGGTAAATAAGGGTCAAAAATAATATTATAATAATAATAAATTACCCTAAAACGTGTCCTAACCTTATTTTTGAATACATGTCCAACCATTTGAATCTTTGGATCGATTTTGGGACCCCACGGATCCACTTGTAGGTGATAGGGACACTTTTTATTAATTAAGTTAAAGTGAATACAAAAATGACATAAGCAAATATCTTTTAGAAAACAAATTTTACATATGGTTATATATGTTATATTTTCAACTATAAATATTCATTAGTAAGATAAAAAGATTTCTCTTTATAATTTTTAGACATTAAATAATTTAATTTATTTATGACACAATAATGATGCAGTAATTACTGTATTAATGAATGATTAAGATAATTGATATTACTAATACCCAAATAAATGTAATATGAGACTCTTTATAAATTCCAATAATTTTCTAGTTTACTATGACATATTAGGATTGTTTATATAAATTATTTTATAAGTAATAATGTTGTTATGAATTTTTCAAGAACAAAATACTCAATAGTGTCAAAATTGACATCAAAGAGTTTTTAAAACAAATATTATATTATTAATTTATATTCAATTCCTAAAAATCAAAGGTTCATCCAAGAGACTTATATCATGATATTTGTATCATTAATGGACCACTTCGGGGTCTCTTGGAGGTATATAGTATGATTATTAACTATATAATATAAAAATACAAACAGACATCGTAAGTGTCAAACTAATTAACTAAGAGTTAAAACTAAGAGATAAGGTTAATATAATGACTCAAACCTATATAAATTCTATTGGTTGAGTTTTTTTCTACCAATCCCCACCTTAAACTTTAAATAATATACTTTTGAGCCATTATAAACTGAATATAAATTTATTATAAAATAATATTTCTAGATTTTCTTAAGGTACTCCTCCTCCCCCTTATAAAAGGACACCACTTCTAACCAATTATTCACACTTTCAAATCCTTTTGGCTCGGCTAACCCCTGCCCAAATACTCTCTCATATTCTCTCACTTCAACCAAGAGTCCTTATTTGGATCATAAATCCAACCTAAGGTTGCCTTTTGATCAAATCAAAAGGAATAACCCGAAGAAGAGGTAATGTTTTCACCGCCCTTTTTCAAGTTCATTTCTTCTTCAACTTATTCTTTCATTGTTATTCCCATTCTAAAATAATAACTCTAGTATCTCCTATATTCTTTGATATTATTATAAATATGTTACAACAATATTCAGTATTCTATCAATCCTTTGAATGACATGTCACCATACGTGCGTACATACGGCTTACCGTCTCCACGTCGTGGTGTAATTGTTATTCAATATATTATTATTTGTATGGGTATAATAATGATGTGTAATTCATATAAATAATAAATATAACATGATAATGATTCTTTAAATATGATATACCATCCAATTATATATTATTTTAATATCAAAAGGATGATATTGTCGCTCGTGCGTACGTACAGACTACCGTCTCCACAAACACGATGAGATTCATTCCCCATCGTATCCATTCAAGACTAATTCTCATTTGATAATTAAAATTAATGTTTAAGAACTTTATATCATTCTTTATATGAATAAGATACAACCTATCCATAAAAAATAGGACTTATGTAACAAAACATATAAAATAAAACGAGCAAGTTAACACCCAAAACAACGATAATACTAAAGTATTATTAACAAAGAATTATTATGAGATCATATATGATATCATAATTATGTATATGGTTCTTGTATAATTTAACAACAATGTTTTAACTATTATACTAGATGTTAACATACCATCGACTAAGGAAAATTACAAGGTAAGGGGTTTTCATCTCACTCCTTATTTCCATGAGATTCATGCAATATTTCCACTTGAAGCACGCCTGTCATAGGGCGTGGAAAAATAATTATTTCCTTAGTTAAAAGTTAGTTAAGTGGTTGACCTAGGATGTCTCCTAAAGAGGAGTTCACACAAAACTAGTTGTCACTTTAAAACGAGGGTAAAAAAATGTTTTGTTTTTGAAATGAAATTTGAAATTAAAATGATTAAAAAACTATGATATTTAAAAGGGTGATTAGGTCAGGGTCAGTTTCCTAATTTTAATGCTATCCTTGTTCAATTTAATTCAAACCTCTTCTTCTTTGTTGATTAAAGTGAGTTTCCACAATCGTTTCCTTTCACTTCCTTGGTGAAATTATTATTGTGAGAGAAAACCTTACCAAGATCTTGGTTTGGTCAACTCTCCTTCCATGTGTAAAATAGTTGTATTGAATATCTTTAATTTAAATGGGCAATACCCTATTGGGTTTTGTTTATCCCAAACAATCAAAAACATTCACTACACCTTTTACACGTACTGACGATCATCGAGTACTTCACCACTAATTCCTGGTTTATTCCATCGTATATAAACAAGAAATTAGTGGAGGGAGATATTGATTATTTTACCAAGGCAAAAATAAATAACGGAATTAATATTCCAGAATGATCGAACTTGATAATAAAATCTGCTATAGTAAATTGAAAAAAACTTTGAAGAAAAAAGAAATTTATTCAATTGCGTCCAAGAACTCAAGCATTACAATGTAGAAAACCAACCCTTCCCCAATCACTCCAAAAGTTTACCCCACCATGGTAAGGGTAATCGAGTTGAATGGGGATAAAGAAGGAATTACAAAACTATGAAAAAGAAAATAAATAAAAGGGAAACCTGAAAAGTTCTCCTTTTTGGTGTCCCAGAAGGAATGGGGTGGAGAATGGATGCTTTGAGAGGGTGGAGCTCTCCTCCTTTTATAGCCAGAATGTTTCCCCCGAATTTCAACGCGTTTTATCCCCATTAAATGAAATCTTCACGCATTGAGACCTTATTAAATGTTGTTCATAATTACCTTGGCCATGTCCCCTAAAAATTTCAGCGGATTTGGACATGAATTCCGAGAGTTATGGTCGTTTTACTATGAGAATATATTCTGTCCAGTTAGACTCTCCAAAACGCAATCCTCCGGATTAGGGTTATTTAATGACCCCATAAAAGGCTAATTCACTCGGTTCTTCCTTCATAAAAGATACTCCAAAACCCCTTGCGCGTTCACCCACCGATGTTCAGAAGCTTTGGGACCACAGTGGATGAGTTATGGATCCCACATCAAAACTGGGCAGAACTGGAAACAGTTTTCTTGAGCCAACGTGTGAGCTTCTTTTGAGTTTCAATATGGCCGATTCAGATTTTAGTCCAAAAATAGTAAATGAAGCCCTGGATTTTTAGAATATAGAAAAGAAAGAACTTTTCAATTTGGATTAGTGTAGATAATATTATGGACAAACTAACGAAATATTTTAAAACTGTTAAAAATCCAAAAATGGCCAATTTTTACTATTCAGCTCAAAATAACACCATTATCATAAATATGAAACAATTAATCTTAGAGGAAAAATTTTGTTGGTTTAAAACAATGATATTCAATATAAATTAATTGAAAATATTTTCTCTATCAATTCCCCCACACTTATCACTTGGAATCCTGGACAAGTAAAAATCAAATCAAATCAAATCCAAAACACATATCAATGAGATCAATCAATTCAATTTCAAGAAACAAAAAGATATCACGCCTCATCAAAAACTGTTATTTAAAGTTCTCCATTTAATATTTTAATATATTTCCACTTAATTTCTTATCCCATGCACACCAAACAACTACCTCACATGAATTTTCTCTCATATCACAGATGTAAAGGCTGAACAAGGCTTTTCTCATCCAAACTCACACAAGAGTCACCATAGGTTTGATAAATTCTTAATTCTCCACCCGATGTGAGTCAAGGACATGTTTTTCTCATGAGGACTTTTTAGGGTTTTTCTGTGGCTTCCGGTTGGTAGGATTTAGATGCTAAAAGTTCTGAGGCCGAAAAAGGAAGGCTTGGCTCTTATTGAAGCAAAATTGCAAGATTCTAATTTTCACTCAAATATGGTCTCCTTCACTTCCCCTTTGTTGAAAATAGGCTCCATAATCATTCAATCAGCTCAGCAGCAAACATTTGAATCTTTTCAAACATGATTTTTTTAAATTTCCAGATATTCACAGCTTTCTTTTTACATTGGAAGCTCCAGAAAGGCACAGCTTCTCTTGTCATAAAAGCTCTAGAAAAGGCACAACTTTCAATAGAATAATTTTTCAGCATCACACAAATCTCTTCCACAATTTATTTTCCACCCAATGTATAACAAAATGAGTGATTACACCACAATACATCTTCCCCCACACTTAAGTTCAACTAGATCATGCAATTTTACTTCAAGAGCAGGTATGATATGGAAAATTGGCTTGTAATGTGGCTAACCTAACAGGCAATTCATGGATACTAGGGGATAAAATGAAGGATAAATGTAATGGTGGGCCATAATGAAAAGGATTATTTTGAAAAGGGGGATTCAAACCAAATAAACGCCTCAATCATTTAAAACACACGTACCCCAACCCTCAAGGTTTGAAAAGAATAAATCAAATTCTGGTTAAAGCAAGCATGGTCTGGTTCTCTCAAGAAATGAGGTGAATGAAAAGAATATGACAAAAATGGTTTAGAAACCTCACTGGAAAGTTATTTCAAAGATATAGACAGTGAAATATGGCATGAGATTCAAAAATCAGTGTAATTTTCATGAAATTCTAAAATATTTGAACTTGAAAAGATGTAATTTCAGCATTCATTTAAGCTCGTTTTCATGAAATAGATTGGTTCACTCATCGACATGGGTTTCAAAAATGGTATTGATAATCTTTTCAGCTCAAAAGTTTCAAAAACACACCAAAAATTGAAAAATAAACACACAAAAATTTGAAAACACACAATTTTTTTTATTTTTTTTTTATTTTTGAAAACTGACATTAAATAAAAATCCTATACTACAAAGGTTCCCTCCCCACACCTAAATGATGAAGTGTCCTCGATGAATTCAAGTGGATTTAACATTTAAGGCAATTTTCAAATTAATCACAACATCAAGAAAGTGTGAAGGAGAGGTACAACCTGATTTATTCACAGTGCATCATTGAGTTATCCTCCTAAGTGTTTCACTCTGAAAACCTACCAATAAATGAACAAAAGTAAACATAAGATATTTATTGAAAGAAATGAAAATAGAAATATGATGAGAATAGAAGGATAAAACTTGGTTTAATCCCCCAAGTGAGCCCTGGGTTTTGACTGCCTCCAGGGGGGGCAATTATAATTAGTTATCCCCAATCTGATGGTCGATGAGGTTTCTTTGATTTGAACCACCACATGTGGCTCTTCCCAGCTTTCATTTCATTATTGTTGTTGAGGAGGAATCCATAGATAGAGTACACCAGATCCACCCCCTTTGCAATGTGGTACACCATGCATGGTGGGGGTAGGATAATGTACAGAGCCTCCTCCTTCTTGGGTTCCGCATGAACAACATCTTCTTTATTTTCTAGTGGTTGCTGAAGGTATGATACATCTGGGGAAAATCAAAGGGAATTTCAGAGTTTAATTATATTTGAAAAAAATTAAAGCATGAAGAATCAATATCAAATTCTTCCCTTTCAAAGTAAGTATCTTGTGTCTCCTTTTCCTCCAAAAAAATCACTTTGATCTTCTCATGCAGTCCTTCCATTAAATTTTCAACAGGTTTGGGGAGCTCCAGATGTTCCTCTTCAGATACATATTCTCCCTCCAAGGAAATACAAGTGTTGGATGAATCTGAAAAATTAAAACAAGGGGAGGTAATAGTCAATTTAGTTTCAAAAAAATCAAATGATAATGAGTTTATAAAAAGATTGACTCCCTGATCTTGTTTGGATCAATTGGTTCTTCAATGGGAGGTGCTTCTTGAAGTTGAATTTCCCTAGATAGAGGTAGGCAGTCAGACTCCTCTATCTTCTCTTCAAATTTCACTGATTTTTTGGTTTCTTCCTTAAATGTTGTTGAATCATCTACATTATGAAGAATAATTAGCTCAAGCAGTTACTAACACTCATTCCAGAAGTTATCCAGATCTTTTTGATATCCCATATGCATTTCAATAGCTAAATCATCTTCATAAATATTCTCCAACATTGATTGACATGGGATAAATAGATCTTATTTTAATTTCATCAAGTCCTCCATGGGTTCTTCAACTTGAAGGATTTGTGAGGATACTTCTTCCATCAATTTTTCTGGTTCTGGTTCTTGTTCTGGCTCCAGTTGTGGATCCTGGGATGCATGTACTTGTTCCGCTATCCACTGTATTGAGGTCTCAGGGTTTTGAACTGTTTGACTAATTCTTTCAAATTGGGATTCAATATCCTTATTAACTTCTTCTTCTTGGTGTTATACTTTGATCATTTCTTGATAAAATTCCATAAAATACTCCTAAAGCTCAATTAATTCTCTTTCAAAACCCTCCAACACTGGGTATTCGAGGTTCTCTTTAAGGTTTTCAATGAGATCCTTGAATTCATCCTCTGTTACGATTTGGATTCGAGCTCCCCGAATTTTTTTATCCAAGAAAGAAACATTATAATCTATAGACCAAGGTGATTCAATAATTGGTTCTCTGACTGGTGGGTAATTGTTCCATGAATAAAAGAAATAATCATTTGAAAACAACATGGAAAAAGATTTTTTTTTAAATTGAAAAAGTCAAATATTTACAATTAGTTTGTGGCACTACTTCCCCGACAACGGCGCCAAGTTTGACGCATTCCTGTCATAGGGCGTGGTAAAACAATTATTTCCTAAGTTAAAATGTAGATAAGTGGTTGACCTAGGATGTCTCCTAAAGAAGAGTGCACACAAAAAGAGTTGTCACTTTAAAACGAGGGTAAAAAAATGTTTTGTTTTTGAAATGAAATTTGAAATTAAAATGATTGAAAAACTATGATATTTAAAAGGGTGATTAGGTCAGGGTCGGTTTCCTAATTGTAATGCTATCCTTGTTCAATTTAATTCAAACCACTTCTTCTTTGTTTATTAAAGTGAGTTTCCACAATTTTTTCCTTTCACTTCCTTGGTGAAATTATTATTGTGAGAGAAAACCTTACCAAGATCTTGGTTTGGTCAACTCTCCTTCCATGTGTAAAATAGTTGTATTGAATATCTTTAATTTAAATGGGCAATACCCGATTGGGTTTTGTTTATCCCACACAATCAAAAACATTCACTACACCTTTTACACGTACTGACGATCGTCGAGTACTTCACCACTAATTCCTGGTTTATTCCATCGTATATAAACCAGAAATTAGTGGAGGGAGATATTGATTATTTTACCAAGGAAAAAATAAATAACGGAATTAATATTCAAGAACGATCGAACTTGATAATATAATCCGCTATAATAAATTGAAAACAACTTTGACGAAGAAAGAAATTTTTCAATTTCGTCCAAGAACTCAAGCATTACAATGTAGAAAACCAACCCTTCCCCAATCACTCCAAAATTTTACCCCACCATGGTAAGGGTAATCGAGTTGAATGGGGAAGAATAAGGCATTACAAAACTATGAAAAAGAAAATAACTAAAAGGGAAAGCTGAAAATTTCTCCTTCTTGGTGTCCCAGAAGGAATGGGGTGGAGAATAAATGCTTGGAGAGGGTGGAGCTCTCCTCCTTTTATAGACAGAATGTTTCCCCCGAATTTCAACGCGTTTTAGCCCCATTAAATGACATATCCATGCATTGAGACCTTCTTAAATGTTGTTCATAATTCCCTTTGCAGTGTCCCCTCAAAATCTCAGCGGATTGGGACATGAATTCCGAGAGTTATGGTCGTTTTACTATGAGCATTTATTATGTCCAGTCAGACTCTCCAAAACGCAATCCTACGGATTAGGGTGATTTAATGACCCTATAAACGGCCAATTCACTCGGTTATTCCTTCATAAAAGATACTCAAAACCCCCTTTCTCGTCCACCCACCAAATTTCAGAAGCTTTAGGCCCACAGTGGATGAGTTATGGATCCCACATCAAAACTAGGCAGAACTGAAAACAGTTTTCATGAGCCAACATGTGAGCTTCTTTTGAGCTTCAATATGGCCGATCCAGATTTTAGTCCAAAAATAGTAAATGAAGCCCTGGATGTGTAGAATCTTGAAAAGAAAGAATTTAGAAATTTGGATTAGTGTAGAAAATGTTATGGCCAAACTAACGAAATATTTTAAAACTGTAAAAAATACAAAAATGGCCAATTTTTACTATTCAGCTCAAAATAACACCATTATGAGAAAAATGAAACAATTAATCTTAGAGTAACGTGTTTTTGGTTTAAAAAAATTATATTCAATATAAATTAATTGAAAATATTTGCTCTATCACCACTATTACCTTTTGTGTGGTGTATGTACTGCCCATAATTCTTTTCTATGTGTAATATAGTTTAATTTATGTGTATTTACATATTCATTGTGTGATACCTCTTTCATGGGGTGTATGTTTCATAAGTTACCAAATTGGTAAGGGTTATTTCACAATCTCTTCATTATCCGAGGTTGTTTATACGAAATTATCTACTGGGACCTCTTTATCATCCACATCCATGTTTCGTAAAAATGTATTTCAAAACATTCTTGCTATTTTAGAGAATATGGGTTAAAGTCATTTATACCATTTTTTGACTTTTTATAAGAGGTTTATAAAGGAATCTTTCCATCGTTTTTCAAACAAGGTCCTTTTTAACCATTTCGACAAAATTAAGGTAAGAATGTATTTTTTTAACTTATATGGAGGGTGTGGCTATTTTCCACCGTTATAAATCTTAGAAGCATCCCTTACAAGCTTATAAGGATATTTTCAAATTAAATTTTTTATTTTAAAATTATGTGACTTTTAAATGATTTCAAAAAAATAGATATTTCTCTCAAATAGTTTTGATTTCATCTATGTCAACATCCTTTGATGGATTTTAATCTTATTTGAAGTTGGTTTATTATGATACAAAACTTCCATATTGAATTGAAGGTTTTGTGATATGTTTGACTGTGGATGTGTTATTTTTATACCATTCAAGGTTTATGGTCAAAGTATTGACATTTTGTATGCTAGTTTTAATACGAATGTTTATGTTATGTTGAAACCTGTTCATATGAGGAATTCATTGGACTTAATAAGTAAAGGGTGGAGCCCACTATAGATCCTCGATGCATCGGTAGGTCTCATGAGACAAACTAGTGTCTTTTCACAAGGCCTTGAGAAAATATTATTTTAATTCTTGGCATGAGGCCTTGGCTACGTGGTTATGATAGTCAGGCATTTTGCATTCCATCATTATAAAAGTGGTTATTGATATTGCATTGATTATTCAACTAGTAGAATATCCATGTGAATAAGTAAATGGAATTATTTCCTTTTATCTTTTCTATATTATGCTGAAGTTCAAGTTTAAAAGTCTTTTTTAGCTATACATTGCCTTAAATGTTTATTCTTATTTATGAATGTTTCCACTATATTGTTATCCTTATAGAGCATCTGAGCTCACCCCTTTCAATGTTTTATTTTTCCCAGGATGTGAAGAAGTAATTTATAAATGACCTGTAGGGATAATATGAGGGGATATGAAGACAATATTTTGTTGTAGTAGTTTTTACTTTATGATGTAATGTAAACATTATGAATGTATCTAGTTATTCCAAGGCTACTATACTAATCAGTCTTTAGAGACTTGATCTTTCTTATGATCATGCTAATGTTATGTAATAATGCACCAACCCTGGGAAACTTGGGTCGGATCATTACAAGGATGAAGTTTGAACAGTTCATCATTGGCTAAGGAAATAAGTGTAGTCATAGAACATTATTGGAGATCAACATTAGAGGGTTCAAACAAGAAGAACAATGAATACTATTACATACACATCTCCCTATTCAAAAGTTTAACCCAATGATGTAAATGAAGAATTTTAGAATCCATAATGGGTCCAAGCTATGAATGAAGAGCTTGTTAATATAGATAAGAATTATACTTGGAAACTTGTACCCACGAAAAACAACATGAACATTATTGGTACAAAGTGGGATTTTGGAAACAAGCTGAATGAAGAAGGGGAAGTGATAAGAAACAATACAAGATTGGTTTGAAAAGGGTATTCACAAATTGAAGGAATTGATTTTTATTCATCCTTTTCTCTAATGTAAAGGTTAGAAACAATCAGAATATTTCTTACTATCGTTGCACAACAAGGTTACCAAACCTTTCAAATGGATGTATAATCTGCATTCTTGTGTGGTGATCTTGACGAGGAAGTTTAAATTGATCAACCTTGTGGATTTGTTATTGGGAAAGATGAAGGTTATGTGTGGAGATTGAAGAAGGATTTTTATAGGCTAAAACAAGATCTTAAGGCATGATATTCTAAATTGGATAATTGATTGAGGAAGACGAATTTCATGAAAGGTAGAGTTGACTTCAATCTTTACACCAAGGAATGTCATGAGTTTTCACTAATCGTAATTGTTTAGGTCAATGACATTATCTTCACTAGGAATGATGAAATATCATGTGAGAGATTTTTTGAGGAGTTGAAGATGTTATTTGAGATGTCCATGCTGGGATAAATGAAATACTTTCATCAGCTAAAAATTTCACATAAGAAGAACCACGTTTTTCTATCTCAAGAAAAGTATACTAATGAACTTATAAATAAGTTTGGAATGGGAAATTCAAAACTAGTTTCCACACCAATTTAAGTGGGAAAAATGATATCTAAATATGGAGAAGACAAGGAAGTTGATCAGAAAGAGTTTTGAAAGCTAGCTGGAAGTCTGTTATATTTGACTGCCTCAGGACCCGACATCGTCTATACTGTAACTTTATGTGGAAGATTTTAGAGCACTCCTATAGAATCACATTTGATTGATAGAAAAATTATTCTTAGATATATAAAAGGCACAATAAAATTGGAATCAGTTTTGATGGCACCATAAATATTAATCTATTTGGGTATTCAGATGCTGATTGGGAAGAAAATATTAATGATAGAAGATCCATATCTGGTGGAGTTTTTGGTCTGGGGAAAATTTATGTTAGTTGTCATACCAAGAACCAGAATTCAGTAACTCTTATCATAGCTAAAAACAATTATGTTGCTACTACTCAAGTTGCAACTCAACTAATATGGATGAAGACTCAGTTGGAAGATCTACTTGTTGAAGAAAAGCTACCCTTGCTCTTGGGATATGATAATTAGATTCAAATCAATCTAAAAAGGAATTTGGTACAACATTCTCATTCAAAACAAATTTACATAAAGTACCAATTCATCAAATAGCAGGTGCAAAAGAATGAATTTAGGTTGAAGTGAGTTCCTACATCAGAACAAGTTGCTGACATATTCGCAAAACATTTACCGAAGGAACGATTTGCTAAATTGAGGTTGAACATGGGTGTCATGACCCGACCTCGGGATCCGTGCCATGACTACCCCAAGCCCGCCTTCCATTGGCCAGGGGTTGGCGACTAGCACCAAGGCGTATATCCCAACAAAAAGGGAAGGAATTGCCTTTAAAAGTAAATAACACCATAGAGTAGGCCAGCAGGGGTAAACACTAAGTAAACTGAGTACAAGTAAGTTCAAAAAGTAAATGGGTGAGAATACAAACCCAAACTGAAAGTAAAGTACAACTGGAAAAAATTACAGCAACTGAAAGTAAAGCAGCAACGTCGAGACGTCCACTCGTACTCCCACCTGAAGGGTGGGTACAGATATCCACCTCAGCTCCTCAGGTCCATCTGTCCGCTCCGTGTACGTCCCGCCCAGTGGTCTACCTCCAGGTGCCGACTTCTTCGCTAGCCTCTACCACGATCAGCGTTTTCTGTCATCTGCATCCAACACAACGTAGTGCGGGCATAGCCCATGCAGGGGTGAGTATAAGATACTCAGTAGGGACCCTGAGACCCCCGAAGGTCTCCCTGAATCCACAAAGGGTCATCCACAAAGGAAAGATTCAATCACGAAGTAACATCCAACACTACTTAGGTATATGCCCATACATTTACCTAAGACATAAATTCCAGATTGGCTCCAACATCTGAGCCCAAGTTCTATCACGTCCAAATAGGATAACACAACATAATCCACATAGGAAATCAAGTCAATCATATCGAAGATAATGATTTGAAGTCAAGACTCATCTCACACAGGATATACTACTTTGAATGAAGATATAGATGATCAGATATAGCCACTGATTCATCTAAGTCATTGGACCCACACAGGATCGATAGGTACTAACCCCCGCAATGACCCACACAGGATCGGTAGGCGCTGGCCCACACAGGAGCACTGAGCATTGACCCACACAGGATCGATAGCACTAACCCATGTAGGATCGCTGAGTGTTGTAGTCGTCGTCATCGAATCCATGGAGGATTTCTGTACAGTCGTCATCGTCGTCGCAGTCGCAGCCAGCTCTAGGGTTCCCGCACACAGCAGGCTCGTTCGGGAGGATCCGTTCCATGATCTGAGGGCCTGATACTTCAACTGACATGAATTTTGGAGTTGAAGTATCCAAAAGTTCTGTATTGTCAAGAGGAACTCAACCTGACAGACGACGCGTCAATCGGGCGTCCGGTCTGAGAGTTATTGGCTTTTTCGTCCCAGGGGCCCGGTTGGTTTTTAAGTCAAAAACAACCCGACCGTACTTCAACTACATCCAAACCTCGAGCGGAGTAAGCCAAAAGCTCTCTCTCACTAAAAGGAATCCAAAAAAGTTGACGGTACGTCAATCGTACGTCCGTAACTCAAGTTATAAGTGATTCCGCTCCGAGGGCCCGGTTGGTTTCGTGTTCGAACCAACCTGGCTAAACCCAAAGTACTCCGAAACCTTGAGTGTGATATATCAAAATGACCGACTCGATATAAGGATCACATCGCAGCTGATGTTGCGTCGATCGGAGGTTCGTAGCCCATGTTAGGGGAAAAAGACCATAAGAGGTTCGAAAGTGGGGGTTTTGGGCCCGGACCGACCCAGCCCGAGACCACCTGGGTCGGTCCGAACCAGGCCCGGGCCCGGACCACTTGGGGGTGGCCCGGCCCGGCCTGGGCGCAGCTCGGCCAGGCGCGCTGGCGAGGCCAGTGCGGCCAGGTGGCTCGGCCGAAATGGCCGAGCGGTTTGTGGGGAGGCGCTGCCCCCCCTATTTAATGAAACGTGGCCCCCCACATGGGGGCCGCTCCTGCTTCCAGTCGAGGGTTTCGAACCCCTGGCTCTCCCCTGGATCGGCCGCCGCACTCCGGCCGGCCGGCTGCTGCACCACGGGATCGGTGTGGGACGGTCCCCCTACTCCGACACCAGCGGCCTGAAACCGGCCGCCGCTCCCTACTCCGCCGCGACCTAAGGGCGCGGCCTTGGTTCGTCCGGTGGGGCGCGACGGCGCCGCGCCCCTCCGCCGCGGCCCCGCTGCGGCCGTGGTGTTTTCGTAATTCTCCAGCGCAGTGTGACGGCGTCACAACCGTGTTCGATTTCAACGGCGCGGCGCGACGGTTCCACGCATCCTTGCCGCAAGATCCTGCACAGTGCAACGGCACCACGCCATCTTCATTTCAAACCACAACAAGGTTAATCAACAGAATTAAGGGAGGATGGTCGGCCATGTTTTTACGGTCTGGCCCCCTCCCGTTATTTGATAGCAAGCGGTCTAATTTGAAACGAGGAACGACGACAGAAGAATTCACAAACAAAATCAATAAATCCCCTACCTCGAGCGTAGTTTAATGAAGGCTCGTCGCGGAATTGCACGTCATGGAAGAAGGCGTCGCGGAAGTAGGATTGTATCATCGCAGAGAAAAGATTCATTGGCATCGCGTCTTCGATCTCCGAGGATCTGGCATTCTTGTCTACCTTCGTCGGAGGCCGGCGTTCTTCGCGTTCTTCGCGTTTTTCATCGAGGAAGGAGTGCTCCAAGGTTTTGAGTAATTTCTCCCCAGCCCTCTCGCACAACCAACCCCTTAATAAAATAATACTTTTCTTATATTATTAACACAGAAGCCAAAAGTTTTTGAATTCAAAATTGAATCAATCAATTTATTGAATTAATTGCAATGTTTAAACTGCCCATTTAATAGAGGAGTTCAATATTTAATTAAAGGAATGAGTTGACTTCATTTAAATGGGGGTGCGGGTGCGTTACTTAATTTAAGGAGGGGGTTGAAAAAGGTGGGGCTCGTGTGGGCCCCACCCAACAAATATCCTACCTAGTGGAGTAGGATATATTGGGTCCCACTCCAACCACTTAGTTTAGGTTAAACAGCTTTAAATAAAATAAAAATCAGTCACACCATTTTTATTTTTTTCCTTTACTTTACCCAAAAAAATTTAATAACCACACCCAAGCAAACGCATCTCCGGAAAAGGTGTTGCAAAGAAATTATCGGCGATGCGATTTCATCGGTGTCCTCAGATTTTGATTCCGAGCAACGGTTCAAATGTTAGGAAAACTCGCTCGTACATTTACTGAATGTACCCGAGCCAAACATCAGAAAATGATTCCGGGCACACCGGGCCTCGGAATCAGGTCCCGTCAGAAACTGCGCTCTTTTAAAAATACAAAGAAAATTAAGAAAGAAATTTCATTCAATTTTATGGGCCTTTACATTACTCCCACCTCAGGGCTTTACATCCCCGTAAAGATACATCATAAACTAGGGAAACAAATGTGGGTACTGAGGACGCATCTGAGCCTCCTGCTCCCAAGTGCTCTCCTGGATGTTCCCATGCTGCCATCTGATGCGCACTAGAGGAATCGACTGTCCATGTAGGACCCGCTCCTGTCGATCCTCAATCTCCACCGGGACCTCCGCAAAAGTCACCCCATCATCAATTTCCAGCTCCCCATGGTCAATGATATGCGTCGGGTCGTGCACGTATCTCCTCAGCAGAGATACGTGAAAGATGTCGGGCACCCGGTGCAATAGAAGTGGTAGAGCTAGGCGATAAGCCACCTCACCTATCCTGATGAGGACCTGGAATGGTCTGATGAAGCGTGGATACAACTTGCCGCCTCGGCCAAATATCCGTAATCCCCGTCGAGGTGAGACCCGCAAGAAAACGTGGTCGCCATCCTCGAACTCCTGTGGCCTCCGCCTCCTGTCAGCATAAGACTTCTTCTGGCTCTAAGCTGTCCCCATCCACTCCTGGATGACTTGGACCTTCTCCGTTGGGGCCTGGACCATCTACGGTCCCACAAGTACTGACTCCCCAAGGTCTGTCCAGCACAGCGGTGATCTGCAAGGTCGGTCGTACAACGCCTGGTATGGTATCATCCCGATGGTGGAGTGGTAGCTGTTGTTGTACGCGAACTCCACAAAGGGTAGATGTTCATCCCAACTACGACCAAAGTCGAGGACTCATGCACGGAGCATGCCCTCTAGAGTCTGAATGGTCCTCTCCGTCTGACCATCTGTCTGAGGATGAATGGCGGTGCTCAGACGTAGCTGCATCCCGAACGCCTCCTGCAACCCCTTCCAAAGCCAGGAAGTAAAGCGTACATCTCGATCGGAGACGATAGATGATGGCACACCATGAATCCGTACAATCTCCTAAACATAGAAATGTACCATGATTTCCACTGAGCCTTGCTCTCTGATGGGTAAGAAGTGAGCCGACTTGGTGAGTCGGTCGAAAATCACCCAAATGGAGTCATGACCTCTGGAAGTGCGTGGACGTCTAGTAACGAAGTCCATAGATAACATGTCCCACTTCCACTCCGAGACCTCCAAGGGATGTACCGAGCCTACTGGTACCTGGTGCTCTACCTTCACCTGCTAATAGTTGAGGCATCGAGAATCGAACTCTTCCACAACCTTCTTCATGCCCGGCCACCAGTGCTGTCATCTGAGATCCTGGTACATCTTCTCCACTCTTGGATGTACCTCTAACGGGGAAGTGTGAAACTCCCTCAGCACCTCCTCCTGCAAAGTAGCTGGTACCATGGTACGTCCTCTGAAAAGGACGACGTGCCCTCCTCCCATAGAGAATTCATCAGGTGTCTGTCCTAAGGATATTTGTGCACGACGTGTCTCACAGTCAACATCCACACATTGTGCCTCTCTGATTTGCTGTAGTAGCGTAGGAGTGACTATGAGTGACTGCAAAAAGACTGCTCCATCATTATCCACAAAGGATATCTGCAAAGCGGCTAGCTGCTCTATTGCCTCACCAAGTAGTTGGATGCCCATCCTCCTGCTGAGGGAATCAGCTACTACGTTCCCCTTTCTAGGAGTATAGACTATCTCAAAGTCATAGTTCTGGAGGAACTCGAGCCATCGCTGCTGTCTCAGGTTCCGGTCCTTCTACGAGAAGATGTACCTGAGACTCTGGTGGTCAGAGTAGATTGTAAAGTGCTCGCCCATCAGATAGTTTCACCACATCTTCAGAACGAAGACCACTACTGCTAACTCCAGGTCATGGGTAGTGTAGTTCTTCTCATGCTCCCTCAACTGATGTGATCCATAGGCGATCACGGACCGCTCCTGCATCAGGACACTCCCAAGTCCGGTCCCTGATGCATCGCAGTAGACTACGTACCCTACTCCCTCCTCCGGTAGCCTCAAGATAGGTGCGCTGGCCAATCTCTGTCTTAGCCCTTGGAAGCTCTGTTGACATCTGCCTGACCACACAAAGGGTTTCCCCTTCTTTTTCAATGCTGAGAGTGGTTCAGAAACTCTGGAAAAGTATGGCATGAATCTCCGGTAGTACCTAGCTATCCCCAATAAACTCCGCACCTCTGTCACGCTCCTGGGTGGCTCCCAAGCTAGCATTTCCTCGATCTTCACAGGATCCACCACAACTCCCACATCAGATATGATGTGTCCCAATAAGTGGACCTCACGTATCTAGAACTGACACTTCGAGAGCTTACCATAAAGCTGGTGCTCTCGGAGTGTATCTAGTACAACCCGCAAGTGGTAGGCGTGCTCCTCCTCAGTTGTCGAGTATATCAAAATGTCGTCGATGAAGACCACGACAAATCGATCATGTAATGGCTAAAAGATCACGTTCAGGAGACCCATGAACACTGCTAGAGCGTTGGTCACACCAAAAGGCATAACCAAGAACTCATAGTGGCCATACCGACATCTGAAGGCCGTCTTCTTCACGTCCTCGTCTCAAACTCTTAGTTGATGATAACATGATCTAAGGTCTATCTTTGAGAACCACCATGCTCCCTTGAGCTGATCGTAGAGGTCGTAAATCCTGGGTAGCGGATACTTGTCCCTCACATTCACCTGGTTCAGGCGACGGTAATCGACACACAGTCGCAAGCTCCCATCCGTCTTCTTGGCGAACAATATCGGGGAAGCCCAAGGTGAAACACTAGGTCGGATGAATCCCTTGCCCTGAAAGTCCTACAACTGTACCTGTAGCTCTCGAAGCTCAGGGGGGCATCCAATATGTTGGAGTGGATATCAGGGCTATCTCGGGGTACAGTTCAATATAGAATTCTACCTCTCTGCAAGGAGGTAGCCCTGGGACATCATCGGGGAAAACGTCTGCATACCGATCCACCACTGTAGGATAACCAGGACTCTGCATGTCAACTGCTCCAAGGATGAGGCTAGCCAACTAATTAGTGATGGGTTGTCCTCTCCTCTGCGTCAGTCCATCCTGTGCTGCAAACGCTCCCTTCTCGCCAGTGAAGGTGAACCTGCTCCCGTCAGTGCGTACACATCGCACCTTGTTCCTAATACAGTCAATCTGAGTATGGACTGTAGATAACCAATCCATGCCTAGGATGACGTTGTAAGGCCTCGACACCACTAAAAGAAGTTCCCAGCCAAAGCTCTCGCCTCCTAGATTAAGCTCACACTACAGCGCCAGTGCGTAATGGTCGAGTCTGCTCCCGTAGGAGTCTCTAGCCATAAGGATCGAGCCAATGGCTCTCTCGGAATCTCCGAGCTCCGAACAATTGCAGCGGCTATGAAAGAATGACTTGCTCCTGTGTCTATAGGAACTGCGGCAAGGGTGGAATAGACAGATATCATACCTAGAATCATATCTGGAGCGTCGTGGTTGTGGGCCTCTACTGCTAGGACCTATGCTTGTCTCTGCCTGCCAGCTCCCTGTCGTCGGGGTGGATCTCCTGGTGGTGGTGGTGGTGGTAGAGCCTCGAAGCATTGTCCACCACCTGCCGCTCGGTCAGCTCCTCTGCCTCATCCGCCTACTCCCTGTGGACCGCCACAGACGACCCTCTGCCTTTGCCTGGGTGGTCCGTCAACTGTCTGTTGCTCCTCTACACGGCGAGTCGGGTAGTCACGACCCATGTGGCCCTTCCCGCCGCATGCATAGCACTGTCTACCTCTCAAAAGACTGGCTCTACGCTGTGTGCCCCGCACCACTGAGCCAGTGTTCTGAGGTCATCTGCATGATGGTCCGGTCCGCCTGGACCCCTGTGACATCCTTCAACTACCAACTGCAGATGACTATGCTATGTGCCGCCCTGCGGTAGGTCCTACTGCTAGCGTAGGCTCGGCAAGAAAACTCTCTATGAGAAGATCTCACTCCAGTACTCCTTCCTATGTCGGAATGATGAGGGAGATCAGCGATGCCCTGATCTCATGCGTCAATCCCTACTCGAAGGTCTGGGACCGGAAGAATGGGACTCGTACCATGTCTGTCGAATAGCGCGAGAGATCAGTAAATCTGTCCAAGTACTGGTCGACCGTCAAGCTACCATTCCGCAGCTATAGAAGCTCCTGGATGCACACCGCACGGAGGGTGGCTGGTATGAACTTTGAGAGGAAGAGGCCCTCAAAGTCCGTCCAGAGGAGAGATGCCTCGTCATGCACCTGGAGCATCAGGCTCCACCATATGCCTGCTGCCGCGTGTAGAAGACTCACTGCAAGGATCACCATGAGGTCTGATGGTGTCTCTACCAAACGGAAAACTCGTAAAACTGCCTCCAGCCAATCCTCAGCTATCTGAGGGTCCATCTCCCCACGGAACATGGGTGGTCGCTGATGTTGAAACTCGTACAGTTCAATAAGGCGACGTGCACCGTCAGCGGCTGGGGCTGGTAGCATCAGTGGCTCGGTGGGTAGAGGTACCACCGGTGCCTCTGCTGTCAAAGGGCCCTGTACCGAGGCCTCATCGCTCGGTGGCTTGTCGTCCCACACAATGCTCGGAACCCTAGCTGGCTGCCATCGTGGGGCCATCCTGAAAAGAAACAGGTGTGCCATGGTTAATACAGTGTACCTGGTGAGCTGACACAAAGTAATCAAAAAGAAAACTTTTAAAACACCCATGCAATCAATGTTTTCATCTACTAAGTCGGAAATCATAAGTCAGGGTCCTGGTGTATGGATACGTCGATCGCCTCACCAACACTGGACTCCCTGGACTGATAACCACACTCAATACTCTTAACATTATTGCTTCACATAGAAAAATATCCGAGTCCTGAGTTCTGTGGTATAACCTAACTCCTCTAATACCAATTTGTCACGACCCCACCTCGAGACCCATGTCGTGACTACCCCAAGCCTGCCTTCCATAGGCCAGGGGTTGGCGACTAGCACCAAGGCGTATATCCCAACAAAAAGAGAAGGCATTTCCTTTAAAATTAAATAACACCACAGAGTAATACAGCAAAAGTAAACACTAATTAAATAGGGTACAAGTAAGTGTAGAATGTAAATGGGCCATAATATAAACCCAAATTGAAAGTAAAGTACAACTGGAATGAAAGTACCGCAAATGAAAGTAAAGCAGCAACGCCGAGCCGTCCACTGGTACTCCCACCTGAAGGGTGGGTAAAGATAGCCACCTCAGCTCCTCGGGTCTAGTCTTCAGCTCCATGTATGTCATGCCCAGTGGTCCACCTCTAGGTACCGACTGCTCTGCTATCCTCTACCACAATCAGCGTTGTCCGTCGTCTTCATCCAACACTACGTAGTGCGGGCATTGCCTGTGCAGGGGTGAGTATAAGCTACTCCGTAGGGACCCCGAGACCCCCGAAGGTCTTCCTGAATCCACAAAGGGAAATCCACAAAGGAAAGATACAATCACGAAGTAACATCCAACACTACTTAGGTATATTCCCATACATATACCTAAGTCATCAATTCCAGATTGGCTCCAATATCCGAGCCCATGTTCGATCACGTCCACACAGGATAACACAACATAATATATATAGGAAAGAAAGTCAATCATATCGAACATAATGATTGGAAGTCAAGACTCAGCTCACATAGGATATACTTCTTCAAATGACGATAGAGATGGTCAGATATAGCCACTGA
Organism: Viscum album; assembly: GCA_963277665.1. Lineage (NCBI taxonomy): Eukaryota > Viridiplantae > Streptophyta > Magnoliopsida > Santalales > Viscaceae > Viscum > Viscum album. Next base: position 822,593,211 of record OY728165.1, read on the forward strand.
TTCATCTAAGCCATCGGACCCACACATGATCGATAGGTACTAACCCCCGCAATGGACCACAAAGGATCGATAGGTAACTAACCCCCACAATGACCCACACAGGATCTGACCCACACAGGATCGGTAGGCGCTAGCCCACCCAGGACCGCTGAGCGCTGACCCACACAGGATCGTACCCACACAAGATCAGTAGTACTGACCCACATAGGATCGCTGAGTGCTGTAGTCGTCATCGTCGAATCCATGGAGGATTTCTGTATAGTCGTCATCGTCGTCGCAGTCGCAGCCAGCTCTAGGGTTCCCGCACACAGTAAGCTCGTTCATGAGGATTCGCTCCATGAGCCGAGGGGCTGATACTTCAAATGACATTAAGTCTGGAGTTGAAGTATCCAAAAGTTCCGTATCGTCAACAAAAAGTCAACCTGATAGACGGCGCGTCAATCGGGCGCCCGGTCTGAGAGTTATTGGCTTTTTCGTCCCAGGGGCCCGATTGGTTTTTAAGTCAAACCCAACCCGACCATACTCCAACTACATCCAAACCTTGATCAGAGTAATCCAAAAGGTCTGTCTCACTAAGAGGAATCCAACAAAGTCGACGGTATGTAGATCGGACGTCCAGAACTCAAGTTATAAGTGCTTCCCCACCGAGGGCCCGGTTGGTTTCGTGTTCGAACCAACCCGGCCGAACCCAAAGTACTCTGAAACCTTGAGTGTGATATATCAAAATGACCTTCTCGATCCAATGATCTCATCGCAGCTGACGGTGCGTCGATCAGAGGTCCGTAGCCCATGTTATGGGCAAAAGACCGTAAGAGGTCCGAAAGGGGGGTTTTGGGCCCGGACCGACCTGGCCCAAGACCCCTTGGGTCGGCCTGAACCGGGTCGACCCGAACCAGGTCCAGGTCCGGCCCGCTTTTGCGCGGCCAGGTGGCTCGGCCGAAACGGCTGAGCGGTTTGGGGGGGAGGCGCTGCCCCCCTGTTTAATGAAATGTGGCCCCCCACGTGGGGGTCGCTCCTGCTTCGAGCCGGGGGTTTCGAACCCCTGGTTCTCTCCCTGACCGGTCGGCCGGCTACTGCACCACGGGACCGGTGCGGGCTGGTCCCCCTGCTCTGATGCTGGCGGCCGGAAACCAGCCTCCAATCCCTGCTCCACCGCGGCCTAATGCCGCGGCCTTGGTCCGTCCGGCACGGCACGACGGCGTCGCACCCCTCCATCGTGGCCCCGCTCCAGCCGCGGTGTTTTCATGATTCTCCGGCACGGTGCGACGGTGCTGCGACCTTGTTTTACTTAAACGGCACGGCGCGACGGCACCGTCCATCCTTGCCTCATGATACCACACGGTGCGACGACACCACGCCATCTTCATTCCCAACCACAACAAGGTTAATCAACAGAATTAAGGGAGGAGGGTCGGCCGTGTTTGTTCGGTCCGTCCCCTTCCCGTTATTTGATACAAGCGGTCCAATTTGAAATGAGGAACGATGACGGAAGTATTCAATAACCAAAACAATAAATCCCCTACCTCGAGCGTAGTTTAACGAAGGATCGTCACGTAATTACACGTCACGTAAGAAGGCATCGCGGAAGGATGATCGTCGTGTCGCGGAGAAAAGATTTGTCGGTGTCGCGTCTTCAATCTACGAGGATCCGGTGTTCTTTTCGACCTTCGTTGGAGGTCGGTGTTCTTCGCGTTCTTCGCGTTCTTCGCGTTCTTCATCGTGGAAGGAGTGCTCCAAGGCTTTGATTAATTTCTCCCCAGCCCTCTCGCACAACCAACCCCTTAATAAAATAAGACTTTTCTTATTTTATTAACACACAATCCAAACGTTTTTGAATTAAAAATTGAATCAATCAATTTATTGAATTAATTGCAACGTTTAAACTGCCCATTTAATTGAGGTGTTCAATAATTAAACGCATGAGTTGACTTCATCTAATGGGGGATGTGGGTGCGTTACTTAATTTAAGGAGGGGGTTGAAAAAGGTGGGGCTCGTATGGGCCCCGCCCAAAACATATCCTACCTAGTGGAGTAGGATATAGTGGGTCCCACTCCAACAACTTAGTTTAGTTAAAACAACATTAAATAAAATAAAAATCAGTCTCACCATTTTTATTTTATTCCTTTACTTTATAGAAAAAATTTAATAACCACACCCGAGCAAACGCAACTCCAAAAAAGGTGTTGCTAAGCAATTACCGGCGCTGCGATTTCATCGGTGTCCTCGGATTTTGATTCCAAGCACCGGTTCAAAAGTTAGTAAAACCCGCTCATACATTTATTGAACGTACCCGAGCCAAACTTCAGAAAATGATTTCGGGCACACCGGGCCTCGGAATCAGGTGCCGTCAGAAACTACGCTCTTTTAAAAATCCAAAGAAAATTAAGAAAAAAATTTCCTTGATTTTTACGGGTCTTTACAATGGGTTTCCAACCACTTTCACATCAAGTTTGAGATACATGTTTTTGTACCCACTCTCATCTTACATTTGGATAGTGTATTCAAGGGGTATAATTGTTTCATAAATCTATCCTTATATAAGAATTCATAAAGGGGGAGTTGTGGGAAAGATGTGAGTCCTGCATGTTTGTGTGTGAAGTATTCTAACTATTTTTTCGAATGGTTGTAGGAAACAATGTTTTTTTATTCCAGAAAAATTGAAGAAGTGAAGAATGGTGAGGTAAAATCTTGGAAGATGTTCTTAAGAAGGCCGAGGTTATATGATCATGAAATTTTATTTCCACTGCTTTTAGACAGCATGGTTTTGACTCTCAATATTTCTTGTTTCCAATAATGATTTAGCTCACGTAGTCTTAGAATTGTTGATAAGTAATCCATTTCTTGAGGTTACAAATTTTGGTGATTTAAAAATATTTCTTGACAACAAAATCCAAAGGGGGATATTGTTGGGACCAAGTTGGATGAAGAAGGAAGTAAGAAGAGTTTGTTGTTACAGAGTGTTGTCTTTTGTTTTTAAATAAGTTAAATGAATTCACTTTATAAAGGTCTTAAAAATAAGATGATTCATTTCTGATTTGTAATTCATAAATATCATAAGTTTGGAGAACTTATGATGCAGGCCTTAAAAAGGAAAGAGGGTGTAAAGGTGATACCAGTGATATACAATTTTGATTGGAAGGAAAGAAGCTGGTGGAAGACAAGTAATAATACTTTCCATGTAAAAACTGAAAATTCCAATGTTGATCGATCAAACAATACATATCATGATAGTTTAGTTCGTGATGAGAACAAAAGAATGGTTATGGAATGCAAGGAAAATAATCATGATAATGGAATGGATGATCTGGAGACGGCATAAAATAATGATTGAAGGTGGCACTGTTTGGAACACGGTTTATAATTTTCCATTCAAGTGGTGTTTTGAGATCAGAATAAAGAAAAATGAAAAAGGCATGAAGTGCGCTAAAAATCAAGACACTGAGAGAAATATGATGTTGTGTGAAAGATTTTTTATGTGATTAAGAGAGTTTAACACGTTCATTATTATTTTTCGCATAGGGTTGAAAATGCATATATATGCGATGAGACCCCCTATCATTTGAAGAGGCTTAACACATAGAGAAATATCGATCTCTGAACTGCATAAGATTGTATGCTAATTGAGTTGCGTGAAAAGAAAGAGGTTTTCATAAAAAGGGGGAAGTTGCACGAAAAAGTGAAAAGTTGTAGAAATAAGGAAGTTGCGTGGAAATGGATTTTCGTGCCCAAAGGTAATTTTTTCAAGCACTCCATTGGAATTACGTGCAAGTTACCCTAAAGGTTGTGTGAAAAATTTGTGGTCTTTGCATGTATTCAGTTGTGCACATGGGAGTTCCTACCAGCTTCTGGGTAAAAGAGTGAATAGTTGTACTTTGGAGAATACACCTTTTCAATTGTAAAGAAGCACTAGAATACAACAATTCCCTATTTTTTCTCAGAGGGTATAAACATTCTTGAGGATTTTTTCCCATGTGAAACACGAGTTTTAGGGTATATCCAACTCATTGAATTCCACATCAAAGGATTGTTTTCTAGTGGATTGTGTGGTACTGAATTGTTTTCGTACCATACAAAGGACATAGCTACTCTTGTTGATTAGTGAACCTTATGAATCGTGTGTTCCTGTGGTTGTGTGTGTTCTGCAGGGAAGAAACTTTTTAATTTGAGGCGAAGGTTGTTTTAAAAAGAAGGAAACATAAAAATAAAAGGATATCATTGATTCACCACCCCCCCCCCTCTCAGTGATACTTGGATCCTAACTGGGAACTTCAGTGATTGTTGTATGGGATGAGGAAAATATTTTGGTTATTAGGCGATGATAAGGATACTTCAATGGTGGGGAGTAGTAGGTCATGTATGGTGGTGTGAACCTAGTGTGAGTTGGGACGAGGATACAATGAGCACCATTTCAACTAGGTTGTGGACCGCAGAGAATGTGTTTTGAAAGGAAACTTCTATGATGGGAAGCATTGTGGATTGAAATCAGTATATGTTGGTTGCATTATATGGTGGGAGAACCATGAGTGTGATGATGAGTTTTAAATTATATTTTGATGTATTGAGAATCATGGGTGTGGTTAGAAACCATCCTAATGGTTTTTAATGGTGGAAAGTAGTGTATTTGCCTTTGTTGGATTGTATGCCATTTCTTTGGAGTTCTATAGATAAGTTTTGTTGTTGTATTTAGGTAGAACACAACAATTTAATATACTTTTTATGACCATTATGGGTTGTGATGTGTGGCCATAATACAACCAATGATTCTTGGTGATAATAAGGTTTATGGTGGGGATGTTATAGGGACTCGAATTTTTAGGATATTGAAATTTGAGCATTAATTTAAAAAAAATCTTGGTTTCTCATGAGGGGTAAAATATACATTTTACCATAAAGGATGGTCTTGGATAAATTTTATGACCACTCAGTTGGTCCCAGAATATGGTGTTTACACTAGGACATGAGTTTGGTGGAATTTTGAGCATTTAGAGGTTTGGAAAAATATTTAATATTTAATTAGTTAAATATTAAATTAATAAGGTCGTTTCGGGTGGGTGTATCGCTTGAATCGACATTCATATTGGGATCCTGACTTCACATTTGGGTCTGAAATGGGGGTATTACCTCAGTGATGTATAAATTCACTTTGGATTCTGGAACTCGGGATGAGTGTTAAATGCATAATTAATTAATTAAATAATATAATTAAAAGACCCCCCCACATTTTAGGGTTTCCATGCATAAGAAGAGAGGGGATGGTCCTCTACACCACATTTGATGGCCAGATCAAAGGTTAAAAAAAAGTATATGCCACCATATTTCTCCCTTTGCGTAGATCAGGACCAGATCAAGGTGCAACAACTTTCGAGAGAGGATTTGGACCCAAAGAGTCAGTGTTTACACCACAAGTTAGGGTGGTTTTTAGGTTTATGACCCCAAATCCCCATATATTAGTTTTTTAAGTTTTATTGTTCTATTATGACTTCTAGAGACACCATGGTGGTTCATCTATGCTTGTTTAGGGAAATCAGGGGTTTCAGGTGAGTTGTAGGGATTTCCCATTCAGAATCCTGATAACATAAAGTGTAGTTCTATGAACACCCATCATGTGTTCTCCCTATTTGGTGAATAAAGACTTTTAATAATTAATTTTTATGTTCTCTAAGTACATTTCTTGGGGTGGTACATAGTTTTTTGTCTTACCACGTGAAAAAAAATAGAAATATGGTTTCTGTAAAGTACATGTCGTGTATATTAAATTCATGCTATGTAGTATTGCACAAGAAGACCCTATGTCACTTGATCCATGTAAAAGTAAATAACCTTGGGGAGGGATGAGAGTACACACCATGTACCCAAAACTACTTTCCATGTACTTTTTCCAGCTTAGAGTTTTTGGGTATTTTCTGTCCTAGAGGTCAGAATTGGGCGTGTCAGTAGTCCATTCTGAGTGTTATTCATGTAGACTAAACTGGTGGGATCCTTTTTACATGTAGAGGTCATCTAAAATGTGTTTCATACAAATTTGGTTTATAATGAGGATTCCCTTAAGGTTTGGATTCAGAATACTTTAGTGGGTTGGGTATTGAGATAAGAGACCCAGGTGAGGATTGTGAGATCAGTATTGACATGGAATGAGATAACCATGGTGTTTTTATTGAGGTAATCTTGATGATGAACTTTGAGGGAAGGTTTAAGGTAAATTTATCATTGTATGTCGTGGATGTTGGTTGATCATGATTGTGTGGCATGGTATTGATTTAGTATTCCTTGTTGGCATGTTGTTGATTTAAGATTTGTTAGAGGCCAGTGAGGGCCACCTAAGGATGTTCTTATATTGGGGATTGGCTGAGATATTCTTTGTTACTGTAATTTGGAGAGGATTTGTCTTCTTGATAGATTGTTTTGGGGATCCCTATAGGGATTTCTTTTGTCTATGTGTGGATGAAAAGTTTTAGGTGTGGGTCTGAATGATATAAAGACCTTGAGCATGTGTTTTTACCTTGTAGTTGGGTTATGGGTGTTCCTTGGGACCCTTGATGATGTATGAGAAGATGGGGTTGATATGTTGATGAGTTACATGGATTTTTATCCTACCCTTGTTACTTAGCTTTTGATGTTAATACCTGGATTAATCCCATAGGGCAGTTTGATATGGTTGGGTTTCCACGTTTTGGAACCCGATATATTAGTAAGGAATGGGTTGGTCATGAGGGATGGGTAGATGATTCACAAGTGTAGTTGTAGATATCCATGTATGATATTATTAGAATGAGGATCTATATTGATCTTTATAGTTGGTTGATAGTTTGAGTGCCAAAATGAGGTTTCAGGCATGTTTATTTATACTATTGAGTATAATGGATGTGACAACACATGTATGTGGTTTGGTACTGTACTAAGGATCCAGAAATGGTAGTTTATAGCTTGGCTTATGTTCTAGACTAATTCTATGGGAACCAAAAATGTTATTTATGGAATTATTAGGGATGGTCGGACATGTCGTTCCATGAAATGGTTAGATTCATGGACGAATGATCCATGTTTTTCGACCTGTGATTAATGGTTTTCAGAGTTTGGACAAATACTCCACTTCCCAGTGCACTGTGGTTTTTGGGGTAATTATGAAACTCATAAACCCAAGGGTATGAAAATGGAATTCCATATTAATATTAGGATGGTTAGACAAGGCGTTCTGATTCCCAGTAGGATTCATGTATTGATGATCTGTGGTTGTTGACTTGTGACCTAGTTGTTGGGATGACCAGACATGGAGTACCAGATCCCAGTTGGAATCATGGACTGGGGCTCCTTGTGTGTTGACCATTGATCTTTTTAAATTATGTTTAAGATTTCGAACTGATGCTCCAGTCATGGATGATTTGTTATATGCATGGTTTTATGTGAAAGAATGATCTTGTGTCCACTATGGTTATTATACATGAGATAGATGTCAGACTAAAGGTCTTGGTGTTTTAGTATAATTATGTGTAAATGGAAACATATGTGTCGAGGTTCCAAGTACATGAAAATTTCTGTTTATGAGATCATGGTTTGGGATGGCTTAGATTAGCATTCCATTTGATAAGACTATAGAAGGATGGGTTTCTGGTTTTGTCAGGTTTTTTGCGGGTTCCATGATTATTGATCCTGTTGGTTGTTTGGGATGCATGGTCCTTGATAATAAATTAGAGATATTTTCTCATTGATCGAAGAATGTATGGTTGATTGAGGTGTTGGACCTACATATACATAGTTGTTTATTTATATTGCATTTTCCTATTTTATATCACCTTATTTGGCCATACTGCATGAGCATTCACTTATGGAAGTAGTTTATAGGTTCACTATTAGGGGTGGCCTACTGAGACTTATTTCTCACCCTTATAAATTCACCTCAGTGTGTATACAAACCTTATATTTACTTTCATGTTGTGCACAGATGCGCAGTGGATCGGGATGAGGACCATGTTTGCACTGTTGAGCAGGATGCTTGTATGGAGTCGACCGGTTGGGCTAGAGCATCTTGAGAAGGTATTATAGATTGGGTATGTGTTATGTTCTATGGTTGGTACTAGGGACATTTTTATTTACTTTTTAGTTCTTTATTTTTTTGTATACGATCTTCCCAATGGATGATCATGGTTTTATTTATTACAAGGCTCTTCAGACCTTTACTACATTTCCATTTTATTACAGCACTTTTCAGTTTTAGTTTATTTATTCTTCTTCATTCTATGTGGTATAAGTGTTTGGTTATTTTCTTATGGTTGTGAAATCTAATATGGGGATATTGTCTCCTCATAGTTCCACCTTTAGACTTCCGCTGCTAGTTTGTAGCCTCTGGTGTATGAGGAGGTGCGCTTGAGGTCTTGTGGTGAATTGGCTAGGAGCACTGGTTTTGTGGCTATCGGGCCAGGACGTTACATTGATTCATGGACCATTTTTCACATGGGATGGAATATCTTATGGTTTGGGTTAAGTGTATTTCATAATTTGGTACATAAGGAGTATGGTTACTTATGTATTTAAAATGGTAATCCATATAATTCAACCAATTAATGATATTTAAATTACTAAATAAGCACGAATTTTAAATGAATTTTACTTAAAAAATGAAAATGGCCATCTTAGAGGTGTGAAAAAGATACATAGACAAAAATCCTACCTTAGTTGTGGGTAGTGGGGTATCTATTATGTTCTTATAGTCATTATGGTCTCCTTCGCTGCATGTACCTAACTTTTAGAGTAGGTAGAGAGACATGATAATATCAAGAGGAAGCCTATGTACCAATCATATTTTTTTATCCCCAATATTTCTAAAAATTAAAATCTCTTTGGTGGCATGAATTTTTAATTGTAGTTTCATGCCTCTAGGATGTCCTTCAGTCATACTTGTTGAATATGGTGATGATTGGGGCCCTAGAGGTGGTAGACCATGAGCCACCAGTCATTCCTCCAAAAGTTCAACCTATGGAACCTCTTATTATTCCTGATGTGAGCACTGACACCCAGTTATGAGAGGGATTTATATGTATATTACAGTCTATGAAAGGTGTTTCTCAACCTTCCCATAGTATCTCCGAGTTGACTCAAGAGTTACAGTAGCAACATCCTCCCACCATTTTGGGGGACGGCATACCACATGTTGCAAGGTCATGACTCGAATCTATTCTTTCTATATTTGAGAATCTAGATTTTCCTCCAAAGTGAAGGGTCAATGTTGCTACTTATATGCTATGTTATTTTTCTAAGAGGTGATGGGATGTTATTACCAAGGTATATTGGCATAGAGATATGGTCTGGGAAGATATCCGGACTATCCTCTATTACTATTTCTTTCTGCAGACTCCAAGGCTAACCAAGATAGAGATTTTATGAGGCTGAAGCATAGATAAATTTAATTCATGGAGTATTTTACTTGCTAAACTAAGCTACAATGGTTCTCACTGACTCTATAAAGTGATGATCTTATGACTGTGATGCAATTTGAGGATGGGAAGGTATACACCATCTAACTGTGGGTCAATGTCCTTTGGTTAATGACCAAACCTGAGATAGCCAACCAATATCTTATTATAGAATAGAATATGTGGGATGATGATGGTGTGACTATGGGAAGTTCATCACTTAGATCTATCTATAATTCTTCTTCTGGGAAAAAGAGACATTTTGAAGGTTTCACATGGTGGAAGTATGAGTCAGGCTCCTCGTGTTGATAGCACTCTAATATGTCACCAATGCTGTAAATTAGGATATAAAAACCATAGTGCTTATGATATCCATTGGAATTCAGAGGTTTCAGGTTAATGGGACACATCCAGCCTTTCTGTAGGATATTTCCATTAACTCATTGCAAGTAGGGATCTACTTGTTCACCATTTTCAGTAGAGGGGCCAGTTGGATCACACTACACAGGCAGCTAGAATACCATTGGCCACTTAGGATGAGGTAGAGGATAAGGAAGAGGTAGTCAGACTCATGATTCTTAGCATCAATGTATCAGTAATGATCAATCCATCCAGATAGTGAATTAGGGTTGTGTTATAGGCCAGTTACATGCAGTCCATCATATTCTAGAGGAGTGGAGCACAAGACCTTATACAGTTTTAGGTACTACTATATTTTCCTCCACTTTAGTGCCTACAGTATTTTGACATAGGTAAATCTCACTCAATTATATCATAAGAAATCATAGGGAGTATGTGCCTCATAATCAACCAGTTATATGGAATTTTGACAATTTATACCCCTCTAGCTATCTGACTAGAGGGTATTGACACATGCCTGTAATAGGGCGTGTAAAAAGAAAATTTATTTTCCTAATGTGGCATAGTGGCTGACCAGGGTCATCTCACTTAAGGAGTATCATATTTAGTTCAATATCTGATTCTAGTTCACCTATTCTAATTCTTTTTTTTATAATTTAGAGAAAATGATTTTGTTAAGGGTTTTTGTAAATAGTCCAATTAAAATAATGAACTAAAAACATTGTATCTAAACATAGATGTAGATGCAGACAGAATGAAATTTAGGAAGAAATAACTTGCTCCTAGGGTTGGATATCACGGTTTCATTCATTATTATTTTAAAACTCAATTGGATGATTCATTTTTTGAATCCTCATTAATGAATTATTTTTTTTTGACTTATAGAGCTTGTGATTTTAGTATATGTCCAACACACCAAACCACATCTCCTCCAACAGTCAAGTAGGGTAACACCTCAACTGAGAATGTTATTCCTAAAAGATCCATCTACACCATATGTTTTTTCATCCCTTCAAGAAATCAAAAATCCACCGTATTAATGGTTTTCCTAAGATAAGGGATGGAAAAATAACGAATCAACAGAAATGAATGGTTTTTGAAATAGTTTCATGGTTGTCGACCACCAAACCAGTGAAATACTCCTCCATTCACCAAAAATAAGTTAAAAACTTTTTTTAATTTAAGTGAAATAACAAAGAACACAACAAAAACTCCCTTAGTTCTAAGCCTCGAGTTAGTAACTTTCCATTTCACTGTGAAAAGAGATCACAGTGGAAGATGGAAGAGAGATAATGAGATTAAGGTTAGAAGAGACAGAGAGATGGAATAAGAAAATGAAATCACTTTAAAAAAAATATGAATGCCTTACATGGGAAAAAAATAAAAAAATAGAAATCCAAAATGGACCTTGGCCTCCTCTCCTAGGTGCCCCGGATGGTGTGGGGATGGAAGGGAATTCTATGAGAGGTAAGATTTTCTCTCCTTTTTTAGGAAGAATTTGTACTCTAAAATTTTTCATGTTGTAGACATAATTTATGACAGAATCACGTTGTTCACACTTAATAAAAGTTTTTTTAAAATAGGTTTCTCATCCACCCTCAAAATGCTAGCTTAATTGGCCACAAGATTTAAGAGTTATCAATTTTTTATTGAATGTTACTTTCTCTAGAACAAGGTTCCAGGAATATTCCTTCAAAATATTTAATTCAAAGGCCACCATTCTGATCTCATAACTCCATGAGATTTATTTTACAAATGTGTCTATGATTCCTTGTTACATTACATTTATAGTCACCTCAATTGGAGGTGTTTAGACCGATTTGTGCTTCTGTTTTGGTGGTGGGGTCTACGATGTCTGCTCAGAATATTTTCCAGCTATAATGAATTTTTAGTGCATCTAGATGCTTGAATCAGCCACTAGTCCAGAAGAAAAATATGATGTAATAAATCATGGATTTAAAAAAACACTCAATTTATAAAAATATTTTAAATTAAATGACTAAAACACCCTTGTGGTAAAAATTAGTCAAAAATAAAGTATTAAGAACTTTTAATAATTTTACTCAAAACACTTAATAAATCCAAAATTGGTGGATATAAGCCCAAATTGATAAATTGGGAGGCTTAAAACAATTTAAAATCATATAAAAAATGTGGAAAATATTATCTCTATCAAGAATTCTACACTATTAGTATTTTCCCATTGAGAAAGGTGTATAACTTTTCATTTGGAATATTTTCATCCTTGACATGATGGGAGTTGATGTAATCATCAGGATGGACTGTCTTCCTCCCTATCAAGCACATATAGACTTTAATCATAAAAGGGTGGTGTTTAAATTAATATAGGGCAGTTAACATGGGAATAAGGGAGAATGGGGTGAGAATGCTATGCAGTCAGGACCAATGTAGAAGAGGCAGGGTAGTTTTACAGCTAAGATCGCCAATATTTTCTTGGATGACCAGGGTTTACAACCCCCTATTTTTTGTCCTATAATGGAGAATTTCAAAGACATATTTTAGGAAGACTTCTCTTATCTACCTCCAGTGCGACGTCTAGAATTTTCCAATGATGTTTTTCTAGGAGTAGCACAATTGACCATCCCACCTTATTGGATGATGCCAATGGAAGAAAAGAGGAAACTAGAGGATGTATAGTCTAAATTATTTATATGCCCCATCACTTCTCATTAGGGCCCACTATCCCTTTTTTCCAACATGGAAGATGGTTCCCTAAAATGTTGTGTGGATTACCATCAATTGAACCAACTTATAGTAAATAATCAAAATCCACTTCCTCAAACAGATAAACACTTTGAAATGATATGAGGAGATAGAGTGTTCTCAAAGATTAATTTGAAAGAGAGCTATCATCAGGTGTGTGTCAGGTCATCATATGTAACTCACATAACTTTTAGGATCAGGTATGGTCTTTACAAGTACCCGGTCTTGTTGTTCGGTATCATGAACACAACTATAGTCTTTATAGATCTAATGAATTGAGTTTTCCACCCATAATTGTCTTCATTTATGGTAGTCTTTATTGATGATATCTTTGTGTATTCACACTAAAGACATGATCGTGTTATTCATCATGATATCACAGAGAATATACTAAGAGAGTATCATATTTATAAAAAGCTTATCAAATTCCACTTTTAGATTAACAAAGTCCACTTCTTGGGTCATAATATCTCGGTGTCAGGGGTTTCAAATGACTTATTGAATATGAGAGCTACAGTTTAATGGGAAGAACCCAAGAACTTCATTGACATAAATTGTTTTTTGGGGATTTCTGGATACTATAGATGTTTATATTTTATTTTTCGCATCTTATAGTGAAACTTATGGTATTTAATAAGAATGTTGTGAAATGTTTGTGGTCATAATCTTAGGAAGTAGCCTTTTATAAGTTGAATGGATGATTGACTGCAACATAGATACTCATTCTGTCATAGTTGGTTAGGATTTATATAGTATATTTTGATGCATCAGGTATCAATTTGGGGTATGTTCTGATATAGGATGAGTGAGTCATCATGTACGGTCTCATTAGTTAAGACCTCATGATTGGAATTTCCCTACGTACTAACTCAAGTTAGCTATAGAATTTCATGCTCTATGATGTTGGAGACATAATTTAATGGGAGATTATTTTTTTTATTCATTTATCTCAAAAGCCTCAAGAACATATTTACAAAATGGGATCTAAATCTGAAATAGCATAGGTGGGTTGAGTACCAATAATTGTTTGATTTAGAGTTGGAATACATGCCAAGGAAAGGTAATGTTGTAGCTGATTCTCTGAGGAGGATAACTCTATCTTAGGTAGTTTAGGAATCTATTGGTGAATGGAAACTCATGGACTTATTCTCTGAGATTCACATTGAGGTTTGGGATGATAAAGGTTAAACTATCCTCATAGCTTAAGTAGTGACCTATACTTTTTGGGAATGGTTAAGAATGGTGTAGCTATCTAATTTTGAAGGCCTTATACTAAGAAAAATAATATCAGATGATAATACATCTTCAGGTTTGACCACGGATGGGGATAATAAATTTCTATTTCATGGGAATTTATGGGTCTCAATAGAAATTATAGAGGATTTGATGTGAGAATTGCATGCCTCAGCCTGGGTAGTTCACCCTTGTGTCACAAAGATTAATCGTGATCTATAGTGCTAGTATTGGTAGCCTAGTATAAAATGATAGATTTCTAGATTCATCACTCAATGTTCCACCTATCAGCAAGTGAAGATGGGACATTAGTGACCAGTAGGGCCTTTACAACTATTGTCCATTCCTGAGTAGAAATGGGATGATGTTTCTATGGTTTTCATGACTAGTTTACTCAGATCACCTTATGGAAATGACATAGTATGGGTTTTCGTTGATCGTTCGATGAAGGTTTCAAATTTATTACTTATGTAAGAGTCTTTATCTATAGATGAGCTATGGATTCTACACATCAACGAGGTCATACATCTACATGAAACTCCTCATTCTATATTATCTAACAGAGATACTTGCTTTATGTCACGGTTCTAGAAGTGGTTGTAGAAGGCCTTGGGTACACATGTTCTTTTGAGAATATTCTATCACCAACATACTAATGGATAGATAGAGCGTATGATCTAGGCGCTGGAGGACATGCTTCATGCATGTTTCCTTGATTTCAGGGATTCCTAAGAGAAACGTATTCCCCTTATTGAGTTTTATTATAATAATAGATTTCAGGATACCACTGAGATGGCACCTTATGAATCCTTACATGGCTGGTTATTCTGTTCACCTCTATGATGGATAGAGGTAGGTAGGCATCTATGCATGGATGAAATCTCATTCATGATACTACATAGAAGGTCTATTTGACCAGAATACACATAATGATAGCTCATTATAGACAACAACCATATTCGAACTGACACCAGTGACCTCTTGAGTTTGAAGTTGGTGATAGGTTTTTATTGTGATTCTCACCCAGGATAGGTCATAGGCATATTCATAGGAAAGTTAGGCTCTTGAATAGGTTTTTTTTGACCCTTCGAGGTTGTGAAACGGATTGGAGTAGTGTCTTACTAGATATATTTTCCTCAAAAATAATAGTCTATGCATGATGTATTTCATGTATCATAGATTCTCCAATGTTATCCAAACCCATCACATGTCATCTGACACGATAAGGTCGATCTAGATATGAATTCATCCTTATAGGAGTATCCATTTTGTATTATTTATTGGAACATGAATACACTATGGGGAAGGTCCATTTCATTAGTATGAGTACTATGGTAGCACAAACAAGTATAGGATGAGAACCTCGGAAAATGAAGCTGATATACGATCTCACTGGTCAGAGCTCCGAGAAGATAATACAACTTTACCCTTATAAGGAAAACTTGGGGATGAGTTTCTTTATATAGGGGAGGTTGTATTAACACGTTATTTCATGAAAGTACATATCTTTTTTTATATTCCTTTAAATAGACCATATAATGTTACCTAATGGTTCACAGAGGTCATGAGGTTGTTCAGGGATTTTTTGATTCCCAAATCGCCATAAATTTTTAAAATAAACTGGGCCACACAGTTAGTAGAAACTATGAACGTCATCCTGCATGATCTCTACTAACAATGCAAGATGCGACGGAGGAGATGAGGGGTCTGCACAGTTTTCTAGAACCATGTGACCCAAGTTGAATAACAGTATGAGACATCTATAGTTTTTTACAAAATTAGTTTTCATGGTTTGCACATATTTTGGGAAACGACATGCATTAATCGTGAGGGGCCTTCCCTTGGATAGTAAGGGGAGTACTATTTGTGAATTGTTTTTTCAAACCGTGTGGTAAAACCGTCAGCCCCAAAATTTAAGGTGAAATTAATTTATTTCCCTTAATGAATCTATTTACCATATTTTCTCTTCTCATATACTCATTACAATAGATGAGTATCCCTTATCCTCCCATGAGCTTTCGTCTCCTTTAACATAGGTTCTTTGATAACTCCCACATCTGAAGTCTGAATCAAGATATTTCAAAGGTGCTGGATAGCTAGAGGTATTATCTACCTTTATCTCCCTTCCAATATAATTTTAGATTCATTTACATTTCACTATTTAGGCTCATGTTCTTTTCCCTTATTTTCGAGGCATTGGACCATTTCATAAATTTCTCTCATCCTACATTGAATTTGAGTACACTATTAGATGAGTAGTCATAAATGGTCCTAATGTAGGTGGTCTCATTGTTTTCTCCAATAGTTTTAGTGTTCCAATTGTTGTGTTATTATTCCTCGTGTCGTACTTCTCCTCGCGTCACCTTTTAATTGATTTATTCAATATAAATTCTTACACACACCATATTATAATCTCTCGGATCTTTGTTTAATAATTTTAGAATTTCAACTTCAATCTTGAACACCCCTTTGGTGTGTTGCTGGAACCTCCCCTTTATAGAGTATTGATTAAATTCCCAAAATTCCATCTAAGAATTCATCTTAGATTATAAATGGAATTTCCTCTATCATATAATCATTTATTGAACTCAAGGCACCTCTTAAGTACTTGACCCAACTTATAGAAGTAATTTTCCATATAAGTAGTTTCCAAAATAAAAATGGCACCTTCAAAGTTCATCATTGATCCTTATAAATGGAAATTCTATGTTTTGGTTAATTAGATGACATGTATTATATTTATAGTAATATTTGAGATGGTTTTTCTTTCCTTAAATTAATTTAATGATTTAAATGGAATTAATTATGATAGGGTGGGAATTCCACATTGATAATTACTTATTTTATTAAATGTATTTATTTAATTGTGATTCCCTAGTTACTTTGGGATTGGTGATCAAAAATCATGAGATATAATGCATCATGTGTACTATTATAATTATGGTTACACCATTGATATAGGATTGGGAATAGTGGTAATTGTTCTATTGGGAATGGTAATCTTTTCTCTCTTACATCGGGTGTAGATTTTGACATCTCACACAATTGACACTATGTGTATGGTGGTCATGATGCACCACATCCCTTGTTTTGGGTGTTGGCATGAAAAAACACCCTCTATATCAAGTGAAGATCATGAATCCTCTCATTCATTATTATATGTAGGGAATATACCCTATTTCTTGAGCTTATATGATCATTTATATTGGTCTTAGATGTCTGTGTTACGCCCCAATCTGACCAAAACATAGTATTCCAGCTATATGGCCACTTATATTTGCAGATTATTGTTCCATAGAGGTGTAACCAATATATAACTATACTATATATATACTATTAATATAAATATATTTACTAATCAGACACTCATTCCATCCATAACACAATGCATATAGAGTCATCGGGTATCTTTTAGAAACCTGAGTGGGATAGTACTCTTTTATTCAGTATTTTTAATTATTTATTCATAATTTCACACTGCTTAGATACGAGTAATGGTTGGATTAAATATTGAAAACATTGGTGGTGGCATACTAGGATATTATTGCACACCCTACTTGGACTTCCATGGGTATCCAAGTAGATTACTTGTCTATAGGTACAGATAAAGGAAGGCACCCTACTACAGGGTATTTATATGATTTAATATTTGATAGATCATAGGAGAAGATAACCAATATTATTCTTTCAAGGCTAGTGGAGTATCCTTTTTTCTTTTTGTATTTTTGTATATAATGATTGTATGTGAATGTCCCTTATTACCATTTTCTAAGTCATCATTCCATAAATCCATGAATATGAAACTACTAGAATCTTTTGATGTCATTATTCAGTTTTTCAATTATTTATGATTTTGTTGAATATTATTGTTATATTTATTATATCCTAATTTACACTAAGTTGTGTTACTGGTGAAATATTTATTGTCTATTCATATTATGATTATTCTATTGTATGATTAATGATATATCTACAATGAAACTACGATATGAGGGTATAGTCTTTATATCATTCCACCTTTAAACCCTCACTGATAGTTGTCAGCCTCAGGTATACGGGTTGGCACACTTGAGTCCATGTGACCCACCAACTTGGGGAACGGGTTAAGTGGATCCTAGTTTAGGATGTTACAAAATGGTATTTTCATATTAAAACTGAATTTTAAGAATTCTAATTATAAATTGTATTTGAATTGAAATTATATGATTATCTCTTTTTCTGTTGACAGATTGAGAAAATATGATCATGGATTGTTAGTGGGTCATTTGGGATAATAACTCTTGGATGATTATTCAATATAAATGGATTTATGATGAAACTATAAAAAAATTCACGTTAGGAAGATCTTATCCCCGATGGGATTTTGATGGGTCATATTCATCCAAAGCCTAAAAAAATTTGTACACTTACTTCCATGATCACTGATATGAGATGTGTGAGGATCGTATAACTAGAAACTATTATACTACAGCGCATATGATCATGGATCTTTTTGTGATAATTTTTTTTATATACTCCATTGAATATGAAACAATTTTATTCATTTCATTTTATTTATATAAACTGTTTTATATAAAAATAATTTAATCCTTGTTTAAAAAGTTATCCATCATTTTGAAATGAAATAATTTTTTGTTTTAAAAATGTATATGTATAACCATGACCTATTTTATAAAAATTGAAATCAAGTTTTGGTTCATTATTATAGGCTCTGTTTTCAAAAACATGGTGAGACCTTATTGGGATTTAGAGCTCACATCCCAAATTTTCCTTCATGAATTTGTAAATTTTATTCTACATGGTCTAAGAAAAGGGAAATCATCTCTTGGAGGATGTGAATGTTATTGATACTTTTGGATTTTAGTGATTTTACCCTTGATACATTTTAGTTTATCTATATAGTTGTACAGTAATTAAATGTTGCTCTATTTTGGATTTTGATATACCTTTTTGGTTTCTAATACTTTGTCTATATGGAGTTTTGAGCATACTAACTTGTTTCTATTATCTTCTATTGTGTATGGATAAAAAATTTTCCCTATTTATATTTTATGATTCCATTTTATTGTAGCCAACTCATGGGGATCATAAATTCCATTCCATTCCAATCACTACTGGCTTGGGTATTAGGCTACCAAGTTGTCTGGGCCGGTTCATGACACTTCTCTCAATCAAGAACTTGATATAAATTAATAGAATTTGTCAAAATCATTAGGGATTATTATGGTGATCAACAAAGAATTACATAAGTGGTGATAATCATTTGTTCTTGAACCCAATTATTTTATAACAATATTATATGGTTTTTAGAAAACTAGTAAACTACTTCTAGTGGGATTGTGCCATTGGATTCTTCATTATAATGATATAATACAACAGTTATCAATTGATTCAATGATAAATAAATAATTTTAAGTAAATTAAATTTATATTTATATAAGTTTATTATAAATTATATATGATAAATCTAATCTAATTATGTAAAATATTAAAATACTAATGAAGGAATATTTTTTAGAATCATCTCATTCACTTTTTTTACACCCCAAGACCTTAAATACTTATCATGCAACCTAAAATTCCTAGGTCCATAAGTGACTACATCTCCCTCCTGCATCATAACATCTCTATTTCTGACACCAACTACATCAAAATTTTATGTGTATTCCTTAATAAGCCTAGGTAAAGCCAAAATTAGAACCATCCTCAACCACCCTTTAAAACTATGAAATGGTCCTTGAAGTGAATCTAAATAGAGGATATTCTCCCTTTCCTAGTCAATGTTTTAGTCTATAATTATAATTAAAAATTATTATATACACCTATGTAAATAACCATCCAATTCAAAGACATTGTGGATCTAAAAAACATTCTTCGGTCAGTCCAAATATACTACAACCTCGATATTTATAGGGCCTATTGATAAACTAGTTTCGAAAATCACAATCCCCAAAAGGTGAACCTAATAAATATAATAGTGACACTACAATGGGCTGGAATATATTCAATTCACATTGAGTGTACCAAAAATGAAATTCAATGGAAAATATCTCTATACCACCGCCTTAGAGTACATGTGAATATCATCAACAAAAAACAACAAAAAATAATCCAAATAAGGTGGAGATATATGATTCCTCAAGCATATAAATATTGATATAAGGTTTTTAAAACTAAACATCATCACCATGTTCTCTTAAAAATCATATATTCTCCGGAATGTAGTACACCATGTGTTATAATTCCTCACCCCCAATTTGATGGTAGTATGATCACAATCCAATATTTTGGAATACTCTAACCACTCTCAACTAATTCATTTTATCATCAATATGGGGTAGTAGATATCAATTGACGAATGTCAGCTGGTTGAACATCTACTAATCCACACACAATCTCAAGGAACCATCATCCTTCATAGAAAACAAAGCATTGGTACCCTATAGAGACATTTTAAGTCATATAAACCCCTTTTTCTCGTAAATATTTCAACAAAGCTTTTATATCTTGTATATATTAATGATCTGTCTAGTTTGGTGGAATATATATAGGCTCTAAATATTGAGATATATCAAGGGAAAATTATATATCATGATCATATGGTCATTCTAATAAATCCTCAAGAAACCCAACCTGAAAGTAAACATCCACAGAAGAAAAAATAGACTAGTGTTCATACACAACATCCAAAATTAGACTAGATGATTTGGTTATGATCTCAGCCAACAGATAATCGTTAGGTAATACAGGACATGAATTTATATCCCATCCCCTAAAATAATCATCATTACTTCCCTCAATAAACTTTAGTTATTCTTTTCAATGATAGAAATTTGTATGTGTCAAATATCACACCAATCAATCCTTTACAAAGATCACATTAAAATTGGTCATCTCAAATTTAAAGAAGTATCAAATGAATTTTTATCGTCCAATCACTATGTATCACTTCTAAATTAACTAAATAACCCCTGATCATTTCCCATAATGTGTATCAATAAATAAAATTCTATATAGATACTCCATAAATAGCACCAAACCATCCACAAACTGAGAGGATATAAAATAATATAATTTGATTGTATCAAATATTGCAGGTACCAAAGTAAACTCTACCATAATCATACATTTATTGGTTTATAGACCAATATTTCAGTCATTATGAGTTCTCTAAAGGGTGTGAAATTTTTTAAATCCCCATACATGTTTTGTTTCTTGACTCCCATGAAATGAAACCCTGTTATTATTTCCTTATCTATATTTATGCACCACATCCCCCACCATGATTTTAATGGTTAGTGGAACACTAACAACCAGTATGTTATGGAACACATAATCTACCCCCTAAACCATATTTATACTCAGCTCCACTTCTTCCAACTAAATGTTGAGTGTTATTACAATACCATTTTATTTTCCTGTTACTCCTGAAAAATCTATACTCATATATTCTCTAGTCAGAATGAGAATTTATTTCATTGGATCCTTTACACTTATAACACTCCATTTAACCACTATCCTGATGATAAAGAGATAGATCACCACTCCATATACATTACCTACTTCCACCACTATATGAACAAAAAAATAGGCATTGCCTATTACTTGATGACCCACTAATAGTCCACTTTGTAGGATCTAAGGAACTATAACCTATACCCTTAATAATTTTTATCACTATGATGATGTTATGTTTCATTAACTATAAGAAATATGGCCTGAAAAATTACCCACACCTTGAACACACTTTTAAGACCATCCAAAAATCATATCAACCTAGATACATCATACCCATCCTACATCCATGAATATATTTACATCTCTATAAATCATGAATCGTACCCCATGATTAACATTCTCCTCAGTATAAGACACACAAACTCTTGGGATTTTTCGTACCTCATGGTCTTAAAAAATAAATTATCATAAAACAATGTCCCAAAATCCTCCCAAGACAACTTATTATGTTGTTTTCTCCCTACCAGAACATTAAAATACTTCCTAGATATCCTTTATAGAATATAAGACAATAACTATTCACTCCTCTCATATGGTGTGTCTAGGTGATCAAATATGGACTACATTGTTCTTAGCATCCTAGGGGCCACTCTCGTTTAAAAAAATGGTGGTTTCTACTTCATGAAATATCACATAATATAAAAACTAGATATTATATCTTGTTAAGTCTATATCTCTGTGGATCTCACAAACAATCCTATTCTCCCATGGATTATATCATACATGATCAGTACTGGTGCTATAGGGAACTCTAGATCAAATTCAAGTGGGACATACTCATCCTCTCCCTCATGGAACTGCATTTTTCATTATTATGATAGAATGTATATATAAATACAAAAAAATTCCACAACACACATTTCTATCATAATTATTGATTATACAATTTAAGGAAATAGTTTACGATCGTAATTCCCCACTACTCTGATTACATTTCCCATATCATAATGTTCCATAACCCAATCTATCTCTCTATCCCCATATACTAATTCATAAATTCATAATCATACATATAATATTAAATAAACAGAATTTCAATTTTTAAAAAGGTTATTACATTCATGGTCTTGTGAAACTTAATTTCAAAAACAATTTATAGAGGAAGGAACTTTTTATGTTTCAGTTTTCATTTAACTTAATAGCCACCATTAGTAAGAAAGAACATTAATCATTAAAAAAATAGTAAAACCAACTAGGAATTGGTTAGATAAGATTCCATAAAAATGTTAAATTGTAAAACATTATATAGTTATCTACTAAAAAATTAAATAACTAGTCCCCATATGATGACTAAAGACTTCAATCATAGGTTATCAAATTTATTTCATTTAAATAATACATACAGAAAATGATTCATAAATAGGAAAATTCTCTCCACCCTGGTGTAATAGTAAAAAATTACTAAAATCATAAATCAAAATCAAGATGCATCGCATTTAGTAAAGAAACTAAACCGTAAAAATGATAATCAAGAATAACAGTATCAACCTCAAAATCATGTACTTACATCATATATAAGATAGATAATCCCTAAAACAATATCCTTACCAAGACCCACCAATAACCTATCTTCTATATAACTTTACCAAATAGAAAGATAGAAGAATAGAAACAGGGCATTGATGCCACATTGTAATATCTTCATCCTAACTCACTAAATAATCACCAGATCCGAGCCCTATAAAACCTTAGGTAGGATACACTATATGCTAGAGGCTACTGACAAGTAGTAGAGGTATATTAAGAATTTGTTGATAATATACCACTTTATATTATAACAAAAAATATCAATTAATGTAGCAAAAATAACAGTAACCCTGATGAATTTGACAAAATATAAATTATAGAAAAATAAAAAAACATATATACCATTTTTCTATCAATATGAATGTTTTACATGTCAATAAAGTCATGTTTATATAGTATAGATAATTCATGAATATCTCATATACATTAATATCTAAAATAATAATAAAAATATAAAATCTTTAGATACACATCAACACTAGTCTTGAGTCTGGGCTCATCCCCATCCCACATACCCCATCTTGACTACACAAATCATCCACCAATAATTGGGACATTTCCCATATCTTATCCTATAACAAATAATTATTTTTGGGTTCCCAAAATGACCTCAGTATGGTGTCAGTACAATATATTAGTCTCAAACCAATGGTGTCTCCAAAAAAATATACTATCTGGAAAAATATCATTTTTATGATCTATAATTAATAACTAAATTCGTAAGTAAACAAATCAACATCGATCCTCAGGTTCAATAGTGAAACCATGGATGGGGAATACTCCATTCATACAATATTATTTTTCACTTAAGATGATGCAACACCATATAGGGAACTACATCCTACCCCAAAACATTTTCTAATATCACCCAGGGGGGACGACCTTCTTCTCTATGACCTCTTTGAATATCGCCTAGTGGGAATAGTGTCCTAACTATAACCTTTTAAAATATAACCCATGGGTAAGAATTTAAATTTTATAATATAATCCATATTAAACAATGTCAAACCATAGATCCTCCTAAAATATCACCTAGGTGGAACCATACCCAACCAGAAAAAACATCATATAAAATCTTCTAACGGGAATCAAATCCTACCCAAAAAACATTTCCTTTAATTGTCTGAAAATTTACCACAAATTATAATCTTAAATATTTGTTAATTTATTTTCATAATAATTTTTAATATTAACACCTTTTTCTTCTTTTCAAATGAATAACTATTTTATTTAGGGAACCCTAAGGGATTCCTCCAACATCTTCATTTCCCTTAGTATAAGTCATGCATATCTTTGAGGCCAAAGAATTAGGATTCATAGTTAAAAATGAACTTTTCAAGGATGAAATAAATAAAATATCTATATGTAAAGAAAAATAAATAATTTTTCTAATTTTTTGGTCTAATACATTATATATCAGAATCATAGTACAACATACACACTCAAAAATTGATATGAGACATTATGGATATCATAACAACCACTTATCATATGCCTAAAGGAAGATATTCTTTAAATATTGTTGATTTATTTAGGGTCAAAATCTGAAAATATAATATTTTTACAATAATCCTTGTAATAGTGAGTAAATTTACATAACTATTGTAAGTTTATAAAATCACATGTACAATTGACAAATAACCAAGGAATACTGATATACCTACATCTAGTTATCACCCAAAAAGAATAAAGCACAAATATGTTAACAATAATATATATCCCACTATAGAAGAAGGATGGTTTAAAAGGAGAAATGGATACAATTTAACATCCTAAATAAAAATGAGAAACCCTCGATTTCTAGTCAAATAATCCCCCCATTTATCCAATTTCATATAATAATATTATTTATGATTTATTGTTTTGTCCTCTTTACTTTTATAATTCAACATGTAAAGGTCATATTCTAATATATGAGGGTCTCTATGAGTAATGGTTATGACATTTAAAAATTCTATAATATTGTATATATAACATTCAATAGACTTAATACATAACTATCACTATACATAGATGAATTACTAAAGTCATTATAAGGGTGACAATATATATGGGTCAAAATACTTCCACACCTTTCCAAATTTAAACCATGGAATATGTAACGGGTGATATATGTTATTCATAAAGGCAAAAAACTAATAAATAAATTCTAGTGAATTGGTTGAATTTTAGCTAAGTAATATGAAAGGTTGATTATACTCAATATTTAAGAGTCACATTGCTTTTATAAAGGTGAATACTTTTAAAAATTCTAGAAAATTGCATATGTAAAGGTCATCATTTCCCATATATAAGGGTAGCCACTAAAGGAATTACATTAACTATTTATTTACTTTAACAAATACTAGAAAATTCCATAATAAATGATCAATAAAATCTATACATAAGGTTCACCACCCAATACATAGGGGTTATCACTTAACCAAATTCTTGGAAAGGGAATATGTGAGAGTCATCTCCACATATGTCATAGTTATCTCTCTAGATACATTAACATCAATACTTTTCCTAATTCTAGAAAATTTATCTCTGCGTTTAATCCCACCAGATATGTAGGGGTCATTGGTTGTCAAATTATTTAAAAAATCATATGTAAATGTTACCTCCCACGTTACGTGAGTGTCATCCAAGAATTTTTTAATTTCTCTATAAATTTATGCATCTCGAAAATATGACTAGTTTTTATCCAAAAATGTATTCAATACCTATAATTTTTGGATGACCCATCCTACCATTCATATAGTTGAAAAATTACATCACACAAGCCCCTATCCAAGGCCAACAATTGATACTGAATCTATGACCTATAAATAAACTCCACCACCACCATGGAGTCCCAATACACATAGGAAATTAAAAATTAAACCAAAATCACCATTCCCAAATATTTTACTATTACATAATAAGAAAAAACATTAAAACACATCAGTTTATGAGAAACATAAGTAGTCCCAACAAATATTAAATAGGTTTAAACCTCAATAAGGTCAAGAGTATTCCACATTTACTTTAGAAACCCTCTCTCTATCTATTTATCAAAAAAAAATTACACATATACAATATCTAGAAAAATTACTTTCATAACCTAAATTGAAATTTCAATTAAAAATTTAAATCATAAACTTCCACTTAAACCATCCACATAACTCATCCATCCATTATATCAATTGGGTCCCTTTAGCTACACATGGATATGATTGAGTGGGTTCAAAAATATAGATGTAGTCTCACATGAACTTGTTTGTGGGCCACATCCCCAAACAACTCCATTTCCATATTTAGAAATAAATTATTGTTTGATAATTATTATTTCATTATGATAATTATACTCATCGTTCATCCCAATGTATCATTGGATGACTAAGACGTTCCCCCTCCAAAAACATCAAAAATCGTATCTTTTTTAGTATAATTATTCAATATGTTGTGATTAAAAATCATAAACCCTTATAATCATGAGAAATAAATAAATCACATCTCCTAGAAACTATTATATAATCCATTATTTATAGTTAAACACACTTCTTAATTTTTTATTCCTTCACCCTCTCAAACTTGTTGAAAACGTAATCCAAATTTATTAATGTGTGAAATTGATATTTCATGCCACAACCACTTCTTATTATTAAAATAATGAAAACACCAAAAAAATGGCATGTTATTGTGGTGTAACTTCAATGTAACGAAGGAAAATATAAAACTTTTTAAACTTTAGATTTAGATTATGGAATAAAAACTTCTATTACAAAATCAGTTAACCTTACACACAGAACGTTGTTGAATGATCATTAACTATGAAGCAAAATCTTCTCAGTGGTAGTAGAACAAAATAAAAAACATTATATTCCCATTACCATGATTCTTTTGAATATCCAAAATAGATTATCCTCACATTAATAAATATGATTCAATTGTTTTTTCATGTGATTCATTCATTAAAAATAAATCCATATAATGATAATAAAAGAAAAATTATATCACATTAATATCACCTTCACATATCTTTAACAAACTCTCTCTTAGTTAAAAAATAAATCAATATAATAGATTCCTTATATAAACCCATAGACTCTCATGATTCAAAAATTCTCTTCATATTGGACTCAAAATTTTCATTAAATTTAAAATTATATAGAATTAATGAAATTAAAAATCCATATTTAAACCATTTTTAGACCTCTATTGTATGATTTTTTATTAATTTTTAATAATTAAATAGGTATTGTTTTATAATATTTTTATATTTTTTTCCTTGTTTCCTTGTACATTCTAGAATTTTTTCTATTAAAGTTTCCTTAATATTTATTCATATGGTTTTACTTTTTTTAATAACTTCTTATCATTTCTCAGCTTCTTAGGTCCCCCATTTGACTAAAATATGTACTTTGAAAAAGTGATCTTATTTTTTGTCTACAGTTAGTATTCACATATCAATTAATGTCCCTATGATTCTACCTGACCAAATGGGAGGTAATTTTAAAATATTTATATAACTATTTAAACATTCTCAATGGGTATGTGTGGTACGACATAATTCATTGCCATTTCATTTCCTTTGGCACTATTTTTCTAATTAATTTTTGATAAAATATAATTTTTTAAATCAATCCTATTTACATATGATTTTTTTATTATTTTAATTAAATGGATTATATTTCAATCCCCATGAGTTGTTTAAATTTCAGGTGAGGAATGGATTTGTTTCTATCTCACCTTGGTTGTGTAAGGAATCTATTATTTCTTTATCCCTATTTTATTAACTTAAACTCTCTAGATGTGAAGATATCAGTATCTTAAAAAAATCTCAAAATATAATTATTAAATTTTAGAATAAAAAATAAATAAAAATTTTATATTTTTATATACACTAAATAATAATAATATAAACAATATTATTTTGAATAAGAAAAATAAAATTTTAAATTTTTATGTTTGTTTCAATTTTTAGTATTAGAATTAAAAAAATCACCCATTTATATTGTTTTGGAAACCTATATATGCTATGACATAATAAATACATGATCAAAAATTATTTATTTTATAATTGTTTCAAATTTTAGAAAAATGACACTATAGGGCTAGTATAATAGAGAAAAACAATTAATGAAACAAAAAATTTCTAATTTCTAGAATAGTTTAGGATACTCCTTAAGGATATAAATTATTTTAATAATATCTATTTTATATCATTTAAAACAACATGAGGTCATCAACCTTAATCAGGGGAAGTAGTGCACATACAAGGTGTATTTTCATGTAGGAACTATCTATATTCCCACTTTATATAGAACTATAAATTCATATAAAAAATTACACTCCCAATGAAGTTTCATCTCTTTAAGGTTTTAAATATATAACTCCCTCTATTTTGGTGTTCAGTGATTGTATAAGAATCAATTTTGTAACATCTCTATATAGGCTCACTCCATAATAATTAGAATAAGTGGGCCACATGACCTCAGGAATGGCACCAATTCTAGAGTCTACAGAAAAGTATAAAAGGCCAGTAGAAATAATGAGGTGGGACTATATCCTCTTATCATAGAAACACATACAGTGCAAATAATGACATTAACATATATCCATATCAATAAGTGATAACATAAATCCATCCATACACTAATAAGAATATATATAAAATCATTCTATATCAAAATGAATGTTATATATTTCATATAGTTTGTATAGACCCAATCATGATCCCACATGGGTAAAATTTATATATCTAGTCAAAAAACCAAAAAACCAAATTATGAAGCTAAAAAACATGTCCTGACCCCTAGCCTACTCCTGTATCCCATGCTACATCCTAGAAATATAGGCCAATAATCAATCATAATTTATTTTACCACATCCAATATTAAAACTATGAAGTCTACATAGGTACCCACAACAACCTGATTATAGTATTAATACAACACAAAAGATCACCACCAATAGCATACCTAAATATATCCTGTATAAAATAAATTCCATGTTGAAATTCCATATTAAAGTGATTGAAATCATAAAAAATTAATATTTTCGATCCCTGAGTTCTATAGGGACACCCAGGATCGACCAATTCCTACTTTCACGAGTGTTGAATTACACTAAACATTATATATAACCACCAGGGTGGAACCACATCCATCCCAAGGACCATAAAAATTCACCCCAGGGAGACCAAATTGAACTTTATAAAAATGAGGATGTCACCCATAGGGAACCATGTACAATCCCAAAATCCTGAGAATACCACCTAGGGGGAATTAGGTACTACCCCAAAACCTAGATAATTCTATACAGGGGAACCACACCCCTCCCTAGAACCAATAGAATTCCACCTCAGGGTTAGGAAATGTCACTTTTGTGTATAAAGTACTTATATATTCACTTAGCATTTTATTTATAACTACCCATACAATAAATTTCTAACAATGAAAATAAATAAAATCTTTTTATAAGTGGTTAGTTCGAGTGGTATTTTTCCTGCGTGACCACACATCACACGCACAATGAAAGAAAAAAATGTATTTAAAATAACATAAGAGGACCAACATTATTATTAAAAAAAATCCTCATTGGATATCATTGATTAATTTCAGTACATATGGAGGAAATTTAAAAAAATATATGAAATCATTGAAATGGGTTATAAATAGTTTTACCTAGTGTATTGCCTTGAAATAGTAAGGGAAACAAAATATTGATGGAGGTGGAGTGATAATAATGTTGAAGTGGTTCCTTGATAAACACTATTTAGTTAGGTTATAATAATTATGAATTCTTATTTTATTCTAATTTATCACAAATATTATCATAATTATTTATTCACTCTAACATAGGTTTGTTTTAACAATATTCTAGTCAGTATTATTTACTATTTTAATTGATGAGTTTTGTATATATCTCATGGGATTAATTTAGAGAAAAATTCATCTCTATTTAGTTTCATACCATATATAACATAAGTATTTAATTTTACAATTTTATAAAATATAGATAAGTCTTGAATCAGTCATGAGTGTCAAGAGACTATGAGGCAAGAAGTGTTGGTGACCGTATGACCATATGCATTAACCGCATCACTATGGATCGACCATAAGAAAAAAAAGTCTAAGATTTTATATATTTTGAAATAATAGAATGAAGTGAATTGATAAACAACATTTTATTAAATAAAACACAATAATTAATGTATCAACCACAACTAAAAGACTTGAAAATTCATCGGCTGATTTCATAAGTAAAAGACCAATGGTAAGTGATTGAATGTAAGGTAAAATAGAATAACCACATGTTCAAGTCAATGGACCGCATGATGTTTCTGACCTACTGTATGTTATAAACTACTATAATACTTTAACTAATATTATAGTATACCTATTTAATTTACTAACCTACCATGATAAATAAACCACATTTAAAAGTAATTTTTTTCTTTATAATGTGTTGTTTTTTATATTTTTCGTATACTTATACATTTCAATTATCAAGAAGTTTTAGTTAATTTTTTCATTAAAAATTTATTTATTAAATATTTTTAATTTATTTTTATGTAAAGGAGTATTATTTTGAATTATTTAATGAAAAATTAAATGATTATATCAGGGGTTTGATACGCATTCTAGTTTCCTAGAAAAACATAGGCTTTGTATTTATATTTTCTAGAATTTGAGTATCTTTCTTCACATGATTTATGGGAGTGTTCCACCGTACAAAATTATTGTTTATTTTGGATGTATAGTACATTATTAATTATTATAAAATCTTACACTATATATATCATTTTAATTTTACATATTATTGAACTTAACAATGTGGGAATATTTTTAGGTGAAATTCAATAAATAAGCCAGTGGTGCTTCAAGAAGGATAAAATGAAATGAGCTCTATATTTTTAATCCTCTATACACTATAGAACTATATATATTGAGTTTTATATAACTATATTGATATAGCGGTTGAGATTATTCTGGAACTATGTTGTTCCACAAACCATAACAATCTACATATTCTCTTTATTGGACTTCAATATGTTGATCCTTTCCTATAAGAGAGGGCACTTCTACTTTAACACTCTGAACCAGACGTGGTCAACTAGTTTTATAGATTATTAATTATTATTATTAATCATTCAATGCAATATAATTGTCTTATAAAACATATAAAAGTTACAAGTTAGGTTATACTACCCATTAAAAAATGTATCACTCAGTTATGCCTAACCAATAAAAGTTAGCTGTTTCGGTTGTGCATGGATTTAGATGAAGCTGATTTGGTTTTTTCAACCACCTTAAAATAAATATTGAGGGTTGTGACTACAAGTGTGAAAAAATTAGTTTTAATATATTATTCTAGAGTTTAAAAAGTTAGTAATAAAGGGTTGTGACCTTCTAAAAAAGTCATATATCCATAGTTAGTGGGTTTTATCTATCTATGAATCTGAGATGGTTGAAGAGATTAGTGGGATCATTTAGATCTGATATTCTATAAAAATTACAATGTTACTTTACTTTTATTTCTTTTTTATTAATTTTAAATCATAGAAAACAATTAAATTATTTAAAAGGGGAAATCCCCCCCCCACTTGTCCATTTGGCCAATATCAAGTTAGTACCTAATAATCCTTACCAATATCTTTCCCTCAGAAATAATGTTATATGATTCAAGTCAGGAAAAAATAAATAATGTACCTAAGGTGTTATAGGAAGTAAAGTTAATGGATGGACACAC
This sequence comes from Viscum album, assembly GCA_963277665.1. NCBI lineage: Eukaryota > Viridiplantae > Streptophyta > Magnoliopsida > Santalales > Viscaceae > Viscum > Viscum album. The sequence continues at coordinate 822,624,699 of OY728165.1, forward strand.
AAATTTACAAACAAGTAGGAGAAAAGGAGGGTTTAAGGGGTAGTAATTGATAAATAGAATCTAGAAATTTCATTATTTTCAAGTGGTTGGGTAGGCCACATTTTTTTGATCACATGGTTTTGGAAATAATACGAAAACTATGTGGTTCCCACTGTAAAGTAAATTGGAACCCAACCTGGTTTGGCCACAATGTTTTCTCTAGTCATGTTCCATACTATGTGACCTTCCCTTGAGTATCAAGAAGGATGCATGGTTATCCCAGGAAGTAGCATGGTCTATTGAACAGTGCATCAACTATATAAAATAGAACTAAGATACTCCTACCCCATCACACATTTTGGGTTTACGGTTAGAACAAATCATGTGTTATCTGTGTGCACATCCAAGAATTCTTCTTTTCACAATTTTAGGACTCAAATAATAGAAAAACCACTAATAAAACTCTGAATCCCAAAACAAACCTCAATTATCTATGGCCAAGATAATAATGAATAGTTTTACAAAAAATTGAATGAATTCATACCTTAATATGGTATGGGTTTTACAATCTCTCCACCACATATATTCTAGTCTTTGAGCATTATTCTCAAACATGACTGAGACTCATCGATGACTAACATTGGCAATTAGGCCTAGATATTAGACCCTTCCTCTCACATCTCATCCTTTGTATGGTTGTGTTTCAAATACACCTTTACCAAGGGAATTATCTTCATGAAAGAGTTATTCTTACTCTAATCAATTATTTGAACTGGATGATCCTTAAAAGATGCATCAGCCTCAATCATGACATCATCAATATTGATCACATGAGAAGGTCTAGAATAATACTTTCAAATCTATGATACCCATATTATATCATTCATAACACTAAAACAATTTGGTAAAGCTAATTAGTTTTCCATTTCACCAATTCTCCCCATAATATCAAATGGACCAATATATTTGGGTGCCAACTTCCACATCCTATTCATATATACATGTTCAAATATAGTAAAAATCCTTAAGAATACTATTTCATGTACTTAAAACTTAATAGAAATGATTCATTGATCACTAAATAGACCTTGACTTATCTGAGTTGTATCCAACCACTTTTGGATCATCTGGATGTGATCTGAGTTCACATTAACTAGAATTATCCAAATAATTTCTAACTCCCCATCTTCTTCAAAAAACCATCATTTCATTCCATATAATTCCTCAAAATTATAAATTTTATAAATTCATGGTATCTACAAATTTATTTGAACATCATAAGTTCCAATTGTTTCTATTAAGAAGCATTGGAATTCAGGACACAAAACTATAGTATTCTCTGAATCCATTTTTTCTATGGGTGATAAATAAATTTTGAATTCACTTAAATACCATGTAATTCTATAATACCATCTATATGAACAATGTAAATTTAGAATCCCTTCCTAATATGATACTCTAAGCATCCCAGAAAATATTACTACTTCTCAAAAATAAATCTTTCCCAACATTTAAATGGAGATAGTCTCCCAAATTAGTAAGAAATGAGTAACATCAGTAAACAATCCTACTATAACCCACACCACATAATTTCCATGAGTTTTACTTGGAAACCCTAGCATAAAACCCATACTCACATCATACAGATTTCACTCCAAAATTATTTGTGGTTGAATAAGACCAGGAGGTCATTTGATGATTGGCATTCACCTTTTAATAATTAGATCATCATGTATCAAAATAATAAATTTCCGTCTTCATACCAAGATACTAATATTTCATGTATATATCATGTTACATATTAGTCAAATCATATGTAAAACCAAATCTAGTCATGGGAATCCTTCAACATCTCCTCACACATGCTTATAGGGACCAGAACATTCCCTCAGATAAGGAGAACCTCATCATTATTAAGTGACAAGTCTGGTGGTGTCTCCCCATTTTATATTACATCCCTTATAAAAATTTTATGTGAATATGATAATTTACTCCTCTCAAATATACCAATCAATGAACATTTAATAAATCAATACATATGGTTTACCCAACCTTAGTACTCCTAGATACCAAGTCACATCTCATTAAATAGTTTCATCATTTACCACTGAATATTGGACTCTTGTACCGCCAATGATTGAGTTTTTCCGCTTAGTGAATATGAAATAATTTTGTATTCATAATTTTATTTTATAGTTAATATTAAAAATATTTTTGATAACCCAGCAACATTTATTATCAAAGGTTTAGGTCTTTCTCTATGAAAATATACCTTGGTCTCTTGTGGTCAATGTATTCCAAAATCCTCCCACCCATAATTCAATGTTACTAACATCCCAAGGATTTCACAAATAATTCTAGCATAAGATCATGTGTCATGTAGTTCCACCCATACACCCTCAATTTTTGGGACCTATAAAAAACTACATGATTGTCATGTCCCAAACCTATCAAACCCCATATCTTAACACATCACAATATAGGGTATGCTAATTTATTATATCAAGAAAGGTTAATATTGGATTGGATATCATCTACCATTTAAAATATTGAATGAATTTTTCACAAGAATAGAATATAAAAAATAATCCACATCTTGATGAGGCTTTTCATTGGATTTTCAATGTGATAGATGTATTAGATGAATCTCAAGTAATATCCTACCAATCTAATAAAATTTATAGATCTCAAAAATGTTATTTGGTTTCCCCTAATAAACAATGGAAAAAATCTTATTCAGGTATGCTGATACCACCTCCACTAATATTACATGCCCCAATAAGTAAACATGATTTACGTAAAATTGAAACATTAAGAGCATGGAATAAAGTACATGATCCTGATGTGTGGTCAAAACAACCTCAAAATGTTGAGCTTACTCCTCACATTAATTATGTTAAAAAAGGATATCATCAAAAAATAAAACTATAAGAGTGTCCAAATATGGATGGAAGACTTAATTTATATGGTCAATAAAATCTATTGGAATTTTTATCAGATTTAAAAACATCCTCATATAATCATATTGATCATACATGCTCTAAAAATCATAAAACGTATATCAAAATCCCTCAACGTAAACTGATGATTTCAATGTCACATGTCAGTATTTGATAATCATTTGGATCCTTTAAGATGATAAAATAATCTACATATATTATGAAGTAGATATTTATTCTTGAATATCACCTTGTCCAACCTACTATAATACACATAAAAAATAAATGAACCATTTACTTTTTTTGAGAATGGGATTGGAGAACACTAAATGGGTATGCTCAGGCATATGAAACCTATGGATCCAAGTCATCCAACGATGAATTTAGTTCTTATATATCCATAGGATTAATCATTTAAGGTAGATTAAAATTATTCTATGCACCTAGTTTGAGATTTATCATATAATAAGCCTCTCACTCAGATAAAAATCCAAAAGAAAATATCTCAAAAAAATATCCCAAAATAAATCAATAAAATGAGGAAATGTTTTTTGAGGAGCATAGTTATTATCCAAAACATGACAAAAAACCTTTTTTGTAATCGCCACCATCAATTGTACCTTAGGTCCTTCACGACCAACCTATAAATCTCATTCTCTAATAAAAACATAATTATTTTCCTTAATTTATTTGAATGGAATTCATTAGTGATACAAATCATTATGTTATTGATAACAAAATAAAAAATACTTCATAGGGATCATATCAAATATGATCCTATCTTATATAAATATATACCAATGATACCTATAACCACAAAACCTGATGTAAAAATCCTTACATCTATTCATTCCATTAAACATCACCTCAAAGGAAACTTTAGTAACACTACACTAAATAAATATTATAGAGCTATCCCAAATCCATAAATTAATTGAGATGATATAAATGAATGTAATGCTTCTATATAAAACAAATAATATACTAGAGTGTAATACACAAAAATAACACATTAGATGGTTGACAACCCGCTATCTCGATCAATAAGAGTAGGGTCAACTATATTTAATTGGAATGAAACTTCATCATGTGCTCCAAATTACCTCCCAAAGGTTTCACTCCCATACTATATCAACTTTTATTTTCCCCATGAACTATACACCTCACCATAAAATCTAAGGGTTATCCTTGTGGTTCTTTTATTCTTGAGATCTTTTGTTGGAAAAAGTGTGGTATTTTTTCACTTCATGTTAATTTTTTATTCTTATATTTTGATATATAGAGATTGTGAGTTATAGACACATCTTGAGTTTTTTGATGGTGAGTTTTTATGTGATGGAATTTCATAGAGGATGTGGGGGACAGCCTGAGTGAGAGGTTTTAGCACTAATATAATAATGGTTTCCTAACCCTAAGTGATGGGGTGTGGTTGAAAACATAATGTGTGACTAATATTGAGTGAGAGGGTGTAGTCATGGATTTATCTAGACATGGATACCATAGAGTGTTGGATAGTTTTTTATCTTTTCTTGATAGATTACCCTAAGGAGATGGTTTAGAATGTGTGATAGGATGAATTTTGTGGTTCCCATATCAAATCAGTCTTGGTATGTTTGGGATTCATAATTATCCATGGGACTTAACTATTGATGTTGTGGTTTGTCAACAGGTTGTATATTTTTATTCCCCCTTTATGTCACTTCCAAGGATTACTAAGATACATGATCATACATGAGATTTATCCCCAAGGGGGTGGTTCAACTTGTACAATATGGTTCCAATGGTGATGATCTCCCTAAAGAACTTTAATAATGACAAATGGATATGGGACTCAACCATGGGGACTTGACCCAAGGGGATAGATTGTCTGGTATGATTAGAGAGCTATTATGGTACCCACCTTAGAACTCTCTTTTTTTACTAGTTATTGGTTCATCTTATGAAGAGACTATTACATCCAAAATAGAGTCGAAGTAGTTGTGGTCAGAATTGGTGGCGGCCTAGTTAGTGTATGATAACCTAGTGGGGTTGTATGTCATTTTATATTTATTCTTATTAGTGATGTGACTATAAAACATGTAAAACTATAATTTGATGAAGTCAGTTTGGTTGGGTGTCATTGGATTCCAGTTATCACATGATAACCTATATAATATTGTGTTATTATTTCATGTGCATTTTTCTCATGATCACAAATTGAACATTATTTGTATTTAATTCACATATATTTAATCATAGTTGCATCTTGTATATTGAGAATATTTGATTACTAATGGTTCATTAGAATCACATCCTAATCACATACATTGTAAGGAATTTTATTTACAACATTAAAACATTAATTTTTCATCCAATGAATATGTATTTCTTATAAATGAACATCTTGTTTGATTGTAATGGGTTTTGGAGATTGAGGATTTAATGGAGTTTATAATATGATTTACACAATAGGGTATTTTTTTATTTTTCAGTTCTTATTTTGTACATGTAATGGACAATTTTATACTATTGTATTTACATGATTATGTATTCCATTCATGGGATTTTACTACTATCGCTCTATTATTATTGATGTATCATATTGAGAATTTTACAATATTTCATTCTGCACTATCAGAGGCCTCTTGGAAAAAATTTTATTTATGTGGATCTGTGGGATATCTATTATGAAGAAGGTTCATGATGAATTTTCCATAGATTTAGGAATGATCCATATACTTCGCATATAAGGGAAAGGTATCCCTATGACTTTTTTGGGGTCCTTTCCACTAGTTGGTGATTTATGGAATATGACGAGGCACACTGAATGTCATCTGATGATCCTTGGTCGAGTGTTATTATGGAGATCTTGTCAAGGGAATTTAAAAATAGTATTAAATTCTATATTTAATTGTGATATTTCTAGTTAGATGTGGTAATTAGTTGTTAAAACTTGGGAGGTGGATTAGTAGCATGAATGTCTAGCATGGCTTTAGTTGAAACCCAATTTAGTAAGGGATGTCTAATGTTTCAGACTATTCCCTCTAGGATGAGTGAGGAATTGGACCAAGAATACCAATGTGGTGTGGATGAGACTTGAGATGTTCCATGAAATTTTTTATATCCAATGAATTTTTTTTGCATCATTATTATATCATTCTTAGGACATAATACACTCAGTTATCCGCTATATTGTTTTACACGGTACCTCTGCTAGAATCAACTGTTAATTTAAAAAACCTATAATATATTTGATATTTTCTCAAACACATTATAAGGTATTATTATATTAATATGGATTCAAGTGAATAGATTTATTGATAGTGATTATTTCCCTCCAAAGGGAAATAAACTTTTTAATTTTTCATTTATGAAAAAAGACATTGTTTTGAGAGAAAATTCATTTTGTGGAATAATTTTTTCATAAACTGGTTTTATAATTTTTTTTAAATAAAATGGATCATATAGGCTATAACTTTGAAATTATTTGGTGTTTTATTGTTTTGTAAATTATATCAAAAATAGGTTTTTGAAACTAGGTTTCAAAGTGGTTTTTGAATTTGAATTCTTATTTTGATTTTGAAGATGAGATTGATTTTTAGGAATTAAAATAATCTAAAAGGAAGTGAATTTTAAGTATTTTGTTTTGATGAAAATACCTATATACCAAGGATTATTTTAAAATCATGGGTGATTTTTGGAGTTTGTGAAATGTTATATGTTTGTTTGAATAAGAAACTAATAGTTATGTAAACTAGGATAATTGTATTTTATTTTTTGTGGTTTTGTGATCTGGATGCCTAAATTGTGTTCTCATATAGTGGACCATGATTATTTGGAAAGAGAAAATTTAAGTAAAAGGGAATATATTCTTTGATATGATATTGGTCAAAAGTTACTATTTTCTATATAAACTAGATTAGCTTGATTTTTTGTGGGTTTTCAAGAATAACCCATGTGTTTTGATTGTGAATTAAGTAGTTATATTGTTCTTCTTTCAAGATATACACTATTTTTTCCTCATGGATTGAATGATTTATTTCGAGCTCAAGAATATGGATGTTGGTTTTAATGGTTCTTTGGTTTGAAATGGATGATTTTAATTTCGATAGGAAATTATTATGGTGGGGGAAATATAATTTGAAATCAGTTATTGATGGTTTATTTAGATCTTAGTGATCTATTTTTATTATGGGAGAACCATTAGTTATAATCAGTCATTAATAGAGCACTCTGTATTTAATAGGTGAATTCTATTGTAACAACCCGAGTTTTTATAGACCTTTTTTTTTTGAATAAATTAAAATTTTCCTTTGTATCTTGAAATGAAATAATTAAAAGAATCTTTTTCACTAAAATTAATTGTTATATGTTACATTTAATACCGAGTTGTCATACGATACATGAAATAACAACCTTGCTCGATAGATTGCGTTTTACGCTATACCGAGCTTTACAAAACAATGATATATTATTTAAATATTATTATTTAATGGGATATAAACTAGCTGTTATAAATATTATTAAACACATTTTTAATTTTTTATAACATTAACATTCATCATATGTATTTTCTAGACATGATATATGAACAAATTGAATTTTTTTATAAAAGAAGTATTTTTTTTAAAATATGCAGTTTTTCCACCTTTTGATGTCACACCCATTTAAAATCTATTTTTCAACACTTTTATATATTTTTTAGACAAAATAGCCTTCTTATTTTGAATTGGTACATCAAAATTTTAATTTTGTATAATTTTTGGTATTTTTATCATAAAATATATATTTTAATGAATAGTAAAAAATACTGCATTTCAATTCAAAACTGTCTTTTCATCTAATTTATTTATATCATAAGATTATCTTTTTTGTTAGTTTTAAAGTGTAATTGGATTAGTTTTTTAATAATTTAATTCAATTTTTGTCATTTTAAGTAATTTCACATTTAAATTGGAAATAAACACATGTCAATCTTTTGATAATTTTTTACTTTTTTAAAACCTGCTATTTGGTTTTGACAACCGGAATTAATTTTAAATTAATGTCTACTAATTATATGTTTTGAATTTGGGAAAAGGGATTCCATATTTATAATCATAAGGTCCAAATTTTATAAATAGGTACCTTTTATTTTTGGACATTATGAATAGTAACTTCAGTAACTTTTTTTATTTACCATGGTTAAAGGGTATATTAGGTAAATAAGGGTAAACAAAATAATATTAAAATAATATAAAACTATCCTAAAATGTGTTTTAATATGATTGGATGAGATATGTATGACCATGATCATCATTGGTTTTACTATAAGACCCCATGGTGCCACTAGGGAGTGAAAATGACCTTTTACAATTTTTAATTTAAAGTAAAGAGAAATATCACATAAACATGTATCTTATATTAAAAAAAAATTAATATAGGTTTATATAACTGATTTATTTGACTATAAATAGTAATTAGAAAGATAAAAATATTTCTGACATCATAATATTTTATTTATCGTTTTTGGAAATAAAATAAAAAAATTTATACATTACACAATAATGATGTTGATTAACAAATTAGTGAAAGATTCAAATAATTGACATTATAAATATTAAAATAAAAATAATTTGAAGATTATTATGTCATACACAAATTTTATGGATTAATATGACATGTTTTATTTGATTTAATGTAGTTTTTTTTAATGATTAATGTTTTTATGTCTTTAAGAAAACTCAATTAATAAATAGTCTCAAAATTTCCGTAAATGAGTTGTTAAAACCAATATTATTTTATTAAATGATATAATAGTCCATAAAATATAAGATTCGTCCAAATAACTTATATAATGTTACAAATTTCATTAGTGATCCACTTGTGGTTTTCTTGACATTTTATTGTAACTACAGTAACTATATATTATAAAAATACAAAAAGACATGGTAAGAGTTAACATTTTTGACTACGGGTTAAAGCTAAATGATAAGGTTAATTTTGTGACCTAAACGTGTCTAAAACCTATTTTAAGAGAGGATTTCAATCCACCCACATAATTTCCTTGAAATGTATCAATTTTGAATAATTATAATTCAAAAATAATTTAGCAATAAAATAATATTTCAAAACATTCCAAAAGTGCCCCTCTTCCCTATTATAAAATACCACTACCTATACCCACTTACTCACACATTTCAAACCCCTTTTCTCATCCAAAATCTTATCAAGTATTGAAATGTGTGGCTAGAAATCCTTTTGGGGAATTGTTTTTTTTGTTTTTGGTGTTATATAGTAGAATAAAATTCAATATTTTGACATAAAACAAATTGAATTGGTAGATAATTAATGATTTTGGTGGGTTGAGATGGAATTTATATAAATTAGGTATAATTTATTTGAAAATAAGGAATGGAATTAGTTTAGGGAAAATATTTAAATCGGCATCCTATAATATATTTACATGTTTTGATAAAGTTTAAAGTTCAAATTCTTAAGGATTATGGTGATAATATTTTTTGGAAAATGGACATTCATGGAATCTAAAGGACAATAAGTTGTATTGTGGGGGGTGTATAATTACATTAAAATTATAGGCTAATATTTAGGGGATATTTATAATCTTTAATCCTCATAAAAGGGATATTATGTGAATTTGGTTTCAAATATAGATTCTAAGGATTAGAATATCTCTAGGAGATGATTTTAAAAGTGTTTGATGAAACTAGTGGTGTCTCAGGTGCTCAGGGGAATACTGGATTAGGGTTGGCTAATGGAACTAATATTTTGGAATGGTAATTTGGGTTCGATCTCAAATTTACAATTTGTTTGTGAGCCTTATAGAGGTGCTGGGAGTATTGGTTTAGGATGGGAATCAACTCCCATGAATTTTCCTATACTAGAGACTGAAAAATTTCAGTTCTCACAAAGGATAGAGTTTAAAAAAAATTATGAAATTAGAAATTTTTATGTATTTACAGATGTTCTAAAAGGAATATAAATTTGGGTTTCTTAGTTTTAGGGTATGATAGGAGTATATCATACGTTATGAATGATCCATGCATTCTGGATTTGTAGGTAAAAATATGATAATTCCACATACATAAGAGTAATTATTTGAAAAGGGTACTCTTACATATGGGTATTCTAATATGTAAGGATCCTCCCATTTGTAAAAAAAATTAAAAGTCCTAGAGTTTAAGTATTAACTCTTATGTATTTCTACCCATATATATAAGAGTCCACTCCTTATTCATAAATTTGATAAGTGTGGGATGTGTAAGAGTTACTCTTATGTAAGGGTACCCAAATCCATAATGTTTAGTCTATGTGAGAAATACGCTTCCGTATAGGTACACCAAACATAATGGTCCTCATATTACTTAGAAAATCATCTATGTATTGGAGGAACCATGTCGTACATGTGGGTATCCAGGATGATATGTAAGGGTTACTCTGATACTTAAGGATTTAAAAATGGAAAATTCTTTAATACATGAGGTTTTCCTTATTGATATGTAAGGGTCATAAAATTTATTATTGTGATATGAAGAAGTAAATTCCTTATATGTAAAGGTCTCTAGGGGAGATGCATAAGGGTCCTCGGGAAATGAATTATGGCTAAGACACAAAGCTACCTTATTATGCATACAGGTAACTTCTATGACATGTAAGGTTCATCCCATGCATAGGGTTTCAAAACATAGACAATTTTGAGGGATGAATCATAAGTGTCTTCTAAGGTGATACATAAGGGTGAACCCATATGTAAAATTCAAAATTTATGGTTCCTAGTATTTTCATAAAATTGTGTGTTTTCTGTCTTCTACAGATTTTTTCAAATATTATTACAATTATTAATTGATATATAAAACTAATTTGAGGATATTTCTAACAAGAATATATTGGACACCCAATATTGTCCCCTTGGTCCTCTCTTCATACCTAAGGAGGAACCTCACCAATGGATGTCTGTTCTATATGATGTTTGTTGTTGGGAGTATCATTGGGTAATCTTAGCTTCCCTTGGGTGGTTATTCATTGTTTTTTTCTCAATCTTCTTATTTTAGAATTTTTTCCCCTAAATCGGTAATTCTTTCAGATTATAAAATTTCATCTAATATTAGTATGATCATCTGGATATTCTTATCTATTACTATTAAGTTAACTCTGAATTAGTTTGGTAACCATTACAGTATTGATTCTCTTACTAATTTGGTGGTTTTATTTTTTTATGCTATCACTGTGGTTATTATTATAAAGTTTTCATATTTTTTGTGTTCTCTCCCCAAAAATGTTAAAGGTCTTGTGTGAGCCTAGTTTTCAGCATAAATTGAAAGTCTTGCTAAATGGTCTATTGGCGATTTCATGGTCAAAAAAGTATCACTAGACCTAATTATGTATTTTTTAGTGAAATGGGTAGTATTCTCATGGTAAATGGATATTTCATTTTAAAAGTTTATTTAAAAGTTTATTTTGATGAAAAAATAATTTCTAATGGAAATGTTCAAGATGGTATTTCATTTTTAAAACTGAATACAAAAAGGTGGTTTTGAGGAAAATAGATTTATAATAATATGGTTGAAAATATAATATCTTGGTGAATGCGGTGATTTCAAGTGATGGTTTTGAAATTGTATTTTAAAAACAATGAGGATTTCTATAGAAAAGCTCATTGGGCGTTTTCATAAGGCCTTCAGTCAGAAATGCCTGGTTTGGAAATTTATTTGGTCTTGATGATCACAAGTGGGCAATTCCCTATTTTAGAAAAACATGCATGATTTGGGTGCCTCCTAATTATAGTTTCCTAAGATGTTATCATAATTTCATGATGATTCATGATGTTATGGAATTTTTGCGCATTGGTATGGATGGATGTGTGTGTGGTTGCATGAGTTAGCTCGATAGTGTAATTATTTTGGTATCAATGAAACATAGTGAGTCCATACTGATATTATTTAACCCTCATAAGATATACATCAATAAATATTCATGGTTTGAGTAGTACTACAGCTAGTTCCATGAAGAGAGGCTGGGTTTCCTTTTGGGTTGAATGGGCCTAGATTTATTACTTTATCCTCAATTATGTCTTGGATTACCAATTGATTTGGTGTATAGATTTGGTTTAAAAATCCATAATTTTTAAGTTAATTGGGGAATCTATATTGTTTATGTGGGAAAACAAGAGAGGTTGGTATTGGTGATTCCAAATTCTATCCTTATGGAGATTTTATGCTTGAATTGTGTTGTTGGGAAAATGTTCACTTATTTTTATTGGATGGTAATTATCCATACTTATATTTTCATATGTATAGATTAAGGGTTGTGTCAATATCCTCAACATGGGTATTATGGGTTGTGATGTGATGGAATGTGATAGTAGATGTGGGTGTTGCCCTGAATGATAGGGTTGAGCTCCATGATAATGATGAGTGGAAACGATTGAGTGAGAGGGTGTGGTTGAAAACTTTATGTGGAACTCGATGTGTCACCAACCCGGAGTTAGATTTCAGTGGTTAGGAATTTTATCTTTCTAGGGTACCCACCTAGTGTTGGTGTATTTTGGCTCATTCCCTGGGACCTTACCCGAAGGGGATGCTTCATCCTTGGTAAGATGATAGGTATCACGGTTCCATATTAGGATCTATTATGGTATGACTAGGATATTTGATTAACCATGGGACCAACTTATTGATGGTGAAGTTTTTATTTTTTGAGTGGTAGGATATTATGATTACCTCCTTAGAGTTATTACTATAATTTATGAGATACATGATAAGACATAGGAAATTAACCTAAGGGGATGGTTTAGATTACATTAAAGATTTGATATAGTGATTCCACATAAAAATAAATTCAATGATGATCAGTGTATATGGGACTAAATCATGGGACCATACCTAAGGGGATGATTCATCTTTCAAGGGAGGTTGGATATTTTGGTTCCCTCCGTAGACCACACTTTGGTTACTAGAAAACTGTTCATGGTATAATGTGATTCTTCCTTCTTGAACGAAACTGAAACAATTATAGTCCAGAGTCATGTTATCCAAGATAGCATACAATTACCCAATAGTGTTTTTATTGTTTTATATTAATTTTGATTAATTGTGTGACTATTATAAACAAAATGATGGCATTGTCCTGAGTAGGTGAGTTTAGGTATTACTGTTTTCTAGTTAGTACATGATAACTTGATGTGTATGCTTTTATGTGAATTTTTGTATAATGTTTTAGAGTAGGTGTATTTTGGAAGCATAATTTTCACCCTTATATTAATTTCATTCACATATATTTAATCATAGTAGTATTAAGTATATTGAGGTGATGGGGATTCATATTGGGTTGTTGGAATCACCCCCAAACCATGTAAACAACATGGATATCGATATATGAGGGAAAACCTTCATGTTTTCTTCTGGGAACCAGTTTTTCATAGAGATGAACACAATATTTAGTTCCTATTATATGTTGAGGTTTAGGATTTAGTAGGGTTGATGTTATGAGTTATTCCAGAGTCCATCATTTAGGATATCCCCTCACTTTCCTAGATCCTTGTGCTCTCACCGCTTATATGCCATCCCTTACCGCAAGGGTTTCCCCATTCAGTAATGTGGTGATCCATTTATTACTTGTTTCTTTCTCAAGCTCTTCTCCTCTTCCCCCACCTTAATATAATTTGTGGCTGGAGTGGATGTCATCCACCTCTAAATACCCCTCCTTCAGACTAACCCATGTGCATCAGACCTCTAGATGGGTTTGTGTGATGGATCTTTCATCGGCTTGGGTCAGTGTTGATAGTGGTGTCAGATTCTCTCCTTCTCATCTACCCTTGACGACGAACCCAACGGGTTTTACTCTATCATGTTCAGGCTTGATGTAGGTTTCAGTTTATCTTAGGATGGTGTTAGAGGGGGATAAAAGTAGTCTCTCTCTTATTCTTTATCGGTGTTGGCTTTCCTTCATCCTTGTCTTGCTCTTTACTTTTCTTCTTATATGGGTTTTCTTTCTAATAGAAGATTTTAGTTTCTATTTGGTGGTTGGTTAAGTTTTTGTGTTTCTATGTGGATGGATGATACTGTGATATTATTTTAAACGAGTACAATTTTTTATGGTATTTTTCAAGGTAGAGGACTCGAAACTCTATAGAAGCTTATACTACCCAATTCCACCCTAGCTTTGATCCCCATATACCCTCCCCAGGTTAATCTAGAGCGGTGGTTCTTCGGTGATTTGGGATGTGTTGTTTGGGTGGACAACAACATTCTAGGAGGTGATATCCTTGTTTGGAGGTCTGGTATGTTGGCGGAGTTCGGTTACAAGGAGATCATTCATATCATTGGTTTTGAAAGTTGATGATTCTTATGTTCATGATGATTTCTAATGTTGAATTATGAGACAAAACAATTATGCACGTGAGGTCAAAAATGGTTGTTCAGTGAAATGTTTTACTGGTTTCTTATTTTCATTTAATCATGGTGGTTGTGGAGAAGTTTTGATTGGCTCTGGTGGAAGGTTGATCTGGTTTACTCATGTGGTGATCGAAGTCAATGATGTTGGAGGTGTTAAGTCAGTGTCACCATCTATTGTGACTCATGATAATGATGATGGTAGTAATAACTTCCCCAACTGATGTGGGTCTCCATGAATCAAGGTTTCATTTTATTTTTTTCTTTTTATGTTTTTATAATTTTCAATCTAGATGGTTTGTTTTTTATCACACACATGTATTTTTTGTTACCATTCAACCTAAATCAACTTTTTGAAAAACCAAAAAATATAATTTTCTGTCCATAGGCCATCACCGTTCCTTTTTCAATTATTTTTCTACACATGAAACTTCCAATGTGCCATTAATGTATTTATATAATGATACCTAAAAGGAAACTATATTTGATTTTGTTGGTCTGTTATTTTTGATGAACCATGAAGACTATTTTACTGCTTTATATTCTAGACTATTTGGGCCCACCTGGCTCTCTATTTATTGTTGTAGTTTTTTGGGATGTCTATTGTAAAAATAATTCATGGTAAATTTTTTGGTATATTAGGGTATGGATCTAGAAAAATATATATGATGGATCGGTTTCCACATATAAATTTTAGTCCCTCACTATTATTCAATGGACTATAGAATTTGGGGAGGCATGTCTGAGGTTATTTGACAACCACTAATCGGGTTCCGTTCAGGTGATCGGGGTCCGGGTGTTACAAAATGGTATCAAAATTCTATATTTAGTTAGAATAGATTTGGTTTGATGTTGATAAAACATGTTTTTATGAAATATTTTTTTGATAATATTTGATATAATTCCCCCCAAATTAATCTATATTAGAATATTTAATAGAAACATGTGTTTTGAGCATCAAATTTAATATTCCATAAAAATTCAATTTTTCATCTTCCAATTATACCATAGTAATTTTGTAACAAAAAATTTTTAGTGAAAAAAATTGACATTTATTTTTATGGTTGTATTCTACAATAATTTAAATACATTATTAATTCAGACCATGCAAGTTGTATTGAACATTTGGAGGGAATAAAAGTTTCATTAATGAAGATCTAGGATGGATTCGACAAATTGGACCCTGTAACAAAATTTTGAACCATAAACTTTTTATCCATGAGTACAATGGCCAAAAAAATTTCCATATATTAGAATATTAAATTACACACAATTGATTAAACGGGATTAATTGATATTTTATGTGGGAACTCAGTCGAAAAGGCTTATTAAGACGGAGTAAATTTTGGAGGTAGAATTCTATACATACCCTAGTTGACATTTCAAAATCTAACCCTCCCACAATATTTAAATCATACATTCACTCTATAGGAGGTCCAATAGAATAATTTTGAATGTTTTAGTAAATTTTTTATTCCAATAAACATCTCTAACAACTTTTATTAAGTTAGTCTTTATGAAAATATCTCTTCTAAGAAGGCACTCCTCTCCCACTTCTACTTTGAGTTTCATTCATTTTATCCTTATAACGTCACATTTTATTCAATAAAAACTTTGTTTTATTCACTTTTTCTTTTTTTATTTTTATTCATGCTATTTTCATATAAGATTATAGATGATATTGGGTGTTTCCATTTCAATCCTTTTCTTATTCAAATAACCTCCACAATGACAAATCCACCCATTGTAGAGTAGTTCCCATTCCTAGTTAAGCTAATTTATATGCACTTCATTTATTTTTTTTAATAGAAAATAATAATAATTCTTAAATTTTGATCAATTGATTGATTATTAATTTCTATAGAAATATGTATATTTTCACTTTCACCCTGAGTTCAGACATAGTTAGATCATGAGAGAGAAACTTTAAGAGCCATATATAATCAAATTAAGATAGAATTATAGTTTTAAAGAGTAGTAATAAAAATTAAATAATTCTCATTTACAAGGAGAATATACTTACCTATTTATCAATTTACCATAAGTTAGTTTTTTGGATCACAATCAAAATGGGGTGCAACATTTGGAAGCCTCGAAGCTAACCTAGGGTATGTTTCAGCCAATATTTGTGATCATATTAATTTTCATATAGTTTATGGGTTAAAATGATTAGGGTTAATATTAAAATGAATTTTAATAATATAATATAATGATTAATTAATGGAGAAAGAGTATATTGTACAATTACATATTCTCATATTAATTATTTTAAAAAAAGTGTCCTTAATTTCATCTTTTTCTTGTTCCAAAATCATTCAGCAAACCCCCAACCCCACTTTAGTCCTTATTTTCCCTTCATTTATTCACTTATTCATGCCCACTGGAATTTTTAAAATTAACATCCTCCTTATGTTAAGGACCTGGGCCAATAACTATATTGCACTTTGTAAAATTAAAAATAATTTTTGATAGTTGTTGTGATAATTCTCATCAAATTGGCATCATTGTTCGGGAGAATTTTGTTTTGTTTTTAATATTTTAGATTATTTATTTTTTTCATTATAATTTTCAAATTTTCATCTCCTCGCTTATATTATCTTATTCATTACCCACATATTCTATTTCATACCATCAATTGAATCCTCATTTTATGATATTATGGTACACTTCCTTTTATTTAATTTTCTATCGCTAATTAATGACATGATTCCACCATGATGTTTATTTTTGAATAATAAGCTGATGTTAAATGAATATTTAAGTCTGGATTTAGAAAATTTCAAATTTTAGGAAGTTTTTGAATTCCCTCATTTCATTTTTTTCATCATTCTGATAGTAGTGATCCTGGTATCTCATTTTAAACAAAATCTGATTTTCAAAAAATGGATGCAAACAACAATAAAATAGAAAAAACCATTTGATAGTCGGTTGTAACTAATCTTAATTATCAGCCAACAAGAATTAAATATCCATATCGATAATTGGAATTTTATATAAAATATAGGTTAATTCACTTTTTTCCCAAATTTCATTGCCACTGTTGTATGGATCCAATATATATATATATATATATATATATATAAAAAGGAATTCAATGTGGTTTTATCAACCTATAAATAAATGAATGTATTTTTTGACGCTCTGTTCCATCATAGAGCTCAAAGAATGACAAAGGGAAATAAATTAAGCAAAAAAAGAGGGTCACCATTTAAAGAAATGTCAAAAATTTGACAAATTCAGGTCCCAAATCCATGTTGGACTAAGGCGCGCAAGTCACTTGTGTGCCAGACATTACACTCGCAAGTCACTTGTGTGCCAAATAGCGGCATGCAGGTCACTAGCGCGCCCAACCTTAATTTTCACCCAAACTCAGGTGTCCTATAAATACCTCCTGTGGGCCCCCCATTTCAAGGACAAAAAATCCAAAACTCAGATTCAAGCTATGGTCACCCAAGTCTCTGTCCGAAGTCTTCTGAACATTTCTAAGGTAATTCATTAACTAGATTGGAAGCTCTAA
This sequence comes from Viscum album, assembly GCA_963277665.1. Lineage (NCBI taxonomy): Eukaryota > Viridiplantae > Streptophyta > Magnoliopsida > Santalales > Viscaceae > Viscum > Viscum album. The sequence continues at coordinate 822,642,503 of OY728165.1, forward strand.
AGAGGAAGAATAAGGCCTATGTGTTAGAACACATCAATACATGCGCACCTAAGCATCCAGACCTTAAGGGAATTAAAGACACTTGTGCGCCGCCTTTTCCTCCCAAGGAAACTTGTGTGCCACACATATGAAAGCCTCTAGGGATGATACTAAGGGATCTAATTCAAATGTTTCCAAGTATCACTTCTTGTATTCTTCATCACCCAAGTGATCTCATGTCGTGCAAGTATACTTGCACGACCAGGACTTGTACTCCAGAATAGTATTAGCTCGCCTCCCTCTAATTCACTTCCTTTCCTCAAATCCACCTCTCTTCTTCAAGATTTACCCTTCAAAACCCACTTCAAGTCCATTTGTGGCATGTTTCCTTTGTTGTCTTCCTTATCTGGAAGGAATTTTGATAATTTCTTTTGATTTGGTCCTCCTTCTCAGGAGTAAGCCCCAAGTCTCATGTCCCCTTAACCTAGGCCTCCTTTTCAAGAGTAAGCCTCAGTCATAATATCTCTTAACATGGGCCTCCTTCTTAAGAGTAAGCCCCAAGATAGCTATTCATTGGAATCCTCCTTAGGAGTAAGCCCCATGTTCCTTAATCATGGGAATCCTCCTTAGGATTAAGCCCCATGTCCCTTAATCATGGGAATCCTCCATAGGAGTAATCCCCAAGTTCCTTAATTGTGGGAATCTTCCTTTGGAGTAAGCCCCATGTTCCTTAATCATGGGAATCCTCCTTAGGAGTAATCCCCAAGTTCCTTAATCATGGGCATCCTTCTTAGGAGTAAGCCCCTATCTTAAGTTCTTTTGATTTGGGCCGCCTTCTCAGGAGTAAGCCCCAAATTTAAAAGTCCCCATAACCTGGGCCTCCTTTTTAGGAGTAAGCCCCAGTCATAATTTCCCTTAACTTCGGCATCCTTTTCAAGAGTAAGCCCTAGTCATAATTTCCCATAACTTGGGAATCCTCCTTAGGAGTAAGCCCCAAGTTCCTTAATCTGGGCATCCTCTTTAGGAGTAATCCCCAAATGAATAATCTAAATCTCCATAAAGTACAAATACATTTATGGACCCTGTTAATGGGAATCCCCTTTAGGAATAAGCCCCAAGTCCCCCCAAATTTGAGCATCATCCTCAAGAGTAATCCCAAATTTAGAGTATCCAAATCTCCATAAATCACGAATATCTTTATGGACCCTGTTCCTAGGATTCCTTCCAAAATTAAAACCTTGTCTTTACCTACTTGGGTAATCACATATACATAAGCACTATATCATTCCTTATAACCACATCTTTCATGGCACAAATTGTCAGGTTTACTGATACCTATTTTTTCTCACGCAGACCATGAATCACGTGAGCTTAGAGTGTAAAAGTAACCACGACACATCTCTTTTGGACATCAATCATTCATAAGCCCCACAATTCTTACTCGAACTATGTGGACTTTGATCTTTGCCTTAGAAGTAGAGTACATAGATAGCATTTAGAAGTTTCAATCCCATCACCCATTAATTCTCATCCGTCCAATATGATGTTAAACTATATCTTAATTCCTGAACTATGTGGGTTCTAATTCCACTTTAACAAGGATACGTAGGTAGCCCATATGCAGGTACGATCCCAACTATGAAATAATCCATGTCCTTCTGAATGACAATAAACATCAAGTGTCCCACTGAGTGGATTTAAAACTAGTATGTTCATCATAATGACAAATAGATTTCTATATAATTTATTGAAGGATACCATTGACTATGAATCTCTAATAAATATGAATGATTCTCTATCAATGAAGAACCTCAAATACATATAAATGATTCTCTAAATCTCATACATACCAATCTTTGATTGTCAAATCTAAAGAAAAACTCATTTTCATACTTGGTGAATTAATAAGAACTCGTGAACATAAATTAAATCTATAAGAGTGTCCCGGAGTAGACAATAATTCCCCCCAAAAGGTGTGATGAATCTGACCTCCCATCCTCTCGACCAATGAAAATTCTTAATCCTCATCAGTCCACAACTAATGGGAACCTACCTTTGGAAAGTAGGTCCAAATGGATATAGAATCATAGAATATTTCTGGTTCTATGAATAACCCCGTTAGAACCCGATTGGAAAGTTTGAACCTTAGAAAAACAAGGTTATCCCCATTTCAAGTAGAAATAGTATTATAATGAAAAATAAAATTATCTAAATTCCCATTATAACTTGAAAAAATTTCAAAATATTAGATGTATTACCTAAAACTTAAATACTTTAAATCATGTAATGATTTAAAAAGTATTTTGTTATAGAGATTATTTATATTATCAAGGACCATGGTAATTACAAAATATATCATTGGAATAAAGAAGAATAAGGAGAGTCAATGTTTGAGTACTAGTAGTGGTTTGAGAAGTTAAGTTCAAGCTTTCCACATCACCAAATCTATAAGAAAATACTAATACAATAATTCTACAAAGGTATCACTCCAATGTTTAGGATCAAGGTGGATGTTGAAGTAGAAGGAGCATTTTTCAAGAAAATCTGAAAAAATACTCGAGTATTAATTAAAAAGATGCCACAAAAATCTAAAAAATTTAGTGTCCATGTTATAATGACTATAAGGGGAGTACATCTAGTAATCCTCTATTATCTTGAAAATCACTTAATTAATACTAAGGTGGATGAATTAACCAGTGTGGTGAGACAGATATCCTTTTCTCAAAAATCATCTCCACCCACTCCAGTGAAGCTTTTTGGCATTTTTACTACCCCAAACCATAAAAAAGATTGTTTACCGTGACTAAAAGAGACATGGGATTATATAGCGGTATTTCTATGGAACAATTTCATCAAACATAATAAGCACATCCATAAAATAAGTATTATTTCTTCACACAAATTAACAATCAAGGATGTAATGATCACTCAAATATGAGGTATGGATTTGGAAAATAATAAATAAATCCTTTTCATCAATACATCTAGAAATATATACCTTATTGGAAGGGTTATCAATAACCCCAAAAAGGATTTAGATTCATAATCATCAATAATTAAACCATAAGAGAATTACCAAGAATATGTATAGTCTGGAATTGGATATATTTTCAAATATATTTTTCATAATCAAGAGAATGTTATTAAGTGTCAGGTATGAAGTTGAGGGAAATAAATATAAAAATAAACTATATTTATACTACCCTCTATTAAATGGTAAAAAAAACTCTAGAAACCTTCCTTTAAAACACACTCTAAATACCAAGGGGAATGTGAGTTATATCACATTTAGGATCGGAAAGATGATAAGTGAGTGAAATGTTCTTATAAATCCTCCAAGATTCACTCAACATGTGGATATTTGACCATCACCTATGGTTACTAGAAAACCAAATAAGAAAGGCAAGGGTACCAAATATTTATTATTATTCCCCATAAACCAATTACATTTACATATAAAGTAGTAAAAATTAAAAATATGGTAGAAAAAGAAAGTCAAAAGGAGGTCGTGGACACATTCAATAGAATTAAGAAAAATAACGCCATTCTTGATGCTGTTAAGAAAATACCAAGTTATTTATAATACATAAAAACTATGCACCAAGTAAAGATGTTACATGGGAAATGAGTGGATTAATCGTGGAAGGAATGTGTTAGACCTCATTACACCAACTCATGAAATTTCTACAAAGTGAAAGGATCCATGGACATTCACCATACTATAAACTATATGGGGAGTTACACTTTTCTGATATATTAGGATATTTATGTGATTCCAAAAATTTAATTTCTCGCTCTATTTTATCTTTATTAAATATTGGTTAGTTTAATATAATAAGATTATTTGTGTAATAGTCAATAGAGATACAGTGTATCCAATGGGAATCCTTGAGGATGTACTTGTTTGGGTAAGATACATGAAATTTCCAATATATTTTGATATGATTAACATTTAGTAAGATCATCTAAAATCTCATGATCTCTTTATATTAGATAGTCCCTCCATAAGAATTAAAAAAACATTATAATGGACAATGAGGGTACACTTTCCATGGATTTTGAAGATGAATTTCTGGGATTTAATGTTATAGACTCCACGAAGTACACATTAAAGTTTCATTCTTCTTTTTTTATCTCCCATTTTAAACCATCATGTAGAAACCTTTTAGGTTTTTATTTTCCTATTCTTAATGTGATTATGATCCTTTGTTCTAGTTTAATTTCTAAGAAAATTTACACACTTGATTCTAATGAACACACCTCTATTTGTTTTGATTTCAATGTGGATTAATATTAAAATTTAGAACATTCTCTTTCTTATTATTGCATGGTTGGTGTGTATTTTTTATGGATTTGAAGAATTATTCTATGATTTTGATTATGTATATTCTAATATTGATGTTCATTGTTAACATATTTTAGTTCCATTGATGTATTCTTCCATACATCACCCCTACTATGGAACACAATCCATTTCCACCAAATTTCAAATACTCATACATGTTGAGTGGTGAGTGATTAATAGTTATATTTTATTAATAACATATCTTCCGAATATAAATAAAAACTTTCGTATATTTTTAGGGGAAACCTTAGGTTAATCATGTGGAACTTTAATAACATATCATGTTTTATCCCCTCTAGTTTCATGCATATGATTCTTCTGGAGCCTGAGGATAAACTAGTAAATTATCCATAAATTCAAATTACACCAAATATTTGGTAAGTTGTTAAAAATGATGATGAATAATAAATCAGGTAAGGTATCTTTTATCCCATTTTAGATTCTCCTTGGGTTAGTCATGTTCAGTTTATTCTTAAGATAAATTGTGTTACTACTATTAGAAATAATAGATATGTGTTAGTTCTATTAAGGGTATAAAATAATCGGTGTGTGTAGTTATTATTTGAAAATAAATCAATCCACTCACAAGGACAATCTCCAACACCAGTTTATTGATCAAATGCAAGAAATACATACTGGGAGGACACACTATTATTTCTTCGAGATATTTTATATTTATTTTTAGGTTATATTAGGATCATGAGTATATGACATTTTCATTCCCATTTAGTACATTTTCCTACCAAATGATTCCATTTGGGCTTTGTAATCCCCCATGTACATTCTAGAGATTCATGGTGAGTATTTTTTTCTAGATTTCTTGATACTCTCATGGTGGAATTTATGGATGATTTTACTATGTATTTTTATTCATCTGAATAATGTCTTTTTACTTAGGGAAATATGTAATATCATTATATAGTGAATAATACTTTTTTAAAATTGGAAAAATGTTATTACACGGTAGAGCATGGAATTTTCAAATAGAATGTAGTTTCAAAACATAGAAAAAAAAGTTTATAGATACAGATTTGATGTTATTTCATTATTAACCTATACATCAAGTGTGTTTGATATTAGATATTTCAGGGGTAATTTTGGATTTTATCAATGGTTCATCATATATTTTTGTAATATTTCTCTTCCGTTTTAGTGGTTACTTCAAAATAATTCTTATTTTATGTTTGAGGATTCTTGTATATTTTTCATTGATGAACAGAAGGAAAGTATCACCACACCATTAATCATATGTACCTCATGGTGGTATATCCCATTTGATCTAATGTGTAACAATTCAAACATTTTAGTTGTAGAATTTTTATCATAGTGGATGGAATGGAAGTCCCATGTGATTGGTTATACATCATGGACTTTGGACTCAGCCCTATAAAATTATAGGAAAATGGAAAATAAATTTTTTTCTTTAATGATTTATTTAGATGAATTATTTTATTATTTATTTGGATCTAAATTCATTGTTCTATCAGATAAAGAATAATTCAGGTACCTTATAAATAATTTGAATGCAAATCGATGACTTATTTGTTGGATGGTACTTCTTAAAGATATTGACATTGATATAACAGATAATATGGGGTTAGAGAACATGGGGGAAAACCATATGATTATAATCACCCACATGTTATAACATGATACCCCAAACCAGGTAAGACTTTGGGAATCTATTTTTTATATATGGGACTGTACTTACCTTTGGTTCATTTGTAGTGACCAATCCATTAAGGGATGTGTTCTCGGTCATTAGTTCAGGACTGTTTCTTATTTTTATCATAAAATTTCTTTTGGTGGAAACTTTTGACCGTAAAGGATAGCTATAAAAGTTTTATACTCCCTATTATATTATCCTACCTTTTTCTATGATACCGATGTGTTTTGTAAGTTTTTATCACATTTCCAACACATTGGAAATAGTTCTATGTTACACGAGATTCCCATGAATAACATAATATTCTATGAGATTTCACATTTATAGGGAATTGATTTTATGGGTTTGTTTCCAATATCATTTTGTTTATTATATATTATTTTCAATTTTTTTATCTTAGAAAATGGTTGATGTCTAAGGCCACTTGGAATGATGATTTTAATATTGTAGTTCATTTTTTCAGGGCTAGATTGTTTTATAGGTTTCCAGTACTGAAAGCTATAACAAATGACCCAGGTTCACACTTTTTAACCAAAATTTGGCTTCCATAATTTGTAATAATTAGGTGACACAAAAAACATTACACTGTTCCATCCCAAAACAAATAGTCATGTTGCAGTTTCGAATACTAATTTGGAGTATATATTAAATAAAACAGTGTAGCATAATAAAAAAGATTGGAGAAATCACATTGATGATGGGATATGTACTTATAGTATATAAGTCCAAACAAACATTGGTTTATCTCCCTACCAAATAATTTTTGGGAAATCATGTTATCTTTTTGTGGAGGTTGAGCATCATGAAAATTTGGTAATAAAGAAATTCTACATGTATTTATCCCAAGATAGAGATAAAAGGATGTTTCAAATTAAAGAGATTGAGGATATTCAGTTTTCATCATATGAGAAATGAAGTATCTAAAAATAAAGATCAAAAGTATCTCATGATAGATTGATCCAAAAAAAGATGTTTTATATAGGAGGATAATTCGTTCTCTATAGTTCATGATCGAAGCTGATTCTTAGTAAGTTTTGTTAAATATAGTTTGGTCCCTATGTTATTGTTGATGTTTTTCCTTATGTTGTAGTGAAGCTCACACAAGATTATATTGGAAGGATATTTATAGTCAATTAGAAGTGGTTTAAGTAGAACATTAAGGAATTCCACAAACATATAGTTGACGAAATCAAAATGAAAGGGAATGTCATCAATTGAAAACATCCATATGTCCCTTACCCACTCTCTTTCATGTAATTTATCTAAATTTTAATCTTTCATTTATTTTTCAGACTATAATTTCATAGATTCACATTTATAAAAAATATAATATTCTAAGTGTGGCAGAAGGGATGAGATTTGGGGTAGATTCCTTAGTATTTTTATTTTTGTTTGTTTCTTCTTTAAATAGTTTTTATTTTCAAAAATAAAAATGAAAAAATGTAATACAATAAAAAACAATTGAAAAAAGAAAATAAAAATATATATAATAATGTCGCATTATAATTACTTCCATGGAACTAATTGAAAATGCATGTTTTATTTTCTCATCCTCTTAGGAATCACATTAAACTTTGGAAATTTTCATCATTAGGGGTAGATTTTTTTGAAAATAAAACTTGATCAATGATAAGTTTGTGTATTTATGAATACTTTGAAATTGTTACATAATTCATTATGGGACCATTGTAGGAAAATTATGTTATTTAATATCTGCACAAAATATAAAACATTTTCATGACATGTGAGTTTTTCATACCCAATTAAGCGTATGGTCAACTTTAATAATTTTTTCATCTGATAACATGGTCATTCCTTATGTTTTATTCTCTTCTAATCAATTCTTTTACTGTACCGGATTGACATATGTATGTGTACCAAATATTCCACTCATTTATTCTCTGAAAAATTAATAAAAATAATAATGTACAATAAAGAGGGGAGTGATGAAATTTAAAACATATGGGTATATCTAGGTTGGGATCTTAAGGTTTTATTTATTGGAATTATTAAATGAGTGGGTTCTAATATTTTATTTCAAATGATGTTTAAAATGTTCACTAGAATATAATTAGGTATGAATTAAAAATTAATTGACCAGAATATATTGGATAAAGGGTTGAGAGATATGTTTTAAATGATTGACACACACAAACATGGGGAATTTTTGGCACAGTTGACCCATGAAAAGTTTCCACCTTACTAGTGACATTGATCACACAAGATTTTTTTTATAAAATTTATGATAAATTGTCTTCCCACTTTATTGATATTGAATTTTTTAATTATTTATATGATCATATTTCTATCATGGGTTGAGAAATCTTAATATGCATTATTTTTTAAACTACATGACAAGGGGTTTTTCCCAGGATTAAAAAAGTCCAAGTGTGGGGGAGTTGATAATACTTGTTTTTTTTAAACTTTTTATGACACTATTTGATATAATTTCACTACAGTGATCATTATAATATTTAATATAAATATATGTTTTTATCTTGAAATAGAAAATTCCATTAATATTCTATTTTACCCCTTTTAATTATACCTAATAAATTTTGAAGTATAATTTCTTTGTGAGGAATATTTATTTGAAATTTTAAAGTATTATTAAAAATTATTTTTGATATATTTTTATTTTAGAGAATGTAATAAGGATCACAAATTTGGATGGAAAAAATAAACATTAATGCAGAGTAAGGCTTGATTCGACATATTGGACCTTACTGAATTATTTGGTCCATATATTTTTTGTTATTTTATTTAATTGGATGAAATTTCTACATAATTTATAATATTTAATTTAACATATTTCATTAAACTAGATTAAATTATATTTCAGATGGAACTCCATTAAAAAGGTGGCTCAAGAAGAGAAATTTTAGAGGGATAATTTTTTATGTTTCTTTGTTGAAATTTAAAATTATAACCCTCCCACACAATTTTTAAATGAGATTATCACTATTTTGGTGGTTCTTTAAAAGAATTTAGAGGTTACTTCCAATGATTCCTTCAATTAATCATCTGTAACCACTCTAAAGAATTAAGGTATTATGCAATGATCTCTTATAATAAGGTGATCCTCTCCATATTCTACATTATTTTTAATTTATTTTGTTCTTATAACTTATTTTTTCTTTAATAAAACATTTTTTATTATCTTATTCTATTTTTCTTTTTATTATTATTGATTTAATATAATATTATAGACGATATTAGTAATTTCCCTTTTAATCCGTTGCTTATGAAAATTGTCTTCACAAGGAAAACTAAACCCATGGAAGAGTATTCTTCATTCATAGTCAATCTAATATATAAACCCCTCATTTATCTGTTTTGAATCCATGAAAAAACTAAAATTAATAAATTTTTATCAGTTAATTGAGTTTTAATTTCTATGTTAGTCGATCATTTTTCACATTGATCTCTATATCAAGCTTCTGTGAATCATGAGAGAGAATAATTAATCTCCAAATATATTCAAATTGGGATCAAATATTAGGGTTAAAGTAAAATATCAAAAATAAAATAATTCACAATTATAAGGAGTATATACATACCTAATTTTCCATTTACCAAATGTTATATTTAATATCATAATCAAAGCAAGGTTCTATGATTGGAAGTCTTGAAGTTAAAATGAGGGTTCATTTCTTATAATCATTATAGTCATGAATGTTTCAGAAGAGTTTGGGGGTAGAAAATATTTTTGGATCATAATGAAATGAATTTTAATAACATAGAATAAGGATGAATTAATGGTTATGGGGTATATTAGATTGATCATGTCTTCTCATATTGGTGTTTGTAAAGAAATTGTGTTAGGATTTAATTTTTCTTTCAAAATCACTTAACCAAATCACCCCCCCCCCCAATCTATTGTCCTTGTTATAATATATTTTAATTGATTCTTCAATACAATTTTTTATTGTTTAATTCAATTCATTATTAAGTGAATAAACTAGGTCATTCACTATTCTTCACTTAGTAAAATCCGAAAAATCAAGAGTGTCTATGATATCACCAATAAAATGTCGAGATAAGTTCTTAGGACTCTAGTGGTGGAATGGTATCATGTATGAAAAGAATATATTTTATTAAAAACCGATTTTTAAGGGATATATTTTGTTTTGGACTATAAACTCTCAGATGAATGTGGAATTAGACCAGGAATCCCAATTTGGGATGGATGAGACTCCCGATGTTCTATTGGGCTCAACTGGATACCAGTGGGATTTTCATGAATCATGATAGTATCATGTGTATTTCAAGATACGTGTTCCCATGGGTGGTATTGTTTAATATGTTTCCCTTTCATAATCCAATATTTATTTAATAAACTTTCAATATATTTTATGTTTTCTCAAATAGTTTATAATGTGTGGTCAAATTAATATTTATTGAGAGAAATTTTTTGATTGGATATGATTTTTTACTTCTAAAGGAAAATTATTTTTGTAATAGTTGGATTTTGATAAAAAAAACCCTAATTTGAAATAAAACAAATTTGATAGAATTAGGTTTTTCTAAAATAGATTTAAATTTTATTTTACTTCTAATTCATCATGGATATATTTAATTTATAAGGGTATGTATTTTTATGGATTCAAAAAATATGATAAATAAGTGTTTTTTGGGTTTTAAAGAGGGTTTTAAAGTTTAATTACTAAGTGTATTTTTTAAAAAGGGTCGTTTTTTTGAATGTATAGGAATATAGAGGCCATGAATTTTAGGTATTTGTATTTTATGAAAAATACATGGATTCTAATGTGTGTTTTAAAAAAATAGGCACGTTTTGGTGTTTTTAAAATGTTTTAAGATAGTTTGAATAGGAAACCAGTACCTGTGTAAACCATGCTTCTTGGATGTAATTTATTAGGTTGAGAGTGACCTGGATTCTTGAATTGTGTTAAAAACAAGTAGTAAATGTTTATTTGGAAAGAGCCATGTGAAGTTTGAAGGCATGGATTTATTTTATATGATGTTGGTAAAAAGAAAATAGATCCTATATTGAATAGTTTTTATTGATTTTTAGTAATTTTTTAGGAATTTATCATCTATTTGAATTGTGTATTTGATTTTTTTTTCTTGTTCTTTTCAATATATGAATCTGTTTTAGTTTTATGGGACGAATTATTAATATTAGAATCGAGTAGTCATGTGTTATTTTCAATGAGTCCAAGGTTTGGACTACTTTATTTAGATCTCTATAGGTTATTCCTATGTTGGGGAACACTATTAGTTAGAACCATCCATCAGGTGTTGATTTAGATTTCATTAGATGTTTTGTATTAAGAGTATCACAATTATTCATAATAGGTCACTGGTAGATGATTTGGGTTTAAATGTTAGATTCCTAAGGTGTGGAGCATCATTACCAATATTTTGAAATTTTAAATGGAAACTAATGGTATGGAGAACCATAAGCCTATATATGAATCATTTTTATATACTTCAATTCTTTTTCATTAAAGGGTTTATTCTTGCACTATCTTAGTGGTTGGGTGTTCTCTATGATGATTTTTCTTGGGTGAGTTGAATTTGGATCTGATCCTATTTATAATTAGATCTAGGTGAAATTATTCCAATGTGATAATGGAAATCATTATTTGACTAGTGGATGCTTTTGGGATTACCTAGCATGGGTTTAGTGAATAGTATGTTTTAGTGTTTTAAGTTACACAGAAGGATTGCATTCAAATTTTGGAGATAAAATATGGTTAATTATTAGTGAATTGATGATTTAAGTGTTTTGGGTGGCCTTATTATGAAGTATATATTCTTTTAAAATGAAAAAATCTAGTATGATCTTATTTGGAAGAAATGGTAAAATCCCCATCCTAGAAGCTTTGGATATGTTTTGATGAAATTTTTGAGCTTAAAATGATTATGGATTGAGCTAAAAAAGATTTTTCATTGATTGCATACCAATGGTTATCAAGGATTATAAACATTATGGTGGATAATTTTTAACTACCCAAAATTTTACAGGTCATTATATTCAATGGAAATTTGAATTTTTAGTCTCGATTCAAGGTATATTCAAGGAATTGTTTTTAAAATTTTGATTATATATGTTAAAATATAAATATCAAATTTTTCAGATGAATTCAAAATATTATGAGGTGTATAAATTACATGATAATGTGTTGAAGCAGTGTCGGTGTAAGGGATAAAGTATAAGTAAATGGTACTTTGGTTTTGATCTTGGATCGACCATGTGTTATTGATCCTCTTTAAGTTATCTGGGTTGTATTTTTTTTATATGAATGGAGTCTTGGGAGTTTTCCCAACATCAAGGATAAAATTATGTAGTTTTAAAAATAATATAGGTGTTTTTATAATGAATTTATATTTAATTGAATGTTTGGAGGTATTTAAATTATTTCTTTAAATTCTAGAAATTTTGGTTACTTAGTCATAGGGTATGACTATAGTATATCATAGGACATCATTTATTCAAGGGTTATAGATTTTTTGGTCAAAATGTTTCTAATACAACATGTGTAATAGTCCTTATGTGAAACGTTTTCACTTACATATGGTAGTATCTATGTATAGTTATTCCTCTTTTAGGGAAATTATAAATTTCTTGTTCATAAGGATTTACTCTTACATAATGGTACCCCAATATGTAAGATTCCACCTCTTTTTTTTGAAATTTGGTAAGTGAAGGATGTTTAAGTGTTTAATTTTATTTATGGTTACCCTCATATGTAATGGTTTGTCTTTATGAGAATTATTATTATTTATGGGTGTCCCCATACATTAGGTTCTTCCTCTTTTTTATAAAATCATATTAGTGTTGGACCAAACCTATGATATATAATGGTAGATATTATCTTACATAAGAGTTACTCTAATTCATAGGGGTTATCAAATGTAAAAATCCCTAATATGTATTGGTTTTCCATATAATACATTTGGTTCACAAAATTTCTAATAGTAATATATAAAATTGAATTCCTTAGTAAGTAATGGTCTCGATGGTTTATACATAACTGTCTTGGGGGAGTGATATTTGGTTGAGCCCTATAGCAATTCTATAATGTGTAATGGTGAATTCCATGATATGTAAGTGTTGTACCATCTGTAAGGATTCCAAAAAAAGTGAATATTTATGTATGATGGGTATGGGTCCTCTAGGGTGATATATAAGGGTCACCCCATAGGTAAGGGTGAATATGTAATGGTCCCAGTGATTTATAAAAAATGATAAATCTGAGTATTGTATATATTTTCTAAAATATTTATAAAACGTTTTAATGAAATTCAAAAGGGGGTTTTGTCCATTTCAATCCAAAATATAGTAAATCTAGTTATAATTTGGTGTTTAATCCAGTTTTCTCTCACCGTTATATTGTTTTCTATCATTTTTTCCAAAATTAAGAATTTTTTTCATTTTATTAGATTTAAAACATTGGTATCTCTTTGGGATGTGGATTCTCATTTATTAGAGTAATGTTACCTCTTAATAGGATATATGGACTTTACATTACTGAGTCTCTTTTCATTCGGTTTTTTTTTTGTTTATATGTTTTCATTAGTGTAATTTTTATTATTTTACGTAATTTTTTTTATCTCTACAAATAAATTAGTATGTTATGATGTTGACCAAATAATCAAAAAGGACCATATTTCTTGGTAAATTGTTCATCAGTGGCATCAAGGTTCAATGAGCCTATATGGCCCTCTTTTTAAATTTTTTGGTGTTATGAGTCGGATAACCATGATAAATAGATTTTCCTTTTTAATATTGGATTTCTAATTTTATTTTCAGGAAAATTAAATGTAAAATAGTTATTATGGGATTTAATTTTTAAATCATTATTAAAATGGGAGTTTTGAGGGAAATAGATTTATAAGGAGATGATTGAAATGAAATTTTAAGGTGAATGGGATGGTTTCAAGGGATGGTTTTGAAATGGTATTTTAAAACAAATATTATGAATTATAATGATAAATCCCTTAAGATTTTATCCAAGGAAATAAATTTATTAAATATTACATGATATTCTATTTTAAATTGTTTTGTAAAGAGGTTTTTTCTTGGTTTTTCATATAAATCTAGAAGGCATTGGTTTTAGAATTTTCTATTCAGGTTGACATCATGTGTAAGAAACCGGATATTCTAAATCATGTATACGTATTTTAATTAATGATTATGGATTACTAATATATTATTATCGTTATATGATGTTGCACATTTTTATAGGTTTCCCTTACCATGTTTTGGGGTTTGTGTATTTTTGTATTGACTGATGGGAATATTGGTGCATGAGTTATATCAACAGTGTTCTTATATTGGTATCAAAGTGATTGGGTGGGTTTTTATTGATTTTATGAATCCATTTGAGGGTATACGTTGGTAAAATTAAATGGGTTTGATGCAACGGTTCCTGGTTCCATGAAGAGTGGTAGGGTTTTCCTTTTGGGTAGATTGGGCCAAAAGTGTGTTGTTTGGGATCTTATAAGGATTGGGTGACCAAGTTGTTTGGAATATGGAATTGGGTGAAAAATACTTTATATATAAAGGTACTAAGACCATGAAAGTGTTTAATCTGATTAACCATTATAGGTTGGTAATATAAAATCCAAGGGTTATCTATGTGGTGATTTTATGCAAGAGATATGTTGTTTGGATAGTGTTGTGTTGTTTTCAATTCTTATTAATTGTTTTTATTATAAATTCATATTTATAGAATTAGGTTTCCACTAATTATAGTGGGTTTTTATATAATTTCATGTGATAGTGCATGTGGGGGAATCTCTTAGTGAGTGGGTAGATCTCTGAGATGATGAGGAGTGGCCAATCTCGGGTAATAGGGTGTAGTCATAAACATGGTGTGGAACTTTTTTTGTGAGAAACTCTTAGTTAGAGGGAGTGATTAAGGATTTAATTTATCCATGGTACCCACCTAGTGTTATTTTGTTCATCTCATTTAGTGGGACCTTACACCAATATGATGGTTCGGCTTATACAAGAGGATAGTTATCAAGGTTCCCTCCTTAGGTTAAATGATTATCCATGAACCTACCTATATATGGTGTAGTTTGGATTTTATGATATATTTTCTTTTATTATTCCCTCATAAAATCTCTTCATATTATTTCTATGATATTTTATAATCTCTGGGACCATTCATCAAAGGGATGGTTCATCTTGTGATGGTGGTTTGCTATAGATATTTTCTCCCCATATTACTTTCATGATCATCATTGGATATGGGACTTAGTGGTGGTAATAATTGTAATTATCCATCCAATAACACTCATTTTATCTATAGGGATATATGGCCCCAAGAACACTACCCCGTATGAGAGAGGTTGTTGAGTAGCAACAAGGTCTTAATACTTATAGTTGGGAGACTATGACCACAAATAAAAGACATAAAAATGTGAAAAAAATTGTATCAATCACAACATCATAATAAAAATAATAAAATAAATTATAGTGCTTTAACAAATGAAGTGTAACATACAGACACATGGTCATACAAACATACAAAAAATAATCATCCAATAGTATGATCACATATACATGATAAAAAAATCATATACTCACATCAACCCTACTTCCATCCATAGGACTTAACATAACCCATTCTCCACAACCCATCAAGCTATCCCATCCTGATCCCCTACACTTTATGTTCTTATATCAGTATGTAAAGATATGTTATAAACATTCACCATGATTATCGTGTATGGTTTAACAAATAAATCATAATATGGTCCCATGAAGTGCCCCGAGTATACTCAATCATATACATATATGAGTGAGGAAAATAAAAATGTCACTTAAGTATTTCAAACTCCTTGTGTTAACCAAACCACCACGATTCCTTGAGCATCAGGTCATCATGTGATAACTAGGGAACAAATAAACTAAAAATACCATCTTTGGAACTACACTGGAGTCTCTTTTTCACCAGACTTTTTTTCATCACACCCATAACCAAGACAATACACAAAGAACTGGGGTAGGAATCATCCAATACCTTAACAAACTACCCAAAGGTATAGGTTAAGGTCCTATATCAAAATACCAAACCACTACCATATCACCCACGGTATTTTCCATCATCCATGTGTCATGTTTTACCAGGACATATCTGTCTAAATCAGGGTGATCCATTATAATGATCCATGCCTACTCATGGTAAGGTCCATTATCCCAACCCAAGTCTACTCAAAGATATGTTTATCTTTATACAAACAAGGAATCTATCTAGCCTATTATATTTAAGTTATCAACAAATTACTCATGGAATTTATAGGCCTTATGATCCATCTACACCACCAAATACATCACATATGACCAGAACATGCTAGAAATATCAACCATGGATATAGCTTGTCACATATATCACAATCTAGTCAACATTATATTAGGTTTGTCACCCCTCAATGACATCACATATTGTAATCCCATATGGCCTAGACCACATGTCTAGTCCTACCACATTGAAATAACTCTTCACTCCCTATGAATCTTCCTATGGATCTTCCCAATATAACTCACTCTAAAATCCTTGTCAGCCTGATGCCATGTCTTGGTCAACTCCCATGACCCACACTTAGATTCAATATCACACCACCTTTAAAAAATCTCTAGGACCACCACTTAGAGGAAACCCTATCTACTAGATTAGATACATCCCATAAAAACACCCATTGATTTAAAAAACAACACTAATGGGCATCACTCTCCATTAATAATACACATATATATATATATCACACATCTTTGTTAGGCTAAAACCACTCAATCCTACAAGGGATCTATAGAAACCCCACATAAGATACTATCTTCACCACTCATACCCCATGACCTATGAAAGGCCTCCTGTCAATATGAATGGCACTCTCATCCCCTATAAATATAGTCAACAGATGATCGAAAAACAATGAAAGTGACCAATGACATATATCTCAGTCATAGAATGCCCAATTTCATCATATTTCCTCTAACATATTTACTCTTAGTCCCTATCCCATTACTTGGTCCCGCAAAACATCCATGAAATCAAAAAATCATGTATAATAAGCATATTGATATGCATTAAAGGGACCACCTACCCTAAAATGGACTTACCATCCACACCAAATATCGCTCAACCCCGTCCAATCTCGTTTGTGCTTCTTCCAAAACTACATCAACTCCCTAACACCTATCTCATGAAACTAACCTAAATAATTAATTATTAAATTTCATCCAATGAGATATAATTTCAAAAAATCTCATCGGTCATTCTAATGTCACAAAACTATAACTATCTATGCTCAAAAGATCCATATCATACCCCCGACACCACCATGGAAAAAACCCTATCACCTAGTACCTAGTTAATCCTTAATGTCATTTAATTTTTGTAAAACACTAAAAAAATTGTAGAGAATTAAATATGAAAAAATAATGAATGACTTCATGTGATCATCTCCCTAGTACTTCCTCTAACCATGCTGGGAAACCCCCCATCTTATTTTTCAGATTATATCATGCTTTGGTGGAATCATCATTGAAACACTAGCCAAAAATAAACCAAAATTAAAGAGATATGACAAAAAAATGATATGAGAGGAGAGGATAATCATACCCTAATCCACCACAAAAATGAACTAAGAACCATACACTAGAAATGGTAAACAAATGGGAGAGGTAAGAGACGGTTGGTTGAATGGCCTCCACCAAACTCCCTCCATTCCCTAATATTGAGGGGGGTGATTGGAAATTTACCTTTCTAGCCCCCAGTTAAAAACCCAAGAGAGGTAAAGGTTACAATATAGCCATAGGGGTCATGATACAAGACCATTGACGGTATAATCCCTGGAGAACAACCCATGGGGATTCGATGCATTGGATGACCCCCAGACATGCTTACAATGTGGAACATGGATCTATAGTTCATCCTATATCATGGAAACCATAAGGCTTTTCTTTATAATTACCAACCACAACATATACCTAAGGATATAATATGGGTTCTCATGAGACTGCGTAGTGGTACGATTTTCTTGGTTGTGGCACATCTGACCCCCTAACCCATATGAACACTCTCACATAAAACCACTATATTATTTACCTCTCAATTGTGTCATATCCTCCACATCCATTGGTACCATGTCATAACACCTAATGATATGTCGTAGTGTCTTCCTGCTATAGAAATCCCAGTAGTAGCTCCGCCTGGATTTTAACCACCACTTACACTAGTACTGAAACAACCATCTATGCTGCATTAACCATCTTTTAACATCTCATTGATATATTAAAACACATAGATTCGTGTTCTAAGTCCAAATTTAAAAAAATTACCCCTACTCAATATCAAAATTCAAACATCCTCAAAAACAAAAATGGCCCAAAAAATCAAATAGTCATTACAAAATTTAGACTATATTTCTTATAATCCCTAAGAAACTACGGTTTTCTTCCAACAACCACTTTTAACTTACCATGGTCATCAATTCACTAAGAACTCATCGTGTTATAGATCTAAATGTCATACATGATTTGGTATCACAACTCTAAGTACTAAGGTAAACTATTCACTAAAAGTCAAGTCACCTAATTAACACTACTAAAACAAAACCAATCCATACTCATATATCCCAAAACACCATGGTGTCTTCAACCAATCCACCCAAGATCATATACTTCTCCCTAATATAAGGATCCACTCATAAAGTTTGATTCCAATAAATCATTCTCTACAAGATTGTAATCACCTAACTAACACTCTTCTAATAGTATAATGATTCACTTGACATGGTTTTCACCTCACTTTATCCAATTCTATTCCAAGACACTGGTTATTCCTCCTCTGGATGAATTATTCTAAAAATTATTGGCCTCACCCACTGATGCATTATCTCGTTACACAATAATGATACCTTAACCTCCAAATCCATTATGTTTCCATCCAAATTCCTCCACCAAATTATGAACCCTAACCCCTGATGTAATTCCATGTTTGGATCACTAACCAGTAAAACTAACCACCATGAACTCACCTTGATCACTAAAAAATATGATCTATCTCTCTCATAGATCACCACAAATACACCTCAACCCTACTGCCTATGTACTAACTTTTCATGAAAGAATATTTGAATCCCAAATGTAGTATTTAACATGGACCTAGATCACATCGAATCCATCTACACACTAGTATCACAAAGTCACCCCAATCATCTCTCATGCTTATCTCATGAAACCCATGACCCATCCAATATTATGTTCAATCCCCCCATGACTGATTTGATGCTCACTACTATATATATTCTCTTAAACCACTCCTTAAACATTGACCCAAATTTTACCAACACCCCATGCATATGATTCCTATATAACCTTGATCACCCATCAACGACAACACCTATCAAGGAATAAAACCTTGTGCAGTCATTCTTATATGCATCTCACAACTATACTACTACTACTACACAATAAAGGATCATGCCCAACATGAAACAAAAATCTAAATTCCCCCATACATAGTCTATTCACTGATCCAAAACTCATTGGGTACCACACATACCTAGCACTCACCACCCCTCATGCACCAAGACATTTCCAGAAAATTCACACCCATTCTACCTCTACATATCAAGGAATAGGGGCCCACTAAAAACCTTCTAAAGGGTTCTCGACCACTGTCTACCCAGATCTCACCTAAACTCAGTGGGTGTACACTCTTTCCAAACCCACTGACACATCATAACGCATTCTCTAATTAGTCACAACCCATTTAAGCTAGGATCACATACCTAACCCTATATCATTATCCACCAATTGTCAATCCTAACTAGTATCCAAAGGTATCTCACTCATTCCATGGAAAATCATGCAATCACCCACCACATGGGTGTTTTTATAAAACCATGAGAGTCTACCCATTCTTTTAACAGGCCATCAAAAATGAAACTAAAATCTAAAATGATTTGAATCCCACATATCCTTCCCTATAAAACTGTCCTCATTTCCAAAAAATCTAATTTTATTACAGCCCAAGAATAAGAAATTCAATTTCATTTCTGAAGCCACTTGGTTCAATTAAGAAGAGCTCAACCAATAAACTATATGAGAAAACAACATATAATTTTTATTGAAACATTAAGTAACAAAAATAACATCCTCAAGGAAACTTATTATCATCCCTTGGGAATTTATTTCATGAAACAGAACTACTAGAGTTCAATCAACACGGAATGAAATATATGTATATATCAATTGTGGGTTTCAATACATCCTTCATAAAAAGGGACTTTATAGTCATCACTGGAAAACACCCAAAGTTTATCTGCATGACCTATCACTAGAAAAAAATCAAGATTGGAAATTATGGTCAATCCAAGTAGAATATAACCGACAGGTTATATGAGTAAACTCTATACAAGTGTTTGATGACACTTTAAATAGTTGGACCTCCCATCAGTAAAAGGTTTTCATACAAGCACATTAATTTCATGTGAAACCAATATACCAAATATAATTCATCAAAAATGCCTCAATCCATTATTATCTAGGAATCGAAAACCACAAAAACAATATTAGATAAACACAAAATATTTGAATTAAGACCACAACAATAACATCAAAAACCAATAACAATAATCCTATTACCTTGGTGACTAAAACCTCCTTCCAAGAAATTGTTCACAACATAACTATATGAGGTCCATCAAAATATCTAAAGCATTCATAAGACCACCTATCTACCATCCCCCAAAATAATTAGAAAAAATAAAAACTCTAATACCACATGTAACATAGCATTGTTGAATGATCATCTAATTGGAAGGGTTACATAGCCTCAAAAACACCTCCTCATATGCCAAAGGCAACCAACTAGAGGTGAGGTACTGATTCATACAACATGGAAAATATTCCATTGAATAATATTCATATAATACAGGGAAAAATAACCAAAATAATATTAATAATATCATCATAGTATGCATAATTAAATAAAAATAGTTAAATAATAAATAAAATACAGCATACTAACACATGGTCATACAAACATACAATAAATGATAACCCAACTGGTATAATCTCATATACAAGATAAACAAAAATAGAAATACACACATTGTCCCTACTACCATTCTCAAGAATCAACAAAACCAAGTTTCCACAACTCATTGAGATGTCCCAACCTAATTCATTGTACATATTGGTCTTATACCTATAAGTAAACATAAACCAAATACACACAATGGGGTATCCATGCACGGTCTAAGAAATATATCTTACAATGGTCTCAATAATTTTCTATAGTATAATTCATAATATACATGTATTCATAAGAAAAGTAAACATGTCACACAAGGGTGTCAAACATCATATAAAAACTAGGTCACTAATACTCCATGTGAATCACATTATTAGGATCTAACAAAGACAACATGAAACTTAATCATACCTCATATGGTACCATTTTGGAGTCCCTATGTCACCATATATCATGAAATTATACCCAAATCATTTCTCAATCCTGAAGACGCAATGTATGCATCACCCAAGATCATGAACCACAACCAAAAGGGAGAGGATAGGGTCCTACATTTGTATCTTGACCCACTACCTTACCACTAAAGGTAATGTTTATCATCAAAAACTCAATTTATACCAAGAATTAACCCCTTTACTAAGGTCTATCAACTATCACAACCAATTTCTTATTAGGTAAAATTATATCATCCCAACCCAAGCCTATTTAAGGAATGGTCCTACTTCATGAACACAAGGACTCTATCTCAACCATAGGATTTTATCCAAAACCATCTCACTCATGGGGAGGATAGGCCTCAAGATCCATCTTCCTCACCCAATTCATCATCTATCATAAGAACGCACTAGAATCATCAACCAGTGTTACACCCTATCACAGAGGTCACCTGATCATCGACACAATCTCAGTTATATCACTCATCAGTGAAACCACTCCCCATAATACCATCATACCTAGTCCTCGTGTTCATTCCAACCCCAATAAAATCCCACATCACTACTAGTCCCACAATGTAGGGACTATCCTTGTCCAACTCTCTCTAGGACCCTTTAAAACATCATGCCAAATGATGATCAACTCCCCCATCCCACACATGGGTCCTCTATCACACCACTATTGTAAGATATCCTCTATAGCTTCTTAAAGGAAACCATATGCACCATATCTCGACTCGTCTAGTAGGACATGTCCCACTAATTGTTCTCACCATGTTTTAAATGTTCTAGAGAGGGTGTTACTCACTAAGAGTGATATGTATGGTCCTATCACCCATCAACACTAAAGAAAAACCTCAGATTCATTCCTAAGAGAACTAGGAACCCCACCTAGGACATAATTATTCAAAACTCATGACTCGTGACCTACACATGGCCTCACACTAACCTAAAAGTCACTCTCAGCCATGGAAAAATAGTCATCAGATGATCCCAGAACACTCAAAGTGATAAATTGTTCACGTATTAAAAAGGGAAGGAATAATTTCTTCTTATATTTTTTATCCAAGGAACTCTTAGTTCCCATATCTTTAATGGGTCCCATGTAACATTCACGTATGCATAAATCATGAATAAACTACTAAAAATAGGGCTATATGAATGGAAAAATACTTAAGGTTTGGAAAATCATCTGTACAGGCTACCTATACCAATATATTGACCAAACCATTGTTATTGGATATATCAGTGGTTCCAACGCATTTTTATAGCCTTTTTTCAGTGATAAAAATCATATGGATTTTTATTGAAGGAATAAACTACCTTTGAAATGGATTTACCATCCATGAAATTCTCCACTTCACCTCTTCCAAGCCCATCTGGGATCTTCCAAGATAGTATCAACTCTTGATAACTTTTCTAAGGCCACATGACCAAGATCATTAATTATAGAAATTTATAATTAATTATTTAGTTTAATCCAACAATGTGTAATCACCAAAAAGATCATTGGGAATCATCATTTTTGGTTGGATTAAATGTAATGATAGGGGGAATTTCCATTTAAATTTTTCAAATAAAATAAGGATATAATAAAACGATAACAAGTGATAAAATTTGGTTATCAAAGTAAATGAAAAATAATTTATAAGATAATTTTAAATTCAAAACAAAGAATATATCAGAGATAATAAATTAAATAAAGCAAGATATTGATTCTAAGAGAATAAAATATTAATGGATTAAATGATTTATTAAATAAATGAATGTAATAAATAAATAAAAGATGTGTAAATTAAATTAGATAAAAAATTTGTTAAGGAAGTTGGGAAATAGCTCAATAAGAGCCCTTAATTGACCCACCAAATGGTTTAGAGATTGGAGATATATATATATACATTGACTTTAGTGGTATCCAAGAACAATAAAATAATAAAACCCATTTGTTTTAGAGGTCACCAAGATACCGGAATAGAGAACCTTGGTTTTAGTGGTAATGAAAGAACCTAAAGATACATACCAATTTTTACCACCACTCAAAGAACCCCAAGAGAGACAGAAATAGATATTTACTAAATAAAATATTATTTTAATAAAAAAATCAATTATATTAGAAAAATAGATAATATTTTAATTAAGAGAATGAGAGAGTGAAAGATAGAGAACAAAATAATTAGATAAAAGTGTTACAAATAGATATCAAGTGAATGCACAAAAGTAGTTAGTTCTTATGGTTAATTTCTATAGATCATTAATGTTTAAAATTAACTGAGGTTTTGGATTTCCAAACTTTTCAAAGAATTTATTTATAGCCATTGTGGGTCCCCAGAGACCTTGTGGCTCTATACACTGGGTAGCTAGTGAGAAACCTATATGCCTAGTGTCTCTATACACTAAAACCAGCAAGACAGTGATAGTCCATTAGGTACCTATAGGATATCTTGTAGCATATGGTGTTTTATTTGTGTCACCAGATATTTTGTGACACCCCCACTAAGTAGTCGGTGGTAACATGTTGAGGTAGAACCTTCCTCGGTCTTCTTCATCCACTTTTATTTTAGTGTTTTTTTCAATGACAACCTATCATCAGGATTAAAAATAAACACTTTAAAAATACTCAATAGAAAATATTATAACACTAAAAAGGTGTTTTTGTTCACTAAAACATATCTAAGAGAGTAAGGTACAATAATATCTCCCTTTATTATGATCAAAAACACTTTTAATATATCGATGAAAATTACAAAAGGAATATCTATATTTTATAATGAAATTCAAATGAGAAGATAAAATAACGTTAAATAAGAGATTAAGAAAATATGATGAGAAGAGAAAATCATTTTCAATATGAGATATAAAATTAAAGGATGAGAGGGTAAAATAATTTTCAAGAAGAGACTAAAACATTAGATAAATAAAATATTGAAAAATATAATTCAGAAATTTATATAAAATTGAAAACATCTCCCCCATTGATATTATAAAAAAGAACATATAAATGGGGATAGAGAAACAAATTAGGTTTTTCATCATTAACTATCATTTAAGAGATACAAGAAAGAATAATTTTTAAAAAATTTAAAAGCGTAAATAGATTTTTGAAAGCTAAAAGATTTCAATTTTCTGAAACAAAATAATGTACCCATTCTAAAAGTATCAAAAAAAAATTAAACTATCTTTTCAATAATAACAATATTGAAAATAAAAAATAAAAAATAATCCAAATTTTGAAAAAAAAAATCACATCTAGGAATATTTCTCTATTAATAAGATAATTTCTCCCAAAATTTTCCCACTTAAAATACATGGTTCCCTAATAAATTAAAATTCAAGATGTAAAAGAAAAAAATTAATATTTTAAGATAAATAAAATATTTCCAATCCATCAATAAGGTTTGTAAGAAATTTTATAATTACCCAAAGCATAATTCCCAATACTTTCAAATCAAGTGCATACTAAAGGACCAATACTTATTCCTAGGGTGAAGATCGAATTAAAAATCTAATAAGTCATTTTTACTGTTAAAACCTATAGGTGCATATTTTCTATAACCTTATCCAATTTTTTTATCAAGATAAGAATTTATTTTCTCGGAAAATTACACTCACTTGATTTTATCAAAAGTAGTGTTTTAGAATGTTTCAAGAAATTTGTGATTTCCAAAACGAGAAATTCATTAATTAGATTAAAATAATGAAAATATTTGACATAAATCAGGCTTACCAAATTTAAAAAATTGGTTTCAAATAATAAAAACACATTACTAATCCTTAATGAGGTCAAAATTATCAAGATAAAGGGGATTTATAAATATATCATTCAATTGAAGGTTGGTGATAATGAAATCACGAAAAATATAACCTTTTTAAAAGTGATATCACCAAAGGTAGTGGATCAAATCAATGTTATTAGTGTGAGAGTGTTTACTATTATTTATAGAAACAAAAATGGCCCTAGTATTATCATAGTTTCTTGGGGAATAATTTTAATTTTTAAAATAATCTAACAGAGTGGGTTTCATTCAAATAATTTGGGTGTAATAACTCCTAGTAGCTCTATATTCTGCTTAGACCATATAAGTGGAAATTGAGTGACTATTCTTACTACTCTAAGATATGATAGATTTTCCAAGTATTTTATAATTACAACTTTTACTTTTCCTAAATTGTTGGAATACCCTGAAATCTGCATCCAAAAAATGAAATTTTAAACAAGGTGACTATTAGATAAAACAAACAATGATTTTTAGAAACTTCTAAATATCTAAAACATATTTCATGGGATTTGAAATGAAATTATTTTTTGATTTTATTGAAAATTAGAAGAAAGTTATACGCTCAACATGATGTTCAATCAGGTTTCAGTAAGGTAAAGAAGGCCCTCAATCATACCTCTATAAAGTATATCATCAACTGGTTTACTGGTTTCTTCTAATGTTAGATTAAAAAATGTACAAATTGTTGTAATTATTTCTCTTAATTTTTCCATTAATTTTCTTTAAATATCATTAGTTTATTTACCTTGATTTAAAAAAATTGATTTGTATTTTTAGAAATTTGAAAACTAAAAAAATATAAGTTCTCCCATGTAACTCATTTCAATTTATGTTGTCATTAAATCAAAAAAATTAATGAAAAGGGGTTTATTAAGTAGAACCAAAATATGAAATCATTGAAATAAATATGAAAAATTAAGAAATAATTTGAAATATATTTTAAAAACAAAGTTCAATTGATCGTTCCCATTTTAAAAACATTTCTTAAAATAAATTAGTTAGAAATTAATACCAAGCTTGGGATAATTCCTTAACCCACAGAAACAAGATTAGAAATTGTTTCAAAGAGTTTATTAAAAAAAAATACTTTTCAGAAATAAGTACATTTAGAATATAAATTTTGAAATCTTTTTGTAAACTGTTAAAATTTAAATGATAAGTGAATACCAAAAAGATTCTAACAGATTGAATCCTAGTAATGGGTGAAATATTTTAACCATTTTAAATTCCTTCTTCTTGATTATAGCCTTTAGCTATGAGACTAGCTATGTGATGTGTGATTATACCATGATCATTGATATATTTATAAAATACCATTCATTTTTAATAATGGTATGATCATTGGGTCTCCAAATAATAGTCAAAACATTATTACTTTGTAATTTTTTTAAATTCACATTCATATAAAGTACCCAATTTTTATCATTAATGGAATCAATAATATTTAGGGGTTCTATACCACCCAATGGTGATGGGGTGGTATGGGTTTGGAAGTGATGATGGGAAGGTCATGGGGTCAAATACCCAGGCCTATGTTTTTATTTTAAATATTTTATTTTACCATGTCTCAAGGTGGTGAATGTAATCTAACTTTAATATTTAGGGGTTCTAGGTGTGAAAAAAAATCATGATGATCAACCACATTTGTAACCAGACATCTAGTATGAGTAACCCCTTGTAAATAAAATATAATTTTACCTAATTAGTGGTATTTATATTTCATCAATGTCTTGGGTAAAGTACTATATTGTGTCTCTTATACGGGATAAATTTATTTAGAAGTCGGTGGATTATTTAAGGTTAAATTTTCTAAGTCAACCTCAATGACATAAATTTAAGAATTATTTTTAGGGAGATCCTTATAAAATTTGTTATAAATTCATTCTTTAAAGGTATTAATCCTTTTATTAAATACATTTTATTCTTTATTTGAGTTTGAGTACCAAAGAAAAATTTCATCAACTGATTAGGTATTAAAATTTTATAGGTTTCTTTTGGGTTAGGAATATGGAATTTACATCCAAACTCTTTAAAATATAGAACATTGGGAACTTTTTTTCTAAATTTCATTATATGTTATTCAAGAAATGTTCCATTGATAGAGAAATATTAACCACCTTATCCCAAAATAATTTTGGGTATTTAAATTCATTTAAGAGATATATAGCTATTTCATAAAGAGTTTGATTTTGTATCTAAACGACCCAATTTTTTTATAGAGTCCTTGAAACTGAAGACAACTAGTTATAACCTTAAGATTTACAAATTTCATAAAACAATTTATAGTCAAAATATCCCCCATAATCACATTGAATGGATATAGTCATATGGGATTTTTTATTTTCACCATTTAGAAATCATTAATAAAGGATTTATAAGTCCTGTTTTTTGAGATAAGAAATTAAACCACAAAAACCATGTATAATCTTAAATAATTACAAAATTTTATGGATTACCTCCCCCAAAAGTAACTTGGGATGGTCTAAAAATATCAATATGAATACGGTCAGGGTAATTAGATCTAGAAACTCATTTCTTAGATTTAAATGAATTTTCATGTTTCTTACTGAGTTGGCATGGATAATAAACAAAGTTTTTTTTGAAATGAAATTTAGGTAAATATAATAATATATTGGTGTGTTTGAGATTGAAAATTGTGTGTGTTCTAAAATAAACAAAGATTATAATCCAAATCCATGAATCACAATATTATGCACTTAAACATTTAAAATTTTTAACTAGGATATATTTTAAATAAATAATATAATTATTTTGAAAATAAGAATTGGAAAATTGAATTTTTCCTTTGGAATAAAAAATGTTACAAAAATCATTTTCAAAAAGAGACTTTAAAATTTTTATCGCACTATTTACTAATAAACACAAAATTATTCTTTAAAACTATAACATATAAGACATCCTTAACAACTAAATTTTTTAAAAAAACTTTAATACTTATTAGGATGTTCATACTCCTCAATTCATCACCAAAATCAACATGGACACCATTAATAATATTAAAGATAATTAATTTCAAAGTATCCACCATATATGTATTCTAATCACACACTATCCGAGTACCATATTACTCCTAGGGGTTTTTACATGATACACTTTTCTTACAAAATATTAAATAAACTAAAGATTTTAGTACCCAAAATTTAGTACCACTTATGTTATCGAGAAGAGACTTTAACATCCATACTTTTTTAACATCTGATTTTCCATAATAATTTCTGAAAAAAAGTATTATAAGTGAGATGAATTGAATTAGTAATATCATTATTCATATTTTTACAGTCACATACGTATATAATATTCCCATTTTATCTATAAAAATTTATAAATTTATCTTTTGAAAACCATTAAATATGTAGATTTATTTTTTGGAGGGGCTTAAATTATTTGAAAAACCAAAACCAAAAATGTTTCCTTTTTCATGTAGTTTATAACACTAAATTTTATTTAGATATATATCACCTTGGGTATATTTAGCAAGATAATTATTATGATACTTAATAGATGATTCGAGTTTCTAAATATTTGGTTAATAATTTATATTCAAAGATAAATCTTTTCTTTCATTCAAAAGTTTATTCATTCCTAAAAAAAAATTATTATAATTATTTTTAATTTATTGAATTTTCTTTAAAGTTTAAAATTTAAATTTATTAATTCTTCATAATCTAACTATATTTAATAACAACAAGTGTTAGAATAATTTTAATTAGAGGAAAAATGGAAATTAACTTCATTATGTACCTCAATTTAAACCATGTTACATTTTGAACATTCATCAAAATAGTCAGATGAGTTAAGGTAATCGTCACTTACACTCTATGTAGAAACCTTGAGGGATTTATTAAATTTCTTATTTTCCTTTTTTAGTATGGGGAACTATAGATTTATGAGTCCCATTTCGTTTTAAGTATAATATATTACGTTTACTTCTTTCTATTTATTTTTCTTTTCGTCGTGGTGAAAGAATTTATTCTTCATCAAGTATTAGTTCACTTTATTGGACAGGTTTTCTTTGTGAGTCTCACTATCTGAAGCATCATAATTGATTTATTTAAAAGTTGTTATAATATTTTCCTTTACTTACTTTTCGTATTTTTTTTATTTTCCCTCACGTTAATCACACAGGTCATGATCGAAGCAATGCGTCGTTCAGCCTGTATTTTCATAATGTATTTTTTTCTGGATATTTCTTATATTGGGTTCCAAGGATCTTAAAAAAACACAAGCTGTCATTTTTATAGGATTTTATAAATCAATAGAACCACTAATATATTTTCAACCATTCAAATTTTTTGTTAAGTGAGTAAATATCTTATAAATTTAGTCATTAAAATGCATTTTACAACTTTAAATATCATTTTCATATATACAAATTTTTCTATCTTTATCATTATTATTCCATTCATGAGTAACTTCAAGTAATTTTCAAATTTCATGGGATATTTTAAAAATATAAACATGTTTAAATTTTTTTCTATATAAACCATAATGAATATAATTTTTCAATATATCTTCTATTTAAAAAGTATCAATATCTTTGGGAGTCCAATTTTATTGGAATTTTTCAATGGGTGTTAAACCATAAAAAACAATTTCCAAATAGAGTAACTTAGGCATCCTATAAAAGTAGAAATGTGAGTTTCTGATAACTATAGTTGGTTGTATTAAAGAAATGGTAATGAAACATTGAGTGTACTTCGAGAAAACATTGGGTATATGAAGCCAATTCCATTTTTAAAGAACGTTTTTTTAAATCAATTAATATTTAAAAATAGAATTCTAAAAAAATAAAAAAAGTTACAAAAATAAAAAATAATGTTTTTTAAAAAATCCAATTGTTATTAGTTTTTTTAGAGTAAAATAAAAATAGGGGGTATAATTTACATTTAAATTTTTAAAATGAAATAAGGATACAAAAAGGAATATAATAGATAAAATAAGAAAATAATATAAGCAACATCTAATTGATTAGTGAATTTTCAATTTTAAACATAGACCTTTGGAGAAATAATAAATTAAATAATATGGGAGATTGATTTTAATTTAATAAGTGATTTATGGCTTGAAATATAGACTAATTAAATGAATAAAAGTGATAAATTAATAAAATATTCCTAGAGTAAATAAACAAAGCAATTTTAAAAATTAATACTAGAAATATATTAATAAGAGACCCTACATATCCCTCCCCGAAGTTTTAAAGATTAAGAATATATATATTCAATGAATTTTGAAGTATGCAATAACCCCTAATACTAACCCCTTAGTTTCATTGTTTACCAAGAAACCTAAAAAGAGGTCCTCGGTTTTAAAAAATTTCCAGGAACCTAAAGAAATGTCTGTTTTTTAGTGGTTTTCCAAGAACCAAAAGAGGGAGAAAAAAGGAATTTTTCCTATGTGAAAATCATATGAAGAAAATAATTAAATTATATATTAAATATGTATAATATTGTAATTTATTGTATTAGAGATAGAAATATGCAGATAAAAAGAATTAGAGAAAGAAGGAACAAATAAATCTCAAGGAAAAACAAAAAAGTATATGATGAATGTTATTGATTTCTATAGATCACTTATATCAAAAATATATTTTAATTTTAGCTTGAAAATCCTTCCAAATACACTATTTATATCCAACAAGGATATAGGGGTCAATTAAATAGAGTAAATACATTAAATGATGACATAAAGACCACCATAAATGCATATGTTGACTTTCTATAATGGATCCACTGGCTAGTCGGTGACATTACGTTAGACTTTCTCACTACTGAAGTCTCCACTGAGTATCCAAGGGATACCACTAGGAAGTATTTTTGGTCCACTATGCTAGATTCTATAAGAGGGGGATGAATTAGGCTATGAAATATTAAAACAACTATCCATGTTGATCGTGTTTCACTGTTAAATAAAACTCTCTTATCTCTCCTTCTCATTGTAGAGTACGAAAAAACCGTAAAGCATGAATAGGACCTAATAATTTTAAATGGTTCACCCTTACTGGGATACGGTCAAGGAGCATACACCAACGATGTGCTGATGTACCAAATCCACTATAATCTCACTGCTTTTTACAAAGATTGAGTGAACTCACTATCCCTCCTGGTTTACAAAAAATCAAAATATGAAATATCTCTTCTCCCTAAACTGAAGTGTTCTCACTGCTTCATTAAAAGATACACTCACAATTTATAAAATTGTAGTTTCCTTCATTGTCTCTATGAATGAGTCCTCTACTGTATGTGTATGCTCTATTGATGTCCCACTTTCATCCATTGATGGATATAACTTTACCTCAGATGTACTGGGAAACTCCAAATATTTCCTGAAACCCTTCTTATTCATTGTGTGCAACTTTAATGCCTTGTGTGAATGATTCCAATTTTATCACGAAACACACCTTATGCTCAACATCAATCTTATATGAAACTCAAATCTTACACACAACATTATTAACATTCCTGAAACTCAAAATCTTATATGGAACATCCTTTGCTTAAAATTATTTTGTGATACGGAGGTCTTAATCTCTCTATGTGTTGAGGTTCTTTGAAAAAGGGGGGTTACCTTTTATTTATTGGCATTTCTGACCCATATGCAGAATATTTACCACATCACGCAAGATCTTCGTCGAGTTCACAAAACACAATTTGATGTCACAATGGGCGTTCAAGATTCATTCTCACAACCTCATCTTTCATGAGTGTTTCCAAATAATTTTTGAACTTCATTAAATATCCATTTTTTGACGTTCAGATCCCTAAACATTCCTTGAGTGTAAGGAAATCCTCTTTTTCTATAAACAACCCTCCTTTATCAACAAACACAAACACCTCAGAAATGCTTCAATGTTACCTTGGTGGATTTTTTTCCCAAAAATGATTGTGAGATACTTATAGTATTTTTTTTGGCTTTATCCACTACCACTAGATAGCTTATTATAGTCTACTGGGTATCTTATGGACATATAGTATCATAGGGTGTTCTAACTATATTATTGGCTGGAACGTGACACCCCACCAGATTGATAGTGGTAACCGAATGAGGTAGATTCCACTTTGGTATTATTCATCCAATTTGAATTCATAATTTCTTCCAAAGAACACATATATTATTTATTAAATATAAACACTAAAAATATATTCAATTAAAAAATTTATGACACTAGAAAAGATTTTCTTGTCACTAAAAAATATCTGAGGGATTGAGGTATAACACATGTGTCACCAAAACTAATACCAACCAATCCTGGAAGGTCTACTACCTACCCCCAACACTATCACAACAAACTCATTATCACAAAGTTCTAGGTTAATCTCTAATTTCATTCAATTTAGGAAAACCCCAACTAAAAATTTGGTTGCATCTTAACTGTGACAAAACGATGATAGACAGTCTGCAACCATCTCCCAAGGTTGGCATATCAAAATACTTTTCAAAAAAATCATCATCCTCACTAGATTTCAACTTGATATCTTAGAATCAATACATAAACCCTATGAAAAACAAAACCAAAATCAAAGGCATGTGATGGGAACCAAAATTGATGGATATGATAGAAAAAATGTACTTGAGTCCACCATCAAAATTCACCAAGAACCATCCATCAACGTGATGGGAACAAGGGGAAATAGAGAGGATAAGGGTGACTAAATGGTCTCCATCCATATCCCTAAACTCCGAAAATAATAGGGGGTACAACTATTGAATTACCAATCTTAACCTAGTTAAAACCACCAGGAAGGGGCAAGGATACATCACATAGGTCATTACCAATCTCTAGTTGTACCATGGAGTAAGGATTTACAGACTATCCAATGTCCCCAAACTCATACAGACACTCACATGAAACACCACCACGATGAATCCACATTTTCTACACTGTTTCCTCCTTATCCATGGGTCATCATGACATAGTACCCTACATTGTGTTATGGTTCATACTTATAACTAAAATTTGAGATATAGGGAAATACATCATTTCTTTTATGATTAACTGAGCTCCCAAACTACCATATAGGAATTTCTCCCCATTTAAAAAATATCTCTTATATTTTTAAACGATTAAATTTCTAATCTAAGACCTAATTCCTTAAACGGCCCCTGATCCATATCAAAATTCAACCAACCTCTTAAAAAATGACCTAAAAAATACATGAGGCATTATTATTTTCCTCAAGGAAATATTTTTTCTTATGTGAGAAGATATATAATATAGTTCCCTCCTTAAGATAGTCATTGGAAATTATGGATAGGTTCATGATATAAGGAGACTTCCTTTTGGCATGGAGACTAAAAAGTGGTATTTGTGATTTGTGGTGGTCTGGTTATCTCATAATGGGAAAACTGGTTGTGTGTTGTAATATATTTATTCATTTTAGTAATTGTTCTTTGATATATATAAAAATATCAATGGATGAATCATCTGAGGTCAGTTGTCATGGTGGCTTGGTGGCCTGGTCAGCACATGAAGACCCAACACTTATGATTATATATTCATTTTTTTGTTCTGGATGACTCTAAATATATATATAATGAATATATATTATATATTTTCATGATTAACATTCTAAATATTATTTAACCACAATCAAAGTACAAGTATTGGAACTACAAAACCAAAATTCTCCTGAAAAACAAACCAGTTAACACATGAAATAATGATAATAAAAAATATTATTAAAAAACATGAGATAAGATGTTATAAATAGATCATATATGATTCTATAGATAGTTATATGGATCTAGTATGTAATTATAGTAAAGATAAATTTATTATAAAGAAGGTTAAAATATCTTACAAGGAAACTCAAACTTTAGGTAAGGGATTTCATCTCAATTTCTCTTTATTGAGCCATATTTTAATATGATGCACCAAATTTATTTTATATGGTGTATATATTTCAACGACTTACATTTTATATCATTAATTCTTCATAATTAATTTTATATTAAGTTTTCAATTCATATTATTTCATTCAAGTGTATTTCACTAGAATGTTATTGAGTGGTAAAGGGTTTCTAAACTCAATTTAAATTCATTGGGTTATACTTATACTTCACTATCTATTATATTACATGAATATGTGTGAAATTTCCTTTGATTTAATTATGTTTTATTTAAACTTTATTTTTTGATTTAAATTTGTTGCATATAATAACTTAAGTGATTAATTATCATTTTAATGATACGATCTTTGTTTTGAATTTCATCTCAATTTTCAGTATATTGTGAAATATTTATTATTAAACACCAATTTATTTTTACATGGTGTATATAGAACCCGTTTGATGTATTAAAATGAATATATATTTATTAACTATGATTAAAGTTTCGATTTAATTTTTTTTCATGGGTTACAAATTAAAAGTTAACAAAGAAGTAATAATTTATTCTGTAATCTCATTTTTTTATCTTATTTTCATTGAATGGATATTATAATATATCATTATTAAAATATTTTTATTCTCTTATCCTCTATATATTTAATGAGTATCTATGTCTTTTTAAAACTTTTCCTGTCTTTGGGACTTCAATCAGTCTAATAAATTGTTAAATGAAAATAAGATCTTATTAATATTTTTATTGGGTTTATTTTTATTCCATGTACTTGTTTTTCAAAAAAAGGACTTTCTATTTAATCAAAGTATTTATTAAATTAATTGGAAGTTATACATTAATTTTTACATGGTTTGAAAGGAATTTTTTTAATGTTTTCTAAAAGGTTATTTTTCTACTTTCTTTGCAAAAAGTCAAAAGGAATGTTTCCTTTTAACATGTATGGAGTTAAATGGTTTTCCCACCACCATAAACATTTTACACCATTTATCTTCTTCAAAAAGTTCTAAATGCTTTTACAAATAAAAAACTTTAATAAAATATTTTTTTTATTTCACTTCAATTTTCTTTATTTGTACACAGGATGTGATTTTATTAGAGAACCAATATTTCAGATGAACCGATGGTTATATATTAACTCTTATCAATTATTTGGTTATTAAATTAATCTTGAAAAAATATCTTTATTATGATCATATTTCATTGGAAATTTAATTTATATTAAATATTCATATTCTTTTCGGAATGGATATCCTGCTTTCTTAAACCGTATACTATTTCTAAATATGTTGTTTTACATTGAATGATATTTGATTGTGTTGAGAAATATTGAGATTCTATATCCTTTACTCAATTAAAATATTTTTTGAGAAGGAATATTTCTTATGAATTAAATTTTTAATTATCTATATGATTAATTCATTGGAGATGTAGTGACGGGTGGGTCCCAGTTATATATAGCTCATTGATTCATCGATAGGTCTCATGAGACAAACTAGTTGGAAAATTCACAAGATAGAGGTGTTCAACAACTCATTTTATATTCTCTTATTTCCTCTCAATGATGTTATAGATAGATGATGAAATTCCCCCCCCCCCACAACTCATATTGGGGGGATCTTGGCCAGTGTCTTGTTCTGAGGCTTGGTCGGCCACCTTTTCTCTATTCTATCATCTCAATTTTTTTCCTTCCTTTCTAACTATTTAGATCTGTATGATGGTTCTAGATATTTTTGATAGTTCTCCTCATATATATCTCTTTACCTCAGTGTTCTCAGAATCATCAGGTATTCTAGATTGGACTCTAGTGGTGCGATTCAAATCTATTTAGTTTTTTGATCGTTACTTTCAATGGGATTGCCTTCGGAACCGAGTATCGTAATTATAGAGTGATTTTTGGTCTTCTTGATAAAAGTAATATCATGATACTCATATCTTCTATGGATGACCTAATTCATACTTAGTCTAGAGATATGCACATCTACATTGGGAGTCATTTCTATATATCTTTGTGGTCCTATGACATTCACATGAAATAGGATGATCCAACCACATATTGTGCATTTGTTTCCCTAAACTACTGTTACCTTTTCAAAATAATAATATTATATATTTTAAAGGAAATATAGTTGGGCAGTATCTATGTTCTAATAGTATAATAAATGATATTCTTCTTCTGATTTCCCCTTGTACGTGTGTTGAATTTTAAGTCTCAAAGTCATCAGTGAACTAGGTTTGGATTATTGTTGGGGAAGAGTTTCGATGCAAATAGAGATTTTTTTTGAATCCTGTATGGATTAATATTTTTGTTGTAATAATTTAGGCTGTCTACCATCAACATGTTATCAAGGATATAGAGAGAGACATGGGAAATATGAAGCACTAATTTAACCACAAACTAGAATTTTCCTAAAAATGGACTAGGTGAGTAATAGTGCTTTATATTTGGCCAGACATATTCTGAAAAAGTTAAGTTTCATGAATGAAAAACTGATGATTTTGAAAATTTTCAACACCTTAAGAAATGATCTGGTCAAACCTAAGTTAATAGTGCAAGCTACATCAGGGTTAATTGGAACTTAGGGTTGTTGATTTTGGTTCTATGGTACCTAACATCAACAATCCTAATTATGACTCTGATGTCGGAGTTGTGTGTTCCAAAAATGAATTTGATTTAGAATTTGTGCTTCAGAATGATTTTGAGAGAGACTCAATGGGATTTAAGGATCTATAGATTTAATTTCAAGGCTCAGAAGGTAGAGTGGAATCAGTTTCTAAGTCCAATCCTAGAAGCAACTTATTATCATTAAAATTTAGAGACTTCATTGAAATCATCGGAGTTGGGGAGCTCGTATAGAAAAAAAAAT
Source organism: Viscum album (assembly GCA_963277665.1). Lineage (NCBI taxonomy): Eukaryota > Viridiplantae > Streptophyta > Magnoliopsida > Santalales > Viscaceae > Viscum > Viscum album. The sequence goes on from OY728165.1 coordinate 822,679,450, forward strand.
ATTTCTTGAAAGGGATGAGATATCCAAATAAGGTAAGGATATATATATGACAGAATGAAGTGATGAGGTAACAAGAAAATTTTTTAGAGATATTGTGAAGGAGGTCCATGGTAGAAGGCTTGACAACCAAAGGCTTAAAAAGTGGTGGAAAGTAAATTGAGATTATGGGATTTTCCTTTTGGTCAATGGAAGGAAATAGAAATGGACTAAGGATTACTCTTATTTACCCAAAACTGATGGAAATACAGTATGTCGTGAATTAGAAACCCATGGATAGGAACTATTTATTTAATTATAAAAAGTATGAATCTGAAGGAGGAAATGGTATGGATAAATATAAGGTGAGTGGTGTGATTAAATATCTTAACCTGATATAGGGAGGATTTTTGGTGGTGGATTATGACAACAGTGAGGATTACACTATTCTATATGCTACCATTAAGGTTGTGTTGGCTGATAAAAAATCAGAGGTAGATAAGGATAATACTAATAGGGGAATACATAGGAACTTATCATTAATTATGAAGAAGAACTATTAGAGAAGGACCTCTTAATTAAAGCCTCCACAGATCAGGCATATCAAATGAGTGAGAGATTGATTTTATTAGACACCAAAAAATATCGGTGAGAGTAGATCAACCAGACAGATCTTTTTTTAAATATAATTCAATGAATGGAAGATAAATGTAGAGAAGTTCATTATGATGTGGGACAAGATGGACTATCAGTCATAAGACCTTATCAAGGATGACCCGAATAAAAAGTTAACTAGTTTTTATTTGAAATTATATAGGGATAATTATTCAAGTATGATCAAACATTATTTTAATGGTTTGTTAATATCATATGGTGCATGATATTTTTTGGTTTACCTCCACGAGGTTTCTCAATTTTTCCTTAAAAGTATTTGAAATTAATAAATAGTTAATTTTTAATTAGTCTGCTAGAAAGCTTTCTTAAATATATTTTTGGGTGTATACCTACCCATCAATTAATTTTTTTTATCACAAGGATTTTAGGGTAAAGATATAACTATACCTAAGATCATAATGTTCAATATTAATCATTTCATTCATTGATAATTCAGTCATTTTTATCTATTAGATTATTACATTTATATTATCTGTGGATGAATTTCATGATCATGTTACTGATTAAATGGATTTTATTTTTAGTTATTAACCTTTAAATGTTGACTATTCCTTATTTATTCATAATATTTACCACTCTATGTAACCCTTACAAAGTATTTTTTCTCACCCTTATTTTTTTACTTTCCCCAATATATGAATAATGAATCATTTAATGATTTCAAGGATGAAGTCTAATTACTCTTACTATGTTTTATTTTTCATTTCTAACATAAAATGGGAAGAATTTATGTATCGTGTTTATCATGACAACTAAATCATTCATTCCATATGATATTTTCACTTGTATCTTGTGAAAAAGTAATAAAGTATGTACTACTTATGCTATACTAGGTTCAGGGTTGTTACAGATAGTAATAGATAATGTTTTTAGAAACAATAGGATCAACATTTTGGAATCATATATTAGGTAAAATAACCTTCCGAAAGAATTTTGGGATAGGTATAAGTACATAATACCATCCTAGAGTTTTGGATATATATAGATAATGTGGTACTCCTAAAAACATATCCATATCTATATACTTCAAGTGGTTGTGGTTTTGACATAAATACATCTAGGTTAATAACCCCAAAATGAGTTGGTCGGGTATATTTTGGCAATAATTATAGTGCATGGGGAATGTGACCTTACTACCAACTGGTTTGACACTCTATGGGAATAATCTTCGGTTAATTAACATTTTCTTTATGAACCATTATGAAGGATTTTAATAGTTAATGACCATGAATAACTTAGGATAAATCTATAGTGTTGTAGATTGAAAATAATGTGTCAATATTTATAGATCCTACAAACTATTTTCAATAGTATATCATTTCCCAATATGATTATTGTTTTTCATACTACTATTTTTTGTTTCATTAAATGAATATAACTAGAAAAAAACTTTTTAGTGCTGAATGTGATGGAAAATGGTATTTTTTCATCATGAGAAACAAAATTTAATAGGATATGGAATGTAAAAGCCTTGTATTATACCTAATTAGTTAACTCATTATATGATTATAATTATCAACTTTTGTTACTTTCTTGATGCACTGAATAAGAGGAATATTTATTTTAATAGAATTTCAACATATATGTACCGTGGAAAGAAAAGGATTCAATATCCTACACGTCAAAAATTACCTAAGATGCGCTTGGGGAAAAGTAACAAAAGATTACTAACTTGTTTTACATTTTTACTAAAATTTAGAGAAATAAATTTCCCATTGAAAAGTTTGTATGATAAAGGATCAGTGCAAGGATCATTAAGATAATGTGAATAAATGATTTTAAATGATATATGATATACAGTAAGAGATAAATAATTTATGAGTAACATATAAGATGTATGTATTATTTAAGTAGTTATCCTCAAAATTAAAATATTATTACTTTCAAATTGTAGAAATTTGAGATATGATTCAAATTTATTATGATAGAAATTAATTATAATAGAATAGAAAAATAAATCTTGGTTAGAGTATTATTAGGGAAGGTCAATGGTTGATTTACCATTTTATTTAGTCTTAAAAATTATGATGAATTGGAATTCATTAATGGCATTTTGACATCAATGATTTACTATAATGATATTTATTGAAATGAATATTCATGGAAAGGTTAAATAATGTGAATTTTGGGAATTTCTGATAAAAGGAATTGATAAACATAAGGTTTAATATGATCTTGGATGTTTGGTTAATTATGGGACATTACAATTTGGGAATATATGTTTTATCATATAGATAATGATGGGATTGAAAACTGATTTGGTAAATAAGTAATTAATGTAATTTCAAAAGAATTTCACAATATTTTTTTGGAATATTATAGGATTAAGGTAAAGGGAATACTATTTTTGAGTATTATATTTCAATTGAGTGAAAAATATTGAGTTAAATTTTGGAAGCATATATGTTTTCTAGTCATTTTATGATGATTCGTGGAAATTATTGGTATATTCTAGAGAATATATGATAAAGGTATTCACATGTTTGGTATGTGAAATTATGAGATATATTGTGTTATCTAAAGAAAAACATTTGATCAAATATTTCAAATTTTTTGGTTTTCAATTTTTTTAGACATATTTTGAAGGAATATTGAGGTTAACTATTTATAAAATATATTAATCTTAACATTAAGGGTTATTGAACAGGATTTAGGTATTAATGTATTACATTTATACATATTGGATAACTTTTGATAAATTTTTTGGTTTTGTTAAATATTTAGATAAAGAAGTAATGACTTTTCATTATATTATATATTTTATAATAGGTTAAAAATAAATTTTAGTTCTCCATTCATGAAAATTTCATCTTGAATATTCATTTCATGGAGTAAGAGATGAAGTTAAAATTGATTAAATTTCAACCAAATAATAAAATTGTGTTTATGAAATAGAAATAAATCAAATAACAACATTTTCACATGTTCATTATATTTTTTGTAAAATAACCCATCATATTTAGGATAACTATCTAGAAATAAAAATGTAATCCTTTACCTTTATTTCCAATTAATTAATTATTTTTTTCACCCTTCACTGATTTATTGTTTTTCTGTTATTAAATTTACCATGAATGTGCTCTATATCAATCTTTATTAGTCAATATATGTTGTTTTTACACTCCATGTCTACACTTTAAATTCCCACCATTCAAAAAAGGTTAAAAATTTTATGGTTAGGATAAAACTATGCTAAAACAATTTATTTGAGGGGGTTAGAATATAACACCTCATAAATTTAGTTTTAAAAAATATACATAATAAATTTCTAAAGACACAATAATGTGCTTTAAGCGAATTGATATATATTATAAAATATTATAATTTAAATGTGACGATCATAACCAAGATATTGAATTTGAGGGTATGAATATGATTATAAAAATTATGAAATTTATTTATAATGGTCATACTTAATACATATGTATTGATTCTTTCTTAAAAAATAATCACTCAATATTTAGTAAAGTCGTTTTATTCTACAAAAAAATATGTTTTTATAAAAAATGAATTCTTTTCTTTCTTAAAGTTAATATTATAATTATTTTTCTGAAATTTTAGATCTTTTATTAGAAAAAATAAATAACATTTTTTTATTAAGTTTATAAACAATATATTAAGGGAAAATTTTATGATTTTTTTGAAAATATTTATATTTCCATGAATAGTAAAAATGCATTTTTATGAAATACAATATATTTTTCGACATCTTCATTGTTAAATACTATATTAAAATTTATAAAATTGTGTAAGGACTCATATATGATAATATAATACAAATATCTTACAAAATAATGAAAAATGAATAATTTATAATTTATAATTTATTTAATGATAAATGTGAAAATCATTTTCAGTGTCGATGAAGTGCTTGCACGGCCCAAGGAAAGACAAATCTGGTTTCCTAAAAAATTACAGGAGGAATATTTTTATTCACTTGGTTATTTAATATGAAGTGTTATTTATGTTCTTTCTTGTAGATATGAATTTTTAGTTATATCATAAGTGATATACCCAAATGATTGTGAAGTGCAAGTGCAAGGATAAAAAAGTGAAAATAATATTTTAATTAATTTCTCATGACATAGTTTTGAGTGAATAAACATATTTTATTTATATAAAGGTTTATCTTAAGAAGGGATCTAAAATAATTCTACTGAATAAGTGGAAATCGTCTTTACCGAATATTTTAAATTTCTTTCCCTTATGCTTCCTCGAAATATTTTATAACCAAACTAAAATAATAAATCAAGAAACTTAAATATAAAATGTTTTTTTATAATCATTTTACAACCATTTACCATCAATTTTCCATCCTATAAAAAAGATAAAACATCACTCGTGTTTGTGTATGACTTACCATCTCCATGTAGCAGTGTAATTCATTTTTCTTCACTACTTTATTTAGATGTTTATAAAGATATAACTAATTAATATCTATTATATTTATGAAATAATAATTGTTATTAAATTATTATATCATATTTAACTTCTTACCTTATAGTTCATTATAAAAAGATAATGGCGCCCATGTGTACATGTTGACTATCATCTCCATAAAGAAATGTGATCTGTTTTTTATTTCCTCTTTACATAAATGGTAATAATTATAAATTTAATTAATATATATGACATAAAAAATACTCTTTAAATTTGAATTATTACTTACCTTTCTTTCATTCCATCAGTCGAAAAGTGAAAACAACGTTCATGTGTACGTACGAACTTTCATCTCTATAAATGGTGCAATTCATTTTTATATCTCAACTTTTTATGGATGAATATATATATATATATATATATATATATATGCAATGAACACATATGATATTTTTTCATGAATAAAATTTTGGACATTAAGGAACCATAATCAAAGTACAAGGACTAAAACAACCGAACCAAAATTATCATAAAAATGAAGAAATTAACACCTGAAACAATGATAAAAATAAAATATTGATAGTAAAAAAGTGATAAGATGTTATAAATAGATCATATATGACATTATATATAAGTATATGTATCTATTTTATATTTCTAATAAATATAAATTTATTTTACAAGTGGATAAAATCACTTACGAGATTACTTAAACTTGAGGTAAGGGATTTCATCTCAATTTCTCTTCATTTGAGGCATATTTTGTTTTTAGGCACCTAATTTATTTTATATAGTGTATATATTTCCCGTTTTTAAATTTTACATCTTCATTCCTTAATTATTATTAGTATATTTTTTTAAATTCAATGTATATCATTCAAGTAGATATGACTTGGATGTTACCAAGTGGTAAGGGGTTTCTAAACTCAATTTCCATACATCGGATTATACTTCTACATAATTGACTATGTAATTCCAGGATTATATATAAAATGGACTTTGATTTTATCATGTTCTATTTACACTAATGTTTTTGTGGATTTATATTTTCTACACATAATCAATTCATAGATTAATTGTTACTTTAATTTTATAATATTTGTATGGGATTTCATCTCAATTTCAACTTCATTAAGATATATTGAGTATTATGAACATATTTAATTTCAAATGGTTTATATACCTCCCCTTCAATATATTTGACAGGAATATATATTTATTCATACACATTAATATTTAAATTTAAATTTCTTATTTCAAGGGGTTATAATTTAAAATTTAACAAAGAGGTAAGAATTTATTTTATCATCTAATTTTTTGGGACTTATATTAATTTCATTGAATGATTATTATATTTTTTTCAGTCATAAACTCTATATATTTTATTATCCGGTAGATAGTTACATATTTTCCATGTTTTATTCAAAATTTTCTTCACTTTGTAACTTGAATCAATCTAGTAAATCAATAAAAAAAGTTTTAACTTATTTATCTTTTTAATCGAGTATATTTTTCATCTATGTCAATATTTTTTAAAAAAAATCATTTTTATTCACTCAAATGATATTTTAAGAAAATTATTTGTTATCCTTGAGAATTTTCAAGGTTTAAAAGGAATATTTCTAATACTTTCTAAAAGGATAATTTTTTTCTTTCTTTTCAAAAATTCTTGAGGAATGTTTCCTTTTAACATATATGGAATTAATGGATTTTAGAAATGCCATACGTTTTTTAATCCATTTATGTTCTTCAATATGTTTTCAATGTTTTTAAAAAAGAGAACTCTTTAATAAATTGTGATTATAATATTTCACTTCTATTTTCTTTATTTCTCTAAATGACAATATTTTGTTATAAAACTTATATATATGATGAACTGGTGATCATATAAAATATATTATTAATTTTTTTCCCTTAAATTTATCTTGAAACCATCACTTTCTTGTGATAATATTTCACTGAAAATTAGATTTCTATTTAATATATATATTATTTTTGTAATGAATATGCTTATTTCTTAAACTGTATACAATTTCTACATATGGTTTTTTTCTTTTAATTTTATTTGATTTACTAGGGAAATATTGATATTGTTTATTTTTTTACACAATATGAGCATTTCTTATAAGGAATATTTTTTTATGAATTAACTTAGTCATTAAATATATTAGGAATTCAATTCATATGTAGTGATAGGTGGTCCCTTGTTATAGATAAATCCTTTATTCACTGACATGTCACATTAGACCAAAAAATTTTATAACCTTATGAAATGGTATTTCAGTGTATACATAATCTTAGATTAAACTATTTTAGCATAATAATTTAGTGGTAATGATATAATGATGTCTGAGATCGTGAAATTCGGCATTAATAATTTCATTCATTTAGAATTTATTTATTATTATCCATTATATTAATACATTATTATTAACCATGGATTCATTTCATTTTTAAGTTATTTATTAAATGGATTGTATTTTTAGTTATGTAACATTTCATATTGATAATGCCTAATTTATTAATTTTAGATTCCACTATATGTAACCCTTATTGATCATTTGATCCGAGTAATATTTTTTTCCTTTCCCCATGATATGAAGAAGCAATATTTGATTGATTTCAAGGATGAGAATAATTACCCTAACTATGTTTTATATTTAATTTCTAATGTAAAATTAGTAGACTGAACATTTCTAGTTTACCAAAACTATCAAACTATTCAATCCTTGGTATTTGATCTCATATATCTAGTTTCGATGAAATAAATTAAACATCAACTCTCCGCTAATAGGGTTGAGGTTGTTAAAAATATGATATTATATATTTTACTTTTTAGTTGTATGTTTCACATAATAGTCATATTGTTATTCCAATATTCATATTACTATGTTGTAATTCAAAGGGTCGTATAACCCTTCAAACAGTCATATTACCCATTATAAATATACTTCATTCCAAATTCTAAAGTTATTTATATCATTACCGAACATTATTTAAAATTTCTATGACTTTGCTTATTTTTTATAATAATGTTTCATTTATTTTTGATATTTTTTTAGAATATGGACCTAGAGATTTCAAGGTTATAGAATTTCCATAAATTTTTATTTATTTTCTAACTCTATTTGCAATCATTATAGTGAATCTAACTCTCTAGTTTTCATTATACATCAACAATGAAATAAAATAACCTATATTGTGTGTTGTGTGCTGTAATGAAATATTTATTTATTTTCATAAAATATTGAGCATTATAGGAAATAATAAAAAATAATTTCATAAAGAAAAAATAATTTCATAAAAAAGGATAAAACCATAAACTTTCATAACCATGTGTTATAAGATAATTTATAATTCATGTAAAAATAAACAACATATAGGGAAAATATATGAATAAATTATCAATTAAATATTAAAATGGAAGGATTGGCCTGATAGAAAACTAATTTTAAAATATAGAAAAAATAATAATGAGTTTCCATAGTGTGGTAAGAATTTTCACTATGTTTTGATTACATATATTAACTTAATTATTTAAAAAATTTATACATTCCATTATAATGAATAATAAAAAAATTATATTATATTTAACTTTTATTATATAAAAATAACCCCCATTTATAGTTTCAGAAAATATTTATATAATTTATTTACACTATATCTTCTCTTAAGAACCATAAACACCTTAAAAACTAAACAAGTCAAACAACTAAATTCTATAATATTAATAAATTGTTTTAAATCGATTAACAGAATTAATTCAGTTTGGATCAATAGATAATGGTTATTTTGGTTAATCTTTTACACCCCTATAGTCAAAAAAATATCATGAATGGTAAATATTAAACATTTATGCCATTTTATATTAAATTCATTTCAATACATCATAGACACAACTATCTATGATGTGTTTTTGTCCCTCACACTTGAAAGAGAGTAAACTTTTTTATAAAAAATTATCATTGACGGAGTATATTTTTGATCATATCAACCAGTCAAATAAGGAATATGATGTGGCAATGTTTTCACACTCTTTTCCACATCCTTTTTACATTTTTTATTTACTTTTTTATACCAAAATGATTATTTTTAGTAAATAATTGATAATTGTTGTGTTTTTGTACTTTTCTATGATACATGGTTTTAGAAAACATTGAAAAGAGAGGGGACATGGGTCACCCACTAAAAATGATTCATAAAACAGGAGGGGAATAGAATATACAGTATTTAATAACATGGTAATGAAATATGAATGATATACCATATGAAACGATGAACTTGAAAGGAAGACAAAAAATAAGGTTTCTATTATGAGAATTCGGCAGCCTAACGGCGTCACTTAAAACTTTCAAAAATGGATTGATGAGATCAAATAGAGTCTCTCATCATATGAATATGAATGATCAGTATGATAGATATAGAGATCATACCCCAACATAATAAAAAGGAACTTGAAATACTTGACATGAAAATAGATCTTGAAAACGAGAAGGGTGAAAGAATCCCTTAAAATTCGGGAGCCTAACGGTGTCAGTTAAACTTCATCAAAAAGAATTGAAAAGATAAAATACGGTCTCTCATCATATGAACATAAGAGTCCAGTATGATATATATAGAGATCATACCCCAACATAATATAAAGGAACTTGAAATACTTGACATGAAAGTAGAACTTTGAAAAAGAGAAGGGTGAAAGAATCCCTTAGAAATTCGGCAGCCTAACGGCGTCAGTTAAACTTCATCAAAAAGAAATGACAAGATCAAATAGGGTCTCTCATAATATGAAAATAAGAGTCCAGTATGATATATATAGAGATCATTCCCCAACATAATATAAAGGAACTTGAAATACTTTACATGAAAATGATCTTGAAAAATGAGAAGGGAGAAAGAATCCGTTACAAAAATTTCGACAGCCTAACGGCGCCCCTTAAAACTTCATAAAACGAAATAATGAGAGTAATAGGGGATCTCTCATTATATGAACATGAAAATGTCAGGAATAGGAGTATAAAATAACATCCTTTAACATAAGAACATGGAGCATAAAAGGAATGACATAAAAGAGATTACTTGAAAAGAAAGAGAGCGGTCGGATCCCTTACCTTAAAACGTAACTCTTAAAACTCAAAGTTTGGAACCTTGAGGGCTTGGGGAACTTTGGGAGGACTCCTTGGGAGGTAATGAGACCATAACTTCATTGGGGGAGAGTGGGGAGTCGAATGGATGAGAGGATGGCTTGGTATTTATAGGGAAAGGGAGGGGACAAGGCATTAATGGCCAAGGGACAACTCATTAGTGGTTTTGGCAAAACCATGGGCTTTCCCATGGTATTTTCCCATGGTATTGGTCAATTGGGACACCTCATACCTTATCTTACTATTCATAATTCGACCATATTTATTACATACTTAATACATCATTTAATGATGTCATTAAACACCCGTAACTTAAAAACTGTATTTTCACTATTTATCGAAAATTCAACTTTCTCAGAATAATCCCAAAATTTCACCTTAACCAAATATCAATGCTCGGATTTCAAAAATGAAATCCATTTTATAAAAATAATTTTCTAAATATTATTAATTAAATTTTTAATTAAAAACACTATTCATCAAAAATTCATTTTTTTCAGAAAAATCCCCAAAAATTACCTTAACATAATATTGATGCTCTGAGTTCAAAAACGAAGTCCATTTTATAAAAATAATTTTCTAAATATTTTTAATTAATTTTTTAATTAAAAACACTATTCATCCGAAAAAACTAATACTTGAATAATAATTTATGACACCGTTATTTAACCATTTTATTGAATCACATTACTTAATCAAAGTGCCTAGCTTATTTTAATACTTTCTTTAAGTGAGATTACTAATCCATTTGGTCACATTACCAATCCTAAGCATAAAATCACTATTCATAATTAACTATTCATCAAAAATTAAGTTGATCTTATTAGACTCTAAATTTTGTACTGAACATAATTGTAGAAGATCATTTTTTGAAAATCATTACACATTTTTAATTATTTAAGGTTTACCTAAACATATTTAAAATATCCTTTTTCTAAAATTCATCAAAATTATGCATACTATGTTTATCCGGACATTTGAAAATTCATAAACATCATCATAAGAAGAAATCAAAATTTTTATTTAAAACAAAGGATTACACAAGGCAGTTACGGTCTCCCTACATAGACCCTTATCACACCAGCATAGGACCTAAGTGTGAGGTGTGCTAAGGTGAGAGAATCTGAGGGAGGCTCGGCCAACATCACAAGAGTGGTAATTTCTATCAGTTTGAACTTCTCGTGAAGGTGATCCCGTTCTAGCTTCACACGATGAAGTTCAGCTTGGGTTTCGTCCAGAGCAAAGCCCAGTGGTGCTACCTCCTTCCCAAGTTCTGTTAGATGGGCTTCGATCGGTCCAAGACTACTGGGTGAGGCCATTGAATCTTCTTTCTATATTAATTAACCAAGATTACTTGTATTTAGAGAAAATATTCTAAATGTTTTATGAGGCCCCAACCTTAAACCTTACTTAATCTTGAGTTATTACAAGATTACACATTGAGGATCTTTTCGGGTTTAGAGTTTTAGAGAATTAGATCATAAAACTTGCATTACATTCCACATATAAACAAAGTGGTTACATAAAGATAGTATTCTTCATTCCCATCAATGGAAACATATTTAAAATAAAACATGGATTCATTCTTGACACTTCCTCGACAGTATCATCATATCATGTACCTTTCCCTTGACCTGTGGAAAACATTTCAAAAAAACTTGGGATGAGCATAAAAATCTCAGTAAGGGATATAAAAATATGGAAAGGAAACATGGGTACATATATACATAAGGATGAGATCATACTTTACCCATAAAACATAAGCACTTTAACATACCTCATCAAATCATGAATAAATCATAGAAATCATAAGACATAAAGGTAACTTGAGGCATTCAAAACATTCTTACGTAGGGAGTAACCCTCTTGGTTACGTTTGGAATACCCATCACAGTATATTCCCTAAATCTCTTCGGAGAAACCTTAACGTTTCACTCCTTCGCGTTACCCAATTCATTGGAGTGATATATCGGGCTCACCCTCCCTTAGTTTATCACGGAACCACCCGTTTTCATAATAATTCCCAAGAACCTCAACATAATCGTATCACATAAAACACGCATAAAGGAAACATAACATTTCCTCCTTTCAATCACAAGATATCAATAAAACACATTGATATAAAAACATTATGAAAACCATTTTCAATACCAAAATAAAAGAAAAGTAAAACATGGTATTTATTTTTCTTTTAAAAAGAAGGTATGGCTTGTAGAGGAAGCCGAAACTCAAATAACGGTCATGGCGGTGGAGAAGTCGTTGTCGCCGCATACGTACAACAAAGACATTCCCTTTTGTCATTTAGTAAAACGATTCGTATAAAAAATATTCCTTTTGGATAAATGTAAATTTCAAAGGGTTTTATACACCGTATAAAAGAAGGTTGTGTATAAAACAAAATATGCCTCAATGAAAGGAGATTGAGACGAAGTCTCATACCTTGTATCCGACTTGACCCGACCGTTCTTTAATCTCCTGAATAATAAACTTGAGTTAATCTATACTTGCTTAATAACCTTTTTCATGTTCATTATTCCTTTTATACCATGTTATGAACATCATGTAATCATTTAAGTTAGTAATGTTCATTTTGTCGGTATTTGGTTCTTAAGTCAAAAATAGACTTCTGACACATACATGTTGTTAATTTGGTCAAAGGTTCGCTATATCCAGAATGATATTAATGATTTGGATAACATATATATCATATATATTCATCATATACATGTATTTATAATATTACATCACATTTAGAGGTAAGAAATGAAATGCACCGTTTATGGAGACGGTAAGCCTTACGTACGCATGAACGCTACTTCCATTTCTATTTCGTATTTTCTGGAATGGAATCATAATGATATAAGAGTATATTATAATTCCAGAATAATAACATATATAATATCATTAACTTTATCCTTTACACATCCCACATATGGTATTAACGAATAAAATCACTTTCAGGGGGTGGTAGTCCGCAATTCCTAAAATGAAGATATTGTGTTTACCCATAATGGAAACAATAATGGTATGCCATAAATGAAAAATATAGAAGCTTAAGGAATAATAAACATATTATATATCATATATAAAAATAGTGACATCATAATGTCCACCTTTTAAGGTGTTAAATGAGTATTGAACAATCATCGCTTCAGGAGGCAGAATTTCGCCATCCATGGAAACCGTATGTTCTTTTACCATTTGATGTAGTTGTGTGAGAGTGTATCTCGAATAAATATTATAACAAAATCCTAGTATATTGAATATACTGTTGTTGTTACAAAATAAGTAAATAAAAAGATTTTAGGGGGTTGGAGAAGCAAAATAAAACAAATGAACATGAGAGAATGAATTACCTTTAAAAGTGTAACTCCTTTTGATTTGAGCCTAAAGGATTCCTTTGAAAGGATTATACCCAAAGGGAATCATCTAGGATGAGTAGAGGGATGTGGAGAGAGTAAATGGGCAGGGGATGGCCGAGCCAAAGGCTTGGAGAGTGTGTAAAATGAGGCAGAGGTGGGGACCTTTTATAAGAGGAGAGGAGGGGCACTTTTGGAAATCATGAAACTATTATTTTATTTTCAAAAGTATTTCTAATTTCTAAGGTCCCACATTGATATATTTCGAAGATAAGATGATAAGGCTTCGAAATATTCCCATCCAATAGGTTTTGGACATGTTTAGGTTTTAGATATTACATTATCTTTCCATTTTATTTAAATCGTTAAATAATGAGGTCATCGTTGCAACATCATGATGTCATAAATAATTTAATTTATATAAAGTCTAAAAATTATAAAAAAAATACTATGATGTAGGAAATCGTTTTATCTATCCAAATAGTATTTATACACAAAAATATTATTAGTATAACCCCTTCTAAAAATTGTTTTACTTAAACAATTTTTGTTAGTGTCATTTTCACCTTTATTTAAAAAAAGGCATTAAAGTCATTATCTCACACAAGTGGATCCATGGGGTCCCCTAAATCGACTCATGGGTGGTCTTGGTCGGCCATGACACAACCCATAGGGTTAGGACATGTGTCAAGCTCATCTCATTTTATTAAAACATTATTTTTACCTTAAACTACACTAATTACCTCTAATCGTGATTAATGAAAAAAAGTTACTATTCACCAAAAAATTATTTTCATCCCATTGAACCACATTTTACATAATAATGACAACAATGTATGTCGGATTTTCAAAATTCAATACACATTAGTGGTAAACTTTCATTTAACTGAAAAATCTGTTTGCTTGATTACCACTTAGTGGTTTCACTGTTCATCAAAAATTGGAGTTTTTCAGAAAAATACCAAAACTTCTCCCTAAGCTATATTTGATATTCTGAATTCAAAAATGAAGTACATTTTACCAAATTCAAAACATATAAGTCACATTAATTAATTTAATAATTAATTCCCGCTGTCATGACAAATAGCGTGTTTTTATGAAACAATAAGTATCAAAAGATTGACACCAGTTTAATTCTAATTTCAAAGTGAAATTGATTCCAATGACCACCATTGGATTAAATGGTAAAAATATATTCTAATTTCACTTCAAAACCAATTCAAAAGATAATCTAATCACATAAATAAATTAGATTAAAAAGCAGTTTTGATATAAAATGCAGTATTTTTCACTATTCATTAAAAAATGAACATTGTCCGAAAAATAGCAAAAATTCACACAAAGTAAATTTTGATGTCCCAATCATAAAGAATATGTTTATTTTGACAAACATAGCTTATAAAATTTTCAAAAGATAGATTTAAAAATGGTTTTCCATCAAAGGCCAGTAAAACAATCTTTTAAGAATATTAGTGTATTTCATGCTTAAGATTGGATTTATTTTCATTTTAAGCCTCTAAAACACTATCTAATTCATTAATAGGCATAGATAAAAATATATATTATTCATTACATACTTGGGATGTTACATCCTTCCTCCCTTTAGAAAATTGTGTCCCCGCAATTTATTTACTTATCGAATAAATGGGGGTACTTATCCCTCATTACATTTTCAGATTCCCATGTTGCCTCTTCAACCATATGGTATTTCCATAAAACCTTTACCTGATGAATCACCTTATTCCGCAACACTTGCTCCCTGTGGTCAAGAATCTGGACCGGTTGTTCCTCATAAGATAGGTTCTCTTCCAGCTGAACTACCTCTGGACTCAAAACATGATATGGATCTGGCATATACTTTCTCAACATCGAAACGTGAAAAACATTGTGTACCTGAGATAAACTCGGAGGTAAAGCCACTCGGTAAGCAACTGATCCAACTCACTCTAGAATTTCATATGGTCCAATAAACCTTGGACTCATCTTTCCTTTCTTTCCAAATATCATCACACTTTTCCAAGGAGAAACCTTGAGAAAAACATGATCACCTACCTCAAAAGATAGATCCTTCCTCCTGTTGTCTGCATAACTCTTCTGCCTGCTCTGAGCTGTTCTCATGTGATTCTGAATCAGCTGAACTTTTTCTGCCATCTCTTCTACCACTTCTGGTCCCATCAACTTCCTTTCACCCACTTCATCCCAGAAAGATGGAGTTCGACACCGCTTCCCATATAATGCCTGAAATGGTTCCATCTGTATACTGGAATGAAAACTGTTATTATATGAAAATTAAACCAAAGAAAGATGTTGGTCCCAACTTCCCTGATAATCCATAGAGCATGAACGTAGCATATCCTCCAAGGTCTAAATTGTTCGTTCTGACTGCCCATCTGATTGAGGATGAAAAGCTGTACTAAAATTTAATTCAGTACCCAATGACTTCTGAAGGCCTTTCCAAAAGTTAGAAGTAAACCTGGGATCACGATCCGATACAATGGAGAGAGGAACTCCATGTAACCTGACTATCTCTTTAATATACAAACGGGAAAGTTGATCTAGGGAAAAGGTATCTCTTATAGTAAAGAAATGAGCAGATTTAGTCAAGCGATCAACAATAACCCATATTGCATTATTACCTCGAGATGTCTTCGGTAATCCCACAAAAAAGTCCATGGATATATTCTCCCATTTCCACTCTGGCACTGGTAAAGGCTGAAGCATCCCTTTCAGTAACTGCCGCTCTACTTTAACCTGTTGACATGTCAAACACTTCACAGTAAAATCAGTAATACCTCTTTTCATTCCATCCCACCAGTAATACTCCCGCAGATCTCTATACATCTTAGTACTTCCAGGATGAACTGAAAACGGAGAACTATGAGCTTCACATAACAAATCTCTCTTCAACTGTGAATCACAAGGCACACACAATCTCTTCCCAAAACTCAAAACGCGAACATTATCAATGTTGAATTCAGGAAACTTACCTTTCTGAACTATCTCTACCTTTTTCTACAACTTACTGTCTTGCTTCTGTGCTTTCTTGATTATATCTGATAGAGATGATCTCACTGATACCTGAAACAAAACAGAAGAACTTCCTGCACCAACAACTTCTATTCCAAAGTTCATCAAATCCTTAACCAAAGGATCACGTTCCAAACGCAACATTGTTAATGAAGCATTACTTTTTCGACTTAAAGCATCAACCACTTTATTTTCTTTTCCCGGATGGTAATGAATTATACAATCATAATCCTTGATTAATTATAGCCATCTCCTCTGTCTCATGTTCAATTCTTTCTGAGTGAATATATACTTTAAACATTTGTGTTCGGTATATATTTCACACATTACTCCATACAAATGATGCCTCCAAATTTTTAAAGCAAAAACAACAGCAGCTAATTCCAAATCATGTGTAGGGTAATTTACCTCATGAGTTTTCAACTGTCGTGAAGCATAAGAAATTACCTGATCATTCTGCATTAGGACGCAACCAAGTCCTTTCAATGAAGCATCACTGTATATAACAAACTCACCATTCCTGGAAGGTAGTTCCAAAACTGGAGCATTCACTAATCTTCTTTTCAATTCCTGAAAACAGTCATCACAGTCTTTTGTCCAGATAAACTTAAAACCCTTCCAAGTTAGCTTAGTCATTGGACTAGATAACCCTGAAAAATTTCTAACAAACCTTCGGTAATAGCCTGCCAAACCAAGGAAGCTACGAATCTCAGTTACATTTGTGGGTCTTGGCCAGTCTTCCACAACCTTTTTTTTTGCAGGATCAATAGTTATCCCATCTTTAGAAACAATTTGACCAAGGAAACAAATTTGTTGCAACCAAAACTCACACTTGCTGAATTTTCCATACAGTTTCTTTTCTTTTAAGGTTTGCAAGATAACCCTTAAATGTCTTTCATGCTCCTCTTTAATTTTTGAAAACACTAAAATATCATCAATTAAAACCACCACAAACTTATCCGAGAACTCATGGAAAATTCTATTCATTAAGTCCATGAATACAGCAGGTGCATTGGTTAGCCCAAAAGGCATTACTACAAATTCATAATGGCCATATCTCGTACGAAACACGGTTTTCGGAACATCTGCCTTTTTACCTTCAGCAGATGGTACCCCGATCTCAGATCAATCTATGAAAAAAACTGAGCTCCCTGGAGCTGATCAAACAAATCATTGATATGAGGCAAAGGATATTTTTTCATAACAGTGATGTTATTCAAGGATCTATAATCAATGCAAAGTCTCATAGAACCATCTTTCTTTTTAACAAATAAAACAGGAGCACCCCATGGTGATGTGCTAGGTCGAATGAAACCTTTCTCTAATAAATCTTGCAATTGCTCCTTCAACACTAAAAGTTCAATTTGAGACATTCGATAAGGGGGTTTTGAAATTGGCTTAGCATCAAGAACTAAGTCAACAGTAAACTCAACTTCCCAATCTGGTATTATTCCCAGCAACTCATCAGGAAAAACATCAGGATACTCATTTACCACTGGCACATCATTAATCTGAACAGTTCCTTTATTTTAAACGATGTGTGCAAGGTAACATTCATTTCCATCTATTACAAGTTTCTTGGCCTCTTGATAAGTTATCAACAGTAAGGGTTCATTCTTGTACACAAACTGAAAGACTTTCTGAAAAGAAACTTCATTAGCTCTACAGTCAATATTAGCATGGTAAATAGAGAGCCAATCCATACCCAGGATAACATCAAACTCTACTAGAGGTAGAACAATAAGATTTGCAAGTAGGTTCATTCCACAGATAAGGATAGGAAGATTCTTATAAATTCTTTTTGCCTCAATATTTCCCCCAGGTGTTTTTTCCACAAGTTCAAGAGTCATTTAATGAGATGGTATTCCTATTTTATTAGAAAAGGTTTCAGAGATGAAAGAATGTGTAGACCCCGAATCAAACAACACACTGGAATAATCTGAAAAAACAAACAAAGTACCTGATACAACTTCATTTGACGGCCTGACATCTGCTGAAGTAGTTGCAAAGGATTTCACCACCCCTTTCTTCTTGTAGTCTAACTACTTCCCATCACTCAATCTCTTTGTCGGACACTCATTTGCATAGTGACCCATCCCATTGCACTTATAATATTTCACTAACTGTAAATCGAATTTGGTCTTACCTTCACCTTGATCCTTTTCAGTGCAATCACGAGCCTTATGTCCCATCTTACCACATCGGTAGCACTTTCCAGAATTCAGGATACATTCCCCAGCATTCCTTTTGCCACATTTATCACAAACTGGATACTTATTTTTCTTACCATCAGACTTTTTTGAAGAATTCTTACCTTTCTCCTTCCACCTCGGTCTCTTCTTCTGCTGGTTGTTATAGAACACTTGATCATCGGAAAACTCCATTTCCACCTTCTCAGCACATAGAACAAGCTTTTCATAACTTTTAAACTCAAGAGAAGCTAATGCCATTCGATATTTTGGCTTCAATCCTAAGTAAAAACGATTGATTTTACTATCAAGGTCTCGGATAAAATTTGGAGCATACCTTTCCAATCGAGTGAACCTTTCTTCATAGGTAGCCACTGAGTCTTCCTCTTGCCTCAATTCCAAGAATTGTTTTTCCATCCTAAGTCGAACAGCCTTAGGAAAATACTTCTCAAGAAACATACCTTTCAATTCATCCCAGTCGAGAGCATCAATCTCATCAGCGTCCCTGATATTTTTAACCATCGACCACCACTGATCTGCCTCACCCTCCAAACGGTAAATAGCAAGACTAACCTGTTGATTGTCTGAACACCCCGTGACATAGAAAATCTTCTCCAGTTCTTTAATCCACCCTTCAGCTAGCATAGGGTCAGATGATCCTCTGAATGATGGGGGATGTTGCCTCATGAAATGTTCCACCACTGACATGTTCCTCTGTGGTTGGTCTGTCTGATCTCGTGCATGGATACCACCACCATTTATATCCTGAGTCAACTGCACCATTACTACAACAAACTATTCAGTTCCAATTCCAACCATCTCAAGAGGATGATTCGGAAGGTTATTTCCTTATGTATGCCTTCCTAGCACTACTTCCCCGTTTCCTCTGTGGAAAACTATTCTAAACAAACATGTCTTAGATGAAGCAACATGGTAATCTTCAAATGCTATATCACTTAAATTTGACCATAAAAAAATATTTTTGGTTAATCATTTAATAGAATTCTAACTCATAAAGTTATCTAAACCGACCTTTGATACCAACTATGAGGCCCCAGCCTTAAACCTTACTTAATCTTGAGTTATTATAAGATTACACATTGAGGATCTTTTTGGGTTTAGAGTTTTAGAGAATTAGATCATAAAACTTGCATTACATTCCACATATAAACAAAGTGGTTACATAAAGATAGTATTCTTCACTCCCATCAATGGAAACATATTTAAAATAAAAAATGGATTCATTATTGACACTTCCTCGACACTATCATCATATCATGTACCTTTCCCTTGACCTGTGAAAAACATTTCAAAAAAACTTGGGATGAGCATAAAAAGATCAGTAAGGGATATAAAAATATGGAAAGGAAACATGGGTACATATATACATAAGGATGAGATCATACTTTACCCATAAAACATAAGCACTTTAACATACCTCATCAAATCATGAATAAATCATAGAAATCATAAGACATAAAGGTAACTTGAGGCATTCATAACATTCTTACGTAGGGAGTAACCCTCTTGGTTACGTTTGGAATACCCATCAGAGTATATTCCCTAAATCTCTTCGGAGAAACCTTAACGTTTCACTCCTTCGCATTACCCAATGCATTGGAGAGCTATATCGGGCTCACCCGCCCTTAGTTTATCACGGAACCACCCGTTTTCATAATAATTCCCAAGAACCTCAACATAATCGTATCACATAAAACACGCATAAAGGAAACATAACATTTCCACCTTTAAATCATAAGATATCAATACAACACATTGATATAAAAACATTATGAAAACCATTTTCAATACCAAAATAAAAGAAAAGTAAAACATGGTATTTATTTTTCTTTTAAAAAGAAGGTATGGCTTGCAGAGGAAGCCGAAACTCAAATAACGTTCACGACGGCGGAGAAGTCGTTGTCCCTGCATACGTACAACAAAGACATTCACTTTTGTCGTTTAGTAAATTGCTTCGCATAAAAAATATTCCTTTTGGATAAACGTAAAAGTAAAAGGGGTTTATAAACCGTATAAAAGAAGGTTGTGTATAAAAGAAAATATGCCTCAATGAAAGGAGATTGAGACGAAGTCCCATACCTCGTATCCGACTTGACCCGACCGTTCTTTAATCTCTTGAATAATAAACTTGAGTTAATCTCTAGTTGCTTAAGACCCTTTTTCATCATCATTATTCCTTTTATACCATGTTATGAACATCATGTAATCATTTAAGTTAATAATGTTCATTTTGTCGGTATTTGGTTCTTAAGTCAAAAATAGACTTCTTACACTTACATGTTGTTAATTTGGTCAAAGGTTCGTTATATCCAGAATCATATTAATGATTTGGATAACATATATATCATATATATTCATCATATACATGTATTTATAATATTACATCACATTTAGAGGTAAGAAATGAAATGCACCATTCATGGAGACGGTAAGCCGTACGTACGCATGAACGCTACTTCCATTTCTATTTTGTATTTTCTGGAATGGAATCATAATGATATAATATTATATTATAATTCCAGTATAATAACATATATAATATCATTAACTTTATCCTTTACACATCCCACATATGGTTTTAACGAATCAAATCACTTTCAGGGGGTGGTAGTCTGCACTTCCTAAAATGAAGATATCGTGTTTACCCATAATGGAAACAATAATGGCATGCCATAAATGAAAAATACAGAAGCTTAAGGAAGAATAAACATATTATATATCATATATAAAAATAGTGACATCATAATGGAAACCTTTGAAGGTGTTAAATGAGTATTGAACCGTCATCGCTTCGGGAGGCAGAATTTCTCCATTGTCGGAAACCGTATGTTCTTTAACCATTTGATGTAGTTGTGTGAGAGTGTAGCTCGAATAAATCTTATAAAAACATCATATTATATTGAATATACTGTTTTTGTTACAAAAGAAGTAAATAAAAAGAGTTTTGGGGGTTGGAGAAGCAAAATAAAACAAATGAACATGAGAGAATGAATTACCTTTAAAACTGTAACTCTTTTTGATTTGAGCCTAAAGTATTCCTTTGAAGAGATTATGCCCAAAGGGAATACTCTAGGATGAGTAGAGGGATGTGGAGAGAGTAAATGGGCAGGTGATGGCCGAGCCAAAGTCTTGAAGAGTGTGTGAAATGAGGTAGAGGTGGGGGCCTTTTATAAGAGGAGAGGAGGGGCACTTTTGGAAATCATGAAACTATTATTCTATTTTCCAAAGTGTTTCGAATTTATAAGGTCCCAAATTGATATATTTTGAATATAAGATGATAAGGCTTCTAAATATTCCCATCCAATAGGTTTTGGACATGCGTAGGTTTTAGATATTACATTATCTTTCCATTTTATTTAAATCGTTAAATAATGAGGTCATCGCTGCATCATCATGATGTCATAAATAATTTAATTTATTTAAAGTATAAAAATTATAAAACAAATACTATGATGTAGGAAATATCTTTATCTATCCA
The DNA here is from genome assembly GCA_963277665.1 of Viscum album. Taxonomy (NCBI): domain Eukaryota; kingdom Viridiplantae; phylum Streptophyta; class Magnoliopsida; order Santalales; family Viscaceae; genus Viscum; species Viscum album. The sequence continues at coordinate 822,701,696 of OY728165.1, forward strand.
AAGAGTATTTATATACAAAAATATGATTAGTATAACCCCTTCTAAAAATTGTTTTAGTAAAACAATTTATGTTAGTGTCGTTTTCACCTTTATTTTAAAAAAAAGGCATTAAAGTCATTATCTCACCCAAGTGGCTCAATGGGGTCCCCTAAATCTACCAATGGGTTTTCTTGGTCGGCCATGACACAACCAATAGGGTTAGGACATGTGTCAATATCATCTCATTTTATTAAAGCATTATTTTTACCTTAAACTACACTAATTACCTCTAATCGCGATTAATGAAAAAAGGTTAATATTCACCAAAAAATTATTTTCACCCCATTGAACCACATTTTACATACTAATGTCAAATATGTATGTCGGATTTTCAAAATTCAATACACATTAGTGGTAAACTTTCATTTAACTGAAAAATCAGTTTGCTTGATTACCACTTAGTGGTTTCACTATTCATCAAAAATTGGAGTTTTTCAGAAAAATACCAAAACTTCGACCTAAGCTATATTTGATATTCTAAATACAAAAATGATTTCCATTTTACAAAATTAAAAACATATAAGTCACATTAATTAATTTAATAATTAATTCCTGCTATCATGACAAATAGCGTGTTTTTATGAAACAATAAGTATCAAAAGATTGACACCACTTTAAGTCTAATTTCAAAGTGAAATTGATTCCAATTACCACCATTGGATTAAATGGTAAAAATATATTCTAATTTCACTTCAAAACCAATTCAAAAGATAATCTAATCACATAAATAAATTAGATTAAAAAGCAGTTTTGATATAAAATGCAGTATTTTTCACTATTCATTAAAAAATGAACATTGTCCGAAAAATACCAAAAATTCACACAAAGTAAATTTTGATGTCCCAATCATAAAGAATATGTTTATTTTGACAAACATAGCTTATAAAATTTTCAAAAGATAGATTTAAAAATGGTTTTCCATCATAGGCCAGTAAAACAATCTTTTAAGAATATTAGTGTATTTCATGCTTAAGATTGGATTTATTTTCATTTTAAGCCTCTAAAACACTATCTAATTCATTAATAGACATAGATAAAAATATCTATTATTCATTACTTACTTGGGATGTTACATCCTTCCTCCCTTTAGAAAATTGTGTCCCCGCAATTTATTTACTTATCGAATAAATGGGGGTACTTATCCCTCATTACATTTTCAGATTCCCATGTTGCCTCTTCAACCATATGGTATTTCCATAAAACCTTTACCTGATGAATCACCTTATTCCGCAACACTTGCTCCCTGTGGTCAAGAATCTGGACCGGTTGTTCCTCATAAGATAGGTTCTCTTCCAGCTGAACTACCTCTGGACTCAAAACATGATATGGATCTGGCATATACTTTCTCAACATCGAAACGTGAAAAACATTGTGTACCTGAGATAAACTCGGAGGTAAAGCCACTCGGTAAGCAACTGATCCAACTCACTCTAGAATTTCATATGGTCCAATAAACCTTGGACTCATCTTTCCTTTCTTTCCAAATATCATCACACTTTTCCAAGGAGAAACCTTGAGAAAAACATGATCACCTACCTCAAAAGATAGATCCTTCCTCCTGTTGTCTGCATAACTCTTCTGCCTGCTCTGAGCTGTTCTCATGTGATTCTGAATCAACTGACCTTTTTCTGCCATCTCTTCTACCACTTCTGGTCCCATCAACTTCCTTTCACCCACTTTATCCCAGAAAGATGGAGTTCGACACCGCTTCCCATATAATGCCTGAAATGGTTCCATCTGTATACTGGAATGAAAACTGTTATTATATGAAAATTAAACCAAAGAAAGATGTTGGTCCCAACTTCCCTGATAATCCATAGAGCATGAACGTAGCATATCCTCCAAGGTCTAAATTGTTCGTTCTGACTGCCCATCTGATTGAGGATGAAAAGCTGTACTAAAATTTAATTCAGTACCCAATGACTTCTGAAGGCCTTTCCAAAAGTTAGAAGTAAACCTGGGATCACGATCCGATACAATGGAGAGAGGAACTCCATGTAACCTGACTATCTCTTTAATATACAAACGGGAAAGTTGATCTAGGGAAAAGGTATCTCTTATAGTAAAGAAATGAGCAGATTTAGTCAAGCGATCAACAATAACCCATATTGCATTATTACCTCGAGATGTCTTCGGTAATCCCACAAAAAAGTCCATGGATATATTCTCCCATTTCCACTCTGGCACTGGTAAAGGCTGAAGCATCCCTTTCAGTAACTGCCGCTCTACTTTAACCTGTTGACATGTCAAACACTTCACAGTAAAATCAGTAATACCTCTTTTCATTCCATCCCACCAGTAATACTCCCGCAGATCTCTATACATCTTAGTACTTCCAGGATGAACTGAAAACGGAGAACTATGAGCTTCACATAACAAATCTCTCTTCAACTGTGAATCACAAGGCACACACAATCTCTTCCCAAAACTCAAAACGCGAACATTATCAATGTTGAATTCAGGAAACTTACCTTTCTGAACTATCTCTACCTTTTTCTACAACTTACTGTCTTGCTTCTGTGCTTTCTTGATTATATCTGATAGAGATGATCTCACTGATACCTGAAACAAAACAGAAGAACTTCCTGCACCAACAACTTCTCTTCCAAAGTTCATCAAATCCTTAACCAAAGGATCACGTTCCAAACGCAACATTGTTAATGAAGCATTACTTTTTCGACTTAAAGCATCAACCACTTTATTTTCTTTTCCCGGATGGTAATGAATTATACAATCATAATCCTTGATTAATTATAGCCATCTCCTCTGTCTCATGTTCAATTCTTTCTGAGTGAATATATACTTTAAACATTTGTGTTCGGTATATATTTCACACATTACTCCATACAAATGATGCCTCCAAATTTTTAAAGCAAAAACAACAGCAGCTAATTCCAAATCATGTGTAGGGTAATTTACCTCATGAGTTTTCAACTGTCGTGAAGCATAAGAAATTACCTGATCATTCTGCATTAGGACGCAACCAAGTCCTTTCAATGAAGCATCACTGTATATAACAAACTCACCATTCCTGGAAGGTAGTTCCAAAACTGGAGCATTCACTAATCTTCTTTTCAATTCCTGAAAACAGTCATCACATTCTTTTGTCCAGATAAACTTAAAACCCTTCCAAGTTAGCTTAGTCATTGGACTAGATAACCCTGAAAAATTTCTAACAAACCTTCGGTAATAGCCTGCCAAACCAAGGAAGCTACGAATCTCAGTTACATTTGTGGGTCTTGGCCAGTCTTCCACAACCTTTTTTTTTGCAGGATCAATAGTTATCCCATCTTTAGAAACAATTTGACCAAGGAAACAAATTTGTTGCAACCAAAACTCACACTTGCTGAATTTTCCATACAGTTTCTTTTCTTTTAAGGTTTGCAAGATAACCCTTAAATGTCTTTCATGCTCCTCTTTAATTTTTGAAAACACTAAAATATCATCAATTAAAACCACCACAAACTTATCCGAGAACTCATGGAAAATTCTATTCATTAAGTCCATGAATACAGCAGGTGCATTGGTTAGCCCAAAAGGCATTACTACAAATTCATAATGGCCATATCTCATACGAAACACGGTTTTCGGAACATCTGCCTTTTTACCTTCAGCAGATGGTACCCCGATCTCAGATCAATCTATGAAAAAAACTGAGCTCCCTGGAGCTGATCAAACAAATCATTGATATGAGGCAAAGGATATTTTTTCATAACAGTGATGTTATTCAAGGATCTATAATCAATGCAAAGTCTCATAGAACCATCTTTCTTTTTAACAAATAAAACAGGAGCACCCCATGGTGATGTGCTAGGTCGAATGAAACCTTTCTCTAATAAATCTTGCAATTGCTCCTTCAACACTAAAAGTTCAATTTGAGACATTCGATAAGGGGGTTTTGAAATTGGCTTAGCATCAAGAACTAAGTCAACAGTAAACTCAACTTCCCAATCTGGTATTATTCCCAGCAACTCATCAGGAAAAACATCAGGATACTCATTTACCACTGGCACATCATTAATCTGAACAGTTCCTTTATTTTAAACGATGTGTGCAAGGTAACATTCATTTCCATCTATTACAAGTTTCTTGGCCTCTTGATAAGTTATCAACAGTAAGGGTTCATTCTTGTACACAAACTGAAAGACTTTCTGAAAAGAAACTTCATTAGCTCTACAGTCAATCTTAGCATGGTAAATAGAGAGCCAATCCATACCCAGGATAACATCAAACTCTACTAGAGGTAGAACAATAAGATTTGCAAGTAGGTTCATTCCACAGATAAGGATAGGAAGATTCTTATAAATTCTTTTTGCCTCAATATTTCCCCCAGGTGTTTTTTCCACAAGTTCAAGAGTCATTTAATGAGATGGTATTCCTATTTTATTAGAAAAGGTTTCAGAGATGAAAGAATGTGTAGACCCCGAATCAAACAACACACTGGAATAATCTGAAAAAACAAACAAAGTACCTGATACAACTTCATTTGACGGCCTGACATCTGCTGAAGTAGTTGCAAAGGATTTCACCACCCCTTTCTTCTTGTAGTCTAACTACTTCCCATCACTCAATCTCTTTGTCGGACACTCATTTGCATAGTGACCCATCCCATTGCACTTATAATATTTCACTAACTGTAAATCGAATTTGGTCTTACCTTCACCTTGATCCTTTTCAGTGCAATCACGAGCCTTATGTCCCATCTTACCACATCGGTAGCACTTTCCAGAATTCAGGATACATTCCCCAGCATTCCTTTTGCCACATTTATCACAAACTGGATACTTATTTTTCTTACCATCAGACTTTTTTGAAGAATTCTTACCTTTCTCCTTCCACCTCGGTCTCTTCTTCTGCTGGTTGTTATAGAACACTTGATCATCGGAAAACTCCATTTCCACCTTCTCAGCACATAGAACAAGCTTTTCATAACTTTTAAACTCAAGAGAAGCTAATGCCATTCGATATTTTGGCTTTAATCCTAAGTAAAAACGATTGATTTTACTATCAAGGTCTCGGATAAAATTTGGAGCATACCTTTCCAATCGAGTGAACCTTTCTTCATAGGTAGCCACTGAGTCTTCCTCTTGCCTCAATTCCAAGAATTGTTTTTCCATCCTAAGTCGAACAGCCTTAGGAAAATACTTCTCAAGAAACATACCTTTCAATTCATCCCAGTCGAGAGCATCAATCTCATCAGCGTCCCTGATATTTTTAACCATCGACCACCACTGATCTGCCTCACCCTCCAAACGGTAAATAGCAAGACTAACCTGTTGATTGTCTGAACACCCCGTGACATAGAAAATCTTCTCCAGTTCTTTAATCCACCCTTCAGCTAGCATAGGGTCAGATGATCCTCTGAATGATGGGGGATGTTGCCTCATGAAATGTTCCACCACTGACATGTTCCTCTGTGGTTGGTCTGTCTGATCTCGTGCATGGATACCACCACCATTTATATCCTGAGTCAACTGCACCATTACTACAACAAACTATTCAGTTCCAATTCCAACCATCTCAAGAGGATGATTCGGAAGGTTATTTCCTTATGTATGCCTTCCTAGCACTACTTCCCCGTTTCCTCTGTGGAAAACTATTCTAAACAAACATGTCTTAGATGAAGCAACATGGTAATCTTCAAATGCTATATCACTTAAATTTGACCATAAAAAAATATTTTTGGTTAATCATTTAATAGAATTCTAACTCATAAAGTTATCTAAACCGACCTTTGATACCAACTATGAGGCCCCAGCCTTAAACCTTACTTAATCTTGAGTTATTATAAGATTACACATTGAGGATCTTTTTGGGTTTAGAGTTTTAGAGAATTAGATCATAAAACTTGCATTACATTCCACATATAAACAAAGTGGTTACATAAAGATAGTATTCTTCACTCCCATCAATGGAAACATATTTAAAATAAAAAATGGATTCATTATTGACACTTCCTCGACACTATCATCATATCATGTACCTTTCCCTTGACCTGTGAAAAACATTTCAAAAAAACTTGGGATGAGCATAAAAAGCTCAGTAAGGGATATAAAAATATGGAAAGGAAACATGGGTACATATATACATAAGGATGAGATCATACTTTACCCATAAAACATAAGCACTTTAACATACCTCATCAAATCATGAATAAATCATAGAAATCATAAGACATAAAGGTAACTTGAGGCATTCATAACATTCTTACGTAGGGAGTAACCCTCTTGGTTACGTTTGGAATACCCATCAGAGTATATTCCCTAAATCTCTTCGGAGAAACCTTAACGTTTCACTCCTTCGCATTACCCAATGCATTGGAGAGCTATATCGGGCTCACCCGCCCTTAGTTTATCACGGAACCACCCGTTTTCATAATAATTCCCAAGAACCTCAACATAATCGTATCACATAAAACACGCATAAAGGAAACATAACATTTCCACCTTTAAATCATAAGATATCAATACAACACATTGATATAAAAACATTATGAAAACCATTTTCAATACCAAAATAAAAGAAAAGTAAAACATGGTATTTATTTTTCTTTTAAAAAGAAGGTATGGCTTGCAGAGGAAGCCGAAACTCAAATAACGTTCACGACGGCGGAGAAGTCGTTGTCCCCGCATACGTACAACAAAGACATTCACTTTTGTCGTTTAGTAAATTGCTTCGCATAAAAAATATTCCTTTTGGATAAACGTAAAAGTAAAAGGGGTTTATAAACCGTATAAAAGAAGGTTGTGTATAAAAGAAAATATGCCTCAATGAAAGGAGATTGGGACGAAGTCCCATACCTCGTATCCGACTTGACCCGACCGTTCTTTAATCTCTTGAATAATAAACTTGAGTTAATCTCTAGTTGCTTAAGACCCTTTTTCATCATCATTATTCCTTTTATACCATGTTATGAACATCATGTAATCATTTAAGTTAATAATGTTCATTTTGTCGGTATTTGGTTCTTAAGTCAAAAATAGACTTCTTACACTTACATGTTGTTAATTTGGTCAAAGGTTCGTTATATCCAGAATCATATTAATGATTTGGATAACATATATATCATATATATTCATCATATACATGTATTTATAATATTACATCACATTTAGAGGTAAGAAATGAAATGCACCATTCATGGAGACGGTAAGCCGTACGTACGCATGAACGCTACTTCCATTTCTATTTTGTATTTTCTGGAATGGAATCATAATGATATAAGATTATATTATAATTCCAGTATAATAACATATATAATATCATTAACTTTATCCTTTACACATCCCACATATGGTTTTAACGAATCAAATCACTTTCAGGGGGTGGTAGTCTGCACTTCCTAAAATGAAGATATCGTGTTTACCCATAATGGAAACAATAATGGCATGCCATAAATGAAAAATACAGAAGCTTAAGGAAGAATAAACATATTATATATCATATATAAAAATAGTGACATCATAATGGAAACCTTTGAAGGTGTTAAATGAGTATTGAACCGTCATCGCTTCGGGAGGCAGAATTTCTCCATTGTCGGAAACCGTATGTTCTTTAACCATTTGATGTAGTTGTGTGAGAGTGTAGCTCGAATAAATCTTATAAAAACATCATATTATATTGAATATCCTGTTTTTGTTACAAAAGAAGTAAATAAAAAGAGTTTTGGGGGTTGGAGAAGCAAAATAAAACAAATGAACATGAGAGAATGAATTACCTTTAAAACTGTAACTCTTTTTGATTTGAGCCTAAAGTATTCCTTTGAAGAGATTATGCCCAAAGGGAATACTCTAGGATGAGTAGAGGGATGTGGAGAGAGTAAATGGGCAGGTGATGGCCGAGCCAAAGTCTTGAAGAGTGTGTGAAATGAGGTAGAGGTGGGGGCCTTTTATAAGAGGAGAGGAGGGGCACTTTTGGAAATCATGAAACTATTATTCTATTTTCCAAAGTGTTTCGAATTTATAAGGTCCCAAATTGATATATTTTGAAGATAAGAAGATAAGGCTTCTAAATATTCCCATCCAATAGGTTTTGGACATGCGTAGGTTTTAGATATTACATTATCTTTCCATTTTATTTAAATCGTTAAATAATGAGGTCATCGCTGCATCATCATGATGTCATAAATAATTTAATTTATTTAAAGTATAAAAATTATAAAACAAATACTATGATGTAGGAAATATCTTTATCTATCCAAAGAGTATTTATATACAAAAATATGATTAGTATAACCCCTTCTAAAAATTGTTTTAGTAAAACAATTTATGTTAGTGTCGTTTTCACCTTTATTTTAAAAAAAAGGCATTAAAGTCATTATCTCACCCAAGTGGCTCAATGGGGTCCCCTAAATCTACCAATGGGTTTTCTTGGTCGGCCATGACACAACCAATAGGGTTAGGACATGTGTCAATATCATCTCATTTTATTAAAGCATTATTTTTACCTTAAACTACACTAATTACCTCTAATCGCGATTAATGAAAAAAGGTTAATATTCACCAAAAAATTATTTTCACCCCATTGAACCACATTTTACATACTAATGTCAAATATGTATGTCGGATTTTCAAAATTCAATACACATTAGTGGTAAACTTTCATTTAACTGAAAAATCAGTTTGCTTGATTACCACTTAGTGGTTTCACTATTCATCAAAAATTGGAGTTTTTCAGAAAAATACCAAAACTTCGACCTAAGCTATATTTGATATTCTAAATACAAAAATGATTTCCATTTTACAAAATTAAAAACATATAAGTCACATTAATTAATTTAATAATTAATTCCTGCTATCATGACAAATAGCGTGTTTTTATGAAACAATAAGTATCAAAAGATTGACACCACTTTAAGTCTAATTTCAAAGTGAAATTGATTCCAATTACCACCATTGGATTAAATGGTAAAAATATATTCTAATTTCACTTCAAAACCAATTCAAAAGATAATCTAATCACATAAATAAATTAGATTAAAAAGCAGTTTTGATATAAAATGCAGTATTTTTCACTATTCATTAAAAAATGAACATTGTCCGAAAAATACCAAAAATTCACACAAAGTAAATTTTGATGTCCCAATCATAAAGAATATGTTTATTTTGACAAACATAGCTTATAAAATTTTCAAAAGATAGATTTAAAAATGGTTTTCCATCATAGGCCAGTAAAACAATCTTTTAAGAATATTAGTGTATTTCATGCTTAAGATTGGATTTATTTTCATTTTAAGCCTCTAAAACACTATCTAATTCATTAATAGGCATAGATAAAAATATCTATTATTCATTACTTACTTGGGATGTTACACGTTTAGTTTACAGTGGTCATATTGACCAATGGTCATATAATAGTCAAAACCCAACTCTCATTTTAATTATACTGATGGTATCAAATGAAACATTTTTGTTGAGTATAAAAATAAAATAAAATAAAACAACACACAAAATTAGGAAACAAGATTTATTCAAAATTTCGGGTCGTTACAATCTTCCCCCAATAAGAAATTGCGTCCTCTCAATTTTTAAAATTGGGTTTTGAAATTTTATTGAAATCCCCACATCGGAAAAGGAGTCAGTAAAACTATTACTTTAAAAGAAAGAAAGGGAAGTACAAAGGTCACCCGAGTTAACCCATACTAGGATCCCATGTAGGAAAACATGGACATGGAGGAAAAAAACAAGGGTCACGTTATAAGGGAGAGTGATAGAAAACATTATTAGGAGAAAGTTAACCATAAGAAAATCCCAAACTTACGATGTGTGTAAACGGTCTTTGATTACCTAGTAGGAAACGTAAACCAACAACGTTTTTTTTACATTCCTTTTCATAATTTTGAGGAATTAATTTACTACATAGAACAAAAACATAAGAAAATATACCTAACTTCAAGTAGAGTTTCATCCTTTAATAAGTCCCTACCAACACTAATATTTTCTCCAAATGATGAGAATTCAAAAACACTTGGTCTCATAAAAAGCACAAGAATCATCTTCAATAGAATCACATAATCCACAAAAGATTAACTATCTATTTCTTCTATCTTTAATCATTATCCCAAAAACAGAAAGGTTAAGTTAAAACAACTCTTCAAAAAGAAAGAATCCCATAGGAATGGAAACTACTTTTAAATCTTCAAAGTTCCATGGTACTACCAAAAGTTCATCATGGACCATTCCATAAATAACGGTCCTTAAAATTCCTCAAAATAAACCAAACTAAGATTGAAACCCAAATACAATAAGGGTTTGATAACATAGTCTTCCAAAATAAACTTCATTGTTCATCTCCAAACAACATCAACCACTCCTAAAATCTTATTACAAAAGTAGCTAACCTAAACATATTTTACTCAAGATAGGTTAATCATTCCCATAAGTAACCTAAATTACTATAAGTCCACCTTAAATTCATCGATTCTTCAAAATATAAGTCAACCTTACTCCTCAATGAAAATACCATAGTAATCTATTTACTACGATCATATAGGGTCCCCAAAATAGTGAACGTTTTCCAAAATAATAATCATCTTTTAATCCCCTAATCATCCATGTCATATTAATATGGCAATCGTCGCATTTCCTATCACATTGGTTGTTGGGACATTTTCTTCCATTTCCTACCATTAACTAAAAAGAGAAAGCATAATTAGGGGCTTAAGTACTTAGCCAATAATCATGAAAAGGAACTGAAAGCATATAAAGATAACTTGTAGAAGAAAAGTATACCCTAACTTGTGATCCCCTAGGTTCCCATATAGGTTATCCATGATCATATATTCTTATTTGAATATTTATTTTATTTTATCTTTGTTCCTTTAATAATGGTTCATACTAAGCTTATGAATTTACCAAAGCATATCCCCTGGGAGTGTCGTAACCAAGAGTGCAGCAAGGCCCGTTGTCGTGAACCAGTTCCCGTTCGTGTCTAGCTCAAAGCAGCATTTTCGGGTTTTACCCCTATGTACCTCTGTGTCAGAGCCACCTCTACCTGCTCGTATCCAGACAGGGATGTATTTTCTTGGAAACCCCATACTCAATACTCACCAAAATACCAGGAATATTTCATATATTTAAACTTTTATATAGGGTTCTTCCTAGAGTTTTCATGTCCTAATTTCCATAAATAACTAAACCATCCTTTGATACCAACTATAGCATCCTGCCTTTTTATCACATAAACTTTCATTACATTTTACAAAAACCGAGGATCTTTAAGGTTTAGTGTCTTGGAAACCAAGAACTTAAAACATGAAAACATAAAACATTCTTCTTAAATACTTGATAGGATTCTCCTAATGTTCATCCTAGGTTCATTACTGCATCTCATAACATGGGGACATAAATAAAAAGAAAGGGTGGGCAGAAGGCCCAGTAAGGTAAACCAGAGAAACATTTAACATGTGAACTTGAGATACATCAACTATGTCATGAAAAAGAACTTTAAGGCATGAGAAAGAATAATGTGGAGTATCATAATAAAAATAAAATTTTTTATAACTTGAAGATGTGGCTACAACATTTAATATTGACAATCATTTCGTTCCACCAAGGTCCATCCCCAAGGTGTCATTAAAAATTACCAAGGTTATTCACCAAGGTATCAGTCTAAAAGGTCATCTCTAGAGATTAAGTCTTTACCCAATGCATTGGAGAGCTATCTAGGCGCACCATTGACATGTCTTTATTATCATGTGATCCACATATATCATCATCAATCATTTAATAAACAACCCATATATCATAAAATAAATGGGTTTCATTTCATAATCATAACGTTTTAAAAAAAACTGCTTTAAAGACATGATCTTTATGTCACTTTAAACCCACGAAAAAGGGAAAGCGGGTTTCATGTATGTAAATCCCAGAATTTAAAATAGAACATTTTGATATATATGTGAATACCCCTTTATAAATAAGATCTTTGAGTATTCACTTAATAACACAAAATAATTTTGAGATAAAGAGGGAGGTATTTTTAGACGAAAACTATGCAGCATAACGGCTATGATACATGGTTTTAGAAAACATTGAAAAGAGAGGGGACATGGGTCACCCACTAAAAATGATTCATAAAATAGTAGGGGAATAGAATACACAGTATTTAATAACATGGTAATGAAATTTGAATGATATACCATATGAAACGATGAACTTGAAAGGAAGACAAAAAATAAGGTTTCTCTTATGAGAATTCGGCAGCCTAATGGCGTCACTTAAAACATCCAAAAATGGATTGACGAGATCAAATAAAGTCTCTCATCATATGAATATGAATGATCAGTATGATAGATATAGAGATCATACCCCAACATAATAAAAAGGAACTTGAAATACTTGACATGAAAATAGATCTTGAAAACGAGAAGGGTGAAAGAATCCCTTAAAATTCGGCAGCCTAACGGCGTCAGTTAAACTTCATCAAAAAGAATTGACAATATCAAATAGGGTCTCTCATCATATGAAAATAAGATTACAGTATGATATATATAGAGATCATACCCCAACATAATAGAAAGGAACTTGAAAGGCTTGACATGAAAGTAGAACTTTGAAAAATTGAAGGGTGAAAGAATCCCTTAGAAATTCGGCAGCCTAACGGCGTCAGTTAAACTTCATCAAAAAGAATTGAAAAGATCAAATAGGGTCTCTCATCATATGAACATAAGAGTCTAGTATGATATATATAGAGATCATACCCCAACATAATAGAACGGAACTTGAAATACTTTACCTGAAAATAGATCTTGAAAACTGAGAAGGGAGAAAGAATCCGTTACAAAAATTACGGCAGCCTAACGACGCCCCTTAAAACTTCATAAAACGAAATAATGAGAGTAAGAGGGAATCTATCATTATATGAAAATGAAAAGGGCATGAAGAGGAGTGTAAAAGAACATCCTTTAACATAAGAACATGGAGCATAAAAGGAATGACATAAAAGAGATTACTTGAAAAGAAAGAGAGAGGTCGGATCCCTTACCTTAAAATGTAACTCTTAAAACTCAAAGGTTGGGACCTTGAGGGATTGGGGGCACCTTGGGAGGACTCCTTGGGAGGTAATGAGACCAGAACTTCGTTGGGGGATAGTGGGGAGTCGAATGGATGAGAGGATGGCTTGGTATTTATAGGGAAAGTGAGGGGACAAGGCATTAATGGCCAAGGGACACCTCATTGGTGGTTTTGGAAAAACCATGGGCTTGCCCATGGTATTTTCCCATGGTATTGGCCACTTGGGACACCTCATACCTTATCTTACTATTCATAAGTCGACAATATTGATTACATACTTAATACATCATTTAATAATGTCATTAAACACCTGTAACTTAAAAACTGTATTTTCACTATTCATCGAAAATTCAACTTTCTCAGAATAATCCCAAAATTTCACCTTTACCAAATATCAATGCTCTGATTTCAAAAATGAAATCCATTTTATAAAAATAACTTTCTAAATATTTTTAATTAAAAACACTATTCATCGAAAATTCATTTTTTTCAGAAAAATCCCCAAAAATTTCCTTAACATAATATCGAGGCTCTGAGTTCAAAAAAGAAGTCCATTTTATAAAAATAATTTTCTAAATATTTTTAATTAAATTTTTAATTAAAAAACACTATTCATCTGAAAAAACTAATACTTCAATAATAATTTATGAAACTGTTATTTAACCATTTTATTGAATCACATTACTTAATAACAGTTCCAAGCTTATTTTAATACTTTCTTTCAGTGAGATTACTAATCCATTTGGTCACATTACTAATCCTAAGCATAAAATCCCTATTCATAATTTACTATTCATCAAAAATTAAGTTGATCTTATTAGACTCTAAATTTTGTACTGAACATAATTGTCGAAGATCATTTTTCGAAAATCATTACACATTTTTAATTATTTAAGGTTTACCTAAACATTTTTAAAATATCCTTTTTCTAAAATTCATCAAAAATATGCATACTATTTTTAACTGGACATTTGAAAATTCATAAACTTCATCATAAGAAGAAATCAAAATTTTTATTTAAAACAAAGGATTACACAAGGAAGTTACGGTCTCCCTACATAGCCCCTTATCACACCAGCATAGGACCTAAGTGTGAGGTGTGCTAAGGTGAGAGAATCTGAGGGAGGCTCGGCCAACATCGCACGAGTAGTAATTTCTATCAATTTGAACTTCTCACGAAGGTGATCCCGTTCTAGATTCACACGATGAAGTTCAGCTTGGGTTTGGTCCAGAGCAAAGCCCAGTGGTGTTACCTCCTTCCCAAGTTCTGTTAGATGGGCTTCGATTGGTCCAAGACTACTGGGTGAGGCCATCGAATCTTCTTTCTATATTAATTAACCAAGATTACTTGTATTTAGAGAAAATAATCGAAACGTTTAGTTTACAGCGTTCATATTGACTAATGGTCATATAACAGTCAAAACCCAATAGTCTCATTTTAATTATACTCATGGTATCAAATGAAACATTTTTTTGACTATAAAAATAAATTAAAATAAAACAACACAGAAAATTAGGAAACAATATTTATTCAAAATTTCGGGTCGTTACATTCACCATCTTCCTCAGAGCATATTGGGGTACGAGATCAGAGCATTTTCACATCTCGATTCCCAGGGCGGGACATCGAGCGCATCCCAATGTCACTTCCACCATTGAGCAGCAGGAACTAGAACTTTCAGGAGTAGTAGCAGGGAGTTGGAACATCTTAGTTTTGCTTGTGCTCTGTTTTTCTCCAACCTATTTCAATATGAGTTTCATTGCTTTTAATTCTACTGTTGCATTAAAACCATACACTATGTCCGACTAATTTACATCGGGGGAATAATCTGGTTGATTTGGGCTGTTTGATCTCATTCATGCACTACATCACTCAATTGGATTAACTCTCTCTTATTTTTTACTGAAAAGATTATTTTCAAAACAACAAGATCGTGTGAAAACCGATCTTGTTTGTTCCATAATTCAAACTATTTCAAATTGAGTAATTCACTGACAAGTGAATTATTCTCGAAAGAGAGAGACACACCAAGCTCAACTGACGAGTTGAGCTCAGTGACTGCTGAATTAATTTCACCATTGGATGGAATGACTTTTACAATCTAGGGACTGTAAGAGATATTTCATAACAAGCTGGCCAGATGACAACTCTGGCCGGTTACTCTTAGTCAGATCCATGTTTTTCTTAAATTGCAGTTCATGAATAAGGTTAAGAAACATCAAATCAGCCAGTGGACTCATCCTTACTCATCTATTGGTTGTTTTCATCACAATTCCTCTTGTTGCTCTGCTCTATCTACTCCCTTGCACTCACTATCTCTCCCTCACTTCTACGAACATTAAATCTCATTCACTTCACTTCACCACCACCATTTGGCTTTGCTCAGTATTTGCATGTGTGTTTTTGTTTAGTCTTTTTTTAGAACACCAAACACAACAATGGGCCTCCCTGTGGTTCAACCCTATCTTTCCACTGTCCTAAGTAGTAAGTAGGTATTAATTTTAGTTTTTCGCTCATGCCCAATAACACACGAGAGTGAAAATTTTGGCGCTATTGATGAGGAGGCTACGTGTGTTTAAAAAAACCAAACAAAAATTCACAAAAAAAATCAAAAAAATTCAATCAAAAAAATTCACTAAAAAAAGAACTGAAAAAAGAGGAAAAAATTGAAATTCAAAAAAAAAAATGTGAACCTGCAGCATTGAAACCAGTTCTATGTCTAAACACTTAGTACCTGGTAACCCTGAGATTGATAAGAACCTCAAATAAGACAAAAAGAACAAAGACAAGTTTAAAATGGAAGAAAACAGAATTGAAAACCTGAACAATCCACTTCCAGAGAATGTGAACCAACATGGAATGATGAATCAACCTAGGAATGAGATAACTGAGAGGCACAGATTGAGAGAGTTATTGTTACCTTCGGTGTCTAGTAATCCTGCATGCATTAGACTCTCTCCTACATCCAGGAATTTTGAGACCAAGAAATCCATGCTTAGTTAGTTTCCAACCTTCAATGGAATTCCTAGTGAAGACTCTCTTTACTTCATTAGAGCCTTTTATTGTAGTGTCCAACAGCTTCCACTTAGGGGTCTCACTGAGGAAGGGCATAAACTGAGAGTGTTCTCATTCTGCCTCAAGGGAAATGCTAGGTCATGGTTACAATAGTTAGAAAAGGAAATCTTTGTCAGCTGGGATCAAGTTTACAATGAATTCACAATGAAATTCTATCCTAGGAGGTTTACATCTAAGATTAGGCACAAAACCACTGGATTCTTTCAGGATGAAGGACAAATGTTTCATGAAGCCTGGGATATGTTTAGAGGTTTACTTAGGCAGTGTCCAGACCATCAATGTACATCTCAATTCCTCATGGAAACCTTCTACAATAGTCTCACCCCTTACCAAAAAACCTTGGGGGATTAGTCTTCTGGAAGAGAATTTAGTGATAGGACTGCTGAGGAGCTCAAACAGATCTTTAAAACTTTAGCTCAGAACTCTCAGCACAAATTCTCTAGGAGGAGAACCATTGTGAGAAAGGAAACATCCCCTACTCCTCAAACTGAAGCCCAAGCTACTGGGTTCTTTAATGAGAACCCACATCAAATCCTTAAGGAGCAGTGTCACCACTGTGGCATGTATGGCCATTCTCAAACCTGGTGTCCAAACTTTGATATGCCTGTCCAGCCTCATGAGAGTGCCAGCTTTTCTGGATATGGACCTCAGATGCAGCCTAGGAATGATCCTTTTTCCAACACCTACAATCAGGGGTATGGGAACCATCCGAACCTTTCATGGAGGGATCAGGGAGTCCTCCGACCTTCTGCCCCTCCTGGATTCCAGCAGCCTCCTAGGTAGTAGTTCCAACCCCAATCCCAACCAAAGGCTGAGTCATCCAACTCAAAATATGACGTGAGAGATATATTTCATCAGTTTATAGGGTGGTTTGATGAAAAAAAGACCAAATATGATTTTGATAAAGTTCAAATGGAGGCTAGAATGAAAACCCTGGAAATTCAAATGGGGCAGTTGGCTAGGGATGCTAGCAGTAGAGAAAATGGTAGGCTTCCCAACACCACTGAAGCAAATACTAGGGAGAATGACATGGATTTGACCACCAGAAGTGGTCTCCAAACTCACCAAGATCCTAGGAAAAACCCCCAAAATGATGAACATGAAAAACTGGGTGAAACTAGAAACTTAAATATGAATGAACCTGAATCTGGAAAACTGGATAGCACCACTAGAATATCTCCAGTTCCCATTGTTCCAACACAAAAACACAAAGAAAATTGTTTGAAAAAAAAGACAATAAAGGGAAGAAATTTTTTGAAGAAGAAGCTCTAGATATGCCCCTAATTGTGAGGAATTTTTCCCCTACAATCCCCTTCCCACAAATAATTAAGAAACCAATTCATGATTCTAAACTGTTGAAATTTTTGAAAGTGGTTAAAAAGATGAACATTGATATCCCATTCCTGGATGAATTAATTCAAAGAACATCATATCTGAAATAACTCAATAAAATTTGTTCAAACAAAAAGACATTGGAGGAATTTTCCACCTATAGCTTGACAGAGGAGTGTAGAGCAGTCTTGAAGAATAGAATACCTCCTAAGCTTCAGGACCCTAGAAGCTTTGTCATCCCTTGAACATTTGGGGATAGAGGTGGTAAGTCCAACTATTTGTGTGATTTAGGTGTTATTATTAATCTGATTCCACTGTCACTTTTTCAGAACCTAAGATTAGGAGTTCCCCAACCCACCACTGTTTTGTTACATATTGCTGATAAGTCCATTACTCATCCAGTGGGTAGGGTCGATGATTTGTAAGTGGGAGTAGGAAAACTCTTTTTTCCTGCTGACTTTATTATCCTTGATATGGATTGTGACCAGGAGGTTCTTATCATTCTTGGTAGGCCCTTCTTGGCCACAGGGGGAGCTGTGATATATGTGTCTAAGGGGAAACTAATTTTCAATTTGGGTGAACAGAAATAATAATTCAATGTGTTTAAGAAAATACAAGAACCCACCCACCCAATTTTCCAAAAAGAAGAGATGTTAGTTGTTGAGAGTAGTGTTGATAATGAGGTAGAAGAGTTTCTGAGAATGATAGCTGAAATCAATAGTGAACCTGAAATCCCTACTGCCTCTTGCATGGGGATCAGCTCAAGTAAGGAGAGAAATTTTTTTGATTAGTATGAGGGAGAATTTTTGGAGAACATAGATAAGTTTGTCTTGGATCAAATTTTTATCCCAAGAGAGGAGTTTGAGTTTGTGGAGATATCTTTTGGAAGCTCTTGCACTAAGGAAAAAGCCTTGTCTACTGCCTTTTTTAAGAGGCAGCATAAAGACCTTGGGCCACCTAGTCCCAAGTGTCTTCCCTCAAGCCAGTCACCACCGAACCTTAAACTCAAGCCTCTCCCTTCCCATCTCAAATATTCCTTTTTGGGAGACAATTCCACCCTTCCTGTGATCATTTCATCAATTCTAGAGGTGAGTCAAGAAAAAAATATGCTTACTATTTTGAGGAGGTACAAGTCTATCATAGGCTGGTCAATTACTGATATCAAAGGGATAATTCCAGCCTTCTGTATGCACAAAATTCCCATAGAACCTAAGTGCCCAGAGTAGAAGCCCAAAGAAGACTTAACCCCAACATGAAGGAAGTTGTGAGAGAAGAAGTTATTAGGTTGTTGGATTCTGGATTAATTTTTCCAATTTCCATAGTCCCTGGGTCAGTCTTGTCCAGGTGGTACCCAAAAAAAGTGGAGTGAAAGTGGTAACTAATGAATGGAATGAGCAAATCTAGACAAGAGCAGTGAATAAATGGAGAGTTTGTATACACTACAGGAAGTTGAATACTACCACAAGAAAGGATCACTTTTCTATGCCATTTTTGGATCAAATGTTAGAGAGGTTGGCAGGTAATGAATTCTTCTTCTTTCATGATGGTTATTCTGGTTACAAACATATTTCCATTGTACCTAAGGACCAAGAGAAAACCACTTTCACCTATCCATTTGGGACATTTGCCTACAGGTGAATGCCCTTTGGCTTTTGTGGTGCTCCTGCCACTTTTCAGAGATGTATGATGGAAATTTTTTCATACATGATTGAGAGGATTGTTGAAGTGTTCATGGATGATTTTTCTGTTGTGGGAGATAACTTTGAGAACTGTCTGAAAAATCTGGAACTAGGGATAGAAAGGTGCCAACAAACCAACTTAGTGTTAAACTATGAAAAGTGCCAATTTATGGCCACTGAAGGCATAGTTTTGGGACACAAGGTTTCTAAGAAGGGGATAGAGGTCCATAATGCTAAGATTGAATTCATTCAGAAGTTTCCCCCATCTGAAAATGTCAAAAGAATTAGAAGTATTTTGGGTCATGCTGGGTTCTACAGGAGGTTCATTAAGGATATTTCTAAGATTACTAGACCCCTGTGCACCCTGCTGGTTAAGGACACACCCTTTGTCTTTGATGACACATGTCTAGAGGCCTTTAATTTTCTCAAGGAAAAATTAACTACTTCACCTATTATCACTACTCCTAACTGGAAACTTCCCTTTGAGGTTATGTGTGATTCTAGTGACTTTGCAGAAGGAGCTGTGTTAGGACATAGGAAGGATAGGAAACTTCATGTTTTTTACTATGCAAGAAAGCTTCTAGATGATGCCCAGAAGAATTATTCTACAACTAGAAAATACTTGGCGACTTCATGTTTTCTTTGGAAAAGTTTGGGAAATATTTTATAGGATCAAGGATCATAATTTTCATAGATCATTCAGCCCTTAAGTATTTGCTGGATAAAAAGGACTCAAATCCTAGACTCATGAGGTGGACCTTGCAGTTACCAGAATTTTATTTAGTGATTAAGGATAAGAAAGGGGTTGAGAATGTAGTTGTAGATCACTTGTCCAGATTTCTCAATTCCCCATGTAAGGAACCAAAATTGATCAACACTTCTTTCCCTAATAAACAATTGTTTGCAGCTTCTGTGCAGCTGACTGCTTGGTATGCAGACTATGCCAACTTTTCAGAAACTGGAGTCATGCCCAAGGATCTCTCACACAATCAGAGGAAGAGGTTTATATCTGAACTGAAATATTATTTCTGGATGACCCTCTTCTCTTTAGAAGGTGTGCTGATGAGATTCTAAGAAGATGTGTGGTTGAGGATGATATTTTACCCATACTTGAGAGCTGCCACTCATCACCTTGGGGTGGCCACCGTGGAGGAGAAAGGACTGCTCAGAAATTTCTACATGCTACTTTCTATTGGAAAACACTATTTAAGGATGCTAAAAGTCAAGTTATTGGCTCTGCAAAATATCAAATGTTGGGAAATGTTGGAATAAGGTAGGAATTACCTCAAAAAGGTATTTTGGAGGTTGAAATCTTTGATGTGTGGGGATTGGACTTCATGGGACCATTTCCATCCTCTTATGGTAATGAGTACATTTTGTTTGTTGTGGACTATGTGTCCAAGTTGGTTGAGGCAGTAGCTCTTCCTAACAATTCAGCTGCTATTGTAGTGAAATTCATTAAGAAAAATATCTTTTCCAGATTTGGTGTACCTCGATCATTTATCACTGATAATGGGACTCACTTCAAGAATTATAAGTTCAAAGGTTTTATGGAGAAGTATGGGTGCTCACATAGGATAGGCACGAATTACCACCCATAGTTCAGTGGGAAAGCAGAAGTTTCAAACAGAGAGCTCAAATAGATTTTAGAGAAAACAGTGTCTAGCTCTAGGAAAGACTGGTCAAGGAAGTTGAATGAGGCCCTTTTGGCCTACAAAACTACTTATAATACTATTATAGGAATGTCACCATATAGGCTACTCTTTGGGAAAGCTTTCCATATACCTATTGAGTTACAACAGAGATATTATTGGGCAGTGAAGGCACTTAACTTTGGTTTTAAATCTACCAGATAGAGGAGACTACAAGAGCTGAGTGAGTTGGATGAGATACGAAGAGAGTCCTATGAGAATGATGAAATTTACGAAGAAAGAACAAATTCTTTTCATGACTCAATTATTCAAAATAGGAATTTCATGGTTGGTGAGAGGGTCCTGCTTTTCAATTCTAGATTGAAGCTGTTTCCATGAAAGTTGAAGTCCAAGTGGTTAGGACCTTTAACCATTGTTAGATTCATGGTTAATGGATCTGTTGAGTTGGTTGGAGATGATAATAGATCCTTCTTAGTCAATGGTCAAAGAATAAAACACTTCTTTTAAGGGAAGTCAAAGGGCTTGGCTGGCATATCTCTATTGGAAGAATGATTTGATTCAAGACTAACTGAGGGCATTAAACTCACTATTGCATGGGATCTAACCCATGGTTGCTCTATAGTTTCTCTTTTATTTTATGTTTTTCAATAAAGTTAATTCATGCTGCTTGATCTCCAGTTCAATTGCTTAACTGCTCATGGTGATTCATGATCTATTATTGTGTTAGAGAGAGTTTTTTCTACCAGAAACTTGGCCTAGAAAACCCAAGAGAGAAATCTAATGCATAATATGGATAACATTTCTATCTACTCACTCCCTTAGGTTACTTTTATTGAACTATAAACTCTAAAATCTTATTTTTCTTGTTTGAACCTACAGTTTATTGAAGTGGAATAACAACCTAGTGATTCTGAAGAGGATTTGTTGATGAAATCCACTAATAAAGGTCCAATAATTCAGGGAAGTGTTGTTCTGCCATTTTCAATTTCAATCACTTGTTTCCTCTTCACTATGAACTAAGTGTGGGGAACTTCCTCCTAATCCATGAGGAATGATTGGGTCTTATTTCATGTGTGTTTTTGTTTAGTCTTTTTTCTAGAACACCAAACACAACAACACGCCTCCATATGGTTCCACCCTGTCTTGACACTATCCTAAGTAGTAAGTAGGTATTAATTTTAGTTTTGTGCCCCTGCCCAACAACGCGCGAGTGTGAAAATTTTGGCGTCGTCTCCGGAGAAGCAACGAGTGTCTCAGTGGTTTTTCCAATTTATATTTTATTTTAAAACACAAAAAAAAACATATAAAAAACATATAAAAAAACACACACACACATCAGTGATGAACTCTAACGAATCTGATACAATATCATTGTTTGACCTGGTTCAAGAGCTTGAGGAGGCTGTTGCAAAGTTTCAATATTGGATGCATGAAAGATATCATCGAGACCTTACAGATGAGGAGACAACTTATTCTCATGAGATCATGCAGCTGATGCAACAAGCCACGGATAAGGTCAAGGGATACCAAGAAGATAGTTCAGTACCACAACCTCCCATTGAAGCCCAACATTCTGGAAAAAAGCTGAGAACTAAAGAGAAAAGAAATAAAAGAAAGGAAAAGTTGGAGTTTCCCAACATTGTTATGGATTTTCCCCTGGAGTCAAGGCTGGAAATTCCAGAACAAATTTTTGAGGATGTTTTCAAGGGATGGAAAGAGAGATAACATTAAATAATTCATGAATCTGTGCATTTCTTTGATGATCATTTTTTCTTTGACTTTTATTCTAATGATTTTTCTTGTAATAACTGTTTTAATGATTTCTCAATGAATCAACAGGTGGATCCAGTACATGACATCATATCATTCTCTTTATAAGATTCAGCAAGTGAGGTGGTGTGCTTTGAAGAGAGGCTGGAGGAGTTTGACTACCTCTCTCTTGCCCCGGACCCACTCCCAGGATCATTATTCCATCACGAGGAGGAACAACCAGCACTGATAGAGGGAGTTGACAATTTTATGGAAGAAACTGTATTTTTATTCAACAAGGATTACAACGAAGCTGATTTTAATTGTTTTTCTCCATGTTCAGGTTATGAAGATTCGTCTCACTTTTTTGATTTCCTGAAGAGTGAGGAAGTTGAGGTTGAATTTACTGAAGAGTTTATGGAACTTCCAATTTTGGATGACACTTCCAGTTTGGGAGTTATTTTTGAAGATGAATTTTTGGAGTTGTGCACTGGAATAGAATTGGATGATGACACATTAATTGCTTTCCAAGAGGAAATG
This sequence comes from Viscum album, assembly GCA_963277665.1. Lineage (NCBI taxonomy): Eukaryota > Viridiplantae > Streptophyta > Magnoliopsida > Santalales > Viscaceae > Viscum > Viscum album. The sequence goes on from OY728165.1 coordinate 822,724,776, forward strand.
CTTTATTGGAATGAACCAGAATACAAGTCACATACAAGTTTTTCAATAGTACAACTTGTGCACACTCAACCTCATGCATAAGTAGAGGGGAAGTACCCCTATATCTTGTTCTCCCCTTCACTATTCAACATGAGGTACTTCATTTCCAAGGAGGGGAATTTGGTTGATGTTGCACATGGGGTACTCCAAAGATGGAAAGTGACTGAAGTTGGAAGTAATCACACCTGGTGGTTCCAGAGAAAGAAACCAAACCCCCCATCCGACTGGGGTTGATCCGAGGACTATCCAGTTGTGGACAATCAAACTACAGCACCCCCTGGGGGGTTATCCCAGGATTATCCCTTTTCATTTCCTGGTTTAGTTTCTTTTTGCATATTGTTTTTAATTTGAGTTTTGTTTTCTTAGGAAAATAAACATGCAGTAGATTTCACGTGGCTATCATTCAAGTCTCAGTGGGCCAGCTCACTGGATTAATGGATAAAACTCCCTAACTCATACTCTGCGGTTTCTTTTTATTTAAGCTTTAAATATTGAACACAAATGTTAAATTGTTTCATCGTGTAGGTGCCCAACTAGAGAAGCCAGAGTTCATGCACATGGAAATCAAAGAGACACATTTGTAAATTTGAGAATATTAACATTCATAGGAGTATTGTTTTACGCTGAAATGATTTACTCTTCACAGTTTTATTGCATGCTGTTGTGAATTATATGTGGGGGTCTCTCCACTAATTTTTGAAACTCTTGGACTACGCTTATTTCTTGGGTGTTAGCTGCTAGTATCTAGGGAGTTGAAAAATTATTTGGAGCTAATTTGTGAAACATGCTTACACCAACTATTTTTATTTTCATTATGTTTTTGCTGCACATCATTGTTAATCATGCTACTATTTGAAGTTAATTGATAAAAATTTTTGTCTGCTCACACTGATTTAAAGAATGAATAGTTTAAGAATAGAACTGTACGTATTGCTGGTGATGGTTGGTGGGTTTAGGCTCTTCTGTTTTTTGTTTGTTTTTGTTTTTATTTTATTTCTCCTTTTGTGTGGAAAAGAAAATTTTTGAACTTCATTGATACCCCTCCATTTCTTTGTTCAGCTGAAATATCCATATGTTTTGAAGTTAAACTGTCTCCCACCTTGATAGTCAACATTGGGGACAATGTTGGGTTTTATGTGTGGGGGAGCAGGGACATTCTAGTGTCACGTTGAATTCCCCCTTCTTGAACCTGAGTTTGTTTAAAAAATGGTCAAATTTTTTCAAAACAAATGGTTCAAAAATCCTTCAAATATTTTCAAATTCTTTCATCACATGATGGTAATTATATGTTCATCGGTACTTCAATTATGTATTGTTTAGTGGATAACTGTTTTCTGGATGTTCAGTGTGGCACTGAGTCAGAAACTGTTAAGTATAAATGATTGGTGAGTGAAATTGTTCACAGTATCTATGGATCTTTCTGTTTGGGAAATGAGGATGAGAGTATGACAGGATAGGTTTTTTGTAGTAAGGATCATGACTTAGAGTAACTTTATGTTCTCACTGGAACCCAAGGGACTCGTATTATTATAAAATAATATTCAATAACTTTAGGAATTCAATTAGGATGATTATTAATTAAGTATTTTGTAACAGGAGTAAAATGGGAAAATGGGATCCCACGATGAATATCTGAGACAAGGTGCATTGGGAGCATTTCTATGAATAAATAAAGTCAATTTCAATATTAATAAGTGCTACGCATAGTGATCTGCACATGGAATATGGCTGGGAAAGAATAAAATAAAGTGCCCTTGTCAAAAATGAACTCATTAATGTGCGGGGAATTTTGAACCCAGATGAAGAAGGGAGCAATTGACTTGGTTAATTTTCATTTGAGTTGAGACAATAAAGTGATCAATTTAATGGACTTTAATTTCTGGAACCTGAAGGAAGGTGAGAATGGAAGGTGTACTTGGTTAAGTTTTGAGTTCCACTTCATCTAACATGTCAACAATCATTTAATTAGAATTTGAATTGGACAGTGAAGTAGGATGGTTAATGATTACACATAGGAGGCATGAAAAATTTGGCAGTGTCTGAATTTTTGATACTCTTGACTTCCAGTGGGTATTTGAAGCTAGACAGGACATCATTTTGAATACCCTTGAAAAACCTGACTCGTTGTTTGGTCCTGGTCCTCTGGATATTAAAGTTTAATCATGCATTTTTTGAGCTGAAATTCACAAATTATATTTCTGTTTTAAGGTCTAAGGCATGTATTTGTTTGAGGACAAACAAAGATTTAAGTGTGGGGTATTTTTATGTGGCAGTGTTTTCACACTCTTTTCCACATCCTTTTTACATTTTTTATTGACTTTTTTATACCAAAATGATTATTTTTAGTAAATAATTGATAATTGTTGGGTTTTTGTACTTTTCTGTGTAAAATAATCAATTTTAGTTTAAAACAGGTATTTTAATGTGCTTTAGTGTCATTTTAAATAATTCTTAAATTAACTTAGTCTTTCGAATTAGACTTTTATTTATTTATGCTTTTATTTTTATTCTAGTTAGTTTATTAATTCATTTATTAAATTAATTAATGATTTATTCTTTAAATTGTAAATAAAAAAATCTTTTTGTTTTTAGTATTTTAATAATTTAATTATTTTTAACAATATAATTTTATTCGTTTAATATTTTTATTCTTTAATTTAATTAGTTCTTTAATTAATTGGTTAAACAATTTAAGCAAGTTACTGTAAATATTTTTCATTGTTCTTTAATTAAGTTTCTTTATTTTCTTTAACCTAAATTAATTCATTTGTTTAAATAAAGTTTCATTATTTAACTTTGTTGTGTTTTTAGTTTTTAATTCCATTCTATTTAATTTAATTTATTAATTTATTTATTTTTTAGTTTCATTAAATTAAATTATTTATTTAATTCTCTTTTTTCGCAGTTATTGCGGTCGCACCGTCCCGTCCTTATCGGTGACTTCCTCACCGTTAAAAGTGACCTCCCTCATCGATACACAAATCCTCACCGATACATATTTTTTTCACCGATACACCTCCACTCATCCTCACCGTTACAGATTTTTCCGCAAATCTCAACTGATACACCACCTCACTAATAAACTCCACCTTTCCGATATACCCCTACACTCCCTACTGTTACCCTAACCACTTTCTCACTGATACTAACTCTATCTACTGATGCACTACCTCACTGATACACCACATCACCGATACACACAGCCTACTGATACACCTCTGCCCTACTTATTATGACCGCTACAGCTGCACTCACCCTTGCCTCTAAACCTCACTGATACCCTCCAGTCCACCGTAACTAAGTCTACCGAGACGGCTCACCCATATTTCTCACCGGCATGCCTCACTGATATTTCTCACCGCTACTGCTCTACCGCTTTTACTCTTCCTCACCGATACAGATTCTCTAACCTCACTGATATACCAATTATCACCAATACCACCTCACCTTATCCCTCGCCGTCCATCTCGCCACCCGCCGCAGAGTCTCCACGCACCCTGCCCTAGCTGATCCACGCCGCCTCCTCGCAAACCCTCAAACTATAAATCATGCCCCCTGCCTTCATAGCCGCTGGGCACATAGCCGAGATCCTCTTCCACCTTCCTCTCTTCCTACTTAAGACGAGTCTTGCACCCCAACTTTCTGCGGCTTGACATCCCATAGCTTCCACAGCTTCATACGTACTCCTCCTACCTTCGACCGATGCCACACCACATCTGCCCCGCACACCAGCACAAAAAAAATCCAACACGCAGTAATATATAAAATTTCGAACAGACAGCATTGAACCATATTTCAACAACAAACTCGAAGAATAAAACAATTTCAAGAACAAATCAATTCGAGAACTCAAAATCTAAACCCTAATCCAAGCCCTCGGCCTCAAATCACTGCTCGTATCGCCGTCAAACCACCACAAGCCCCTACTCCCATCGCAAGACCTCTCCCTATATCCTCACCACTGCGCCGCCTGAAGACACACTGCTGGGCGCTTGAAACAGAACCCCTGCGCCGCCTGTAGACCCGAAGCAGCCCGCGCCACTCTCCTCCTCTGTGTGACATTGAGCTTCTCCTCTGCACTCTCCCCGCAGAGCCCGAAGTCGAGCCCCTCCTCTCCTTTCTATCCAATACATGCTCCCATCCCTTCTACCGTGACGTCGCGATGCACCTCCCCGAAGCCCTTCGCCCTCCTTTTCTCCTCCTTCAATCCGCACGAACCAGAACCCCACTCCACTTTTTCTTCTTTTATTTTCTTTAATAATTTTATTATTTTACCTTTATATTATATTATAACATTTAATAACATATATATATATATAATATACAATAATATTGATATTAACCTACATAATAAATACAACTAGTATCCCTTTCATTATATATAATTATATACATTATTTTATATATATTATATATCATACACAATATAATAATAACTGGTTTATTAATAAAATAATATAATCTTATACATATAATACTAATTTCTTATATAATAATATTTGTTATTAATTAAATAGAATAGTTATTGTATTAATAATATGATTAGGTTTTATAAAATATATATTCTTATAAGTATTTTTATTTAGTATATATATATATGTATACATTAATAAGTACCTTTAAGTAGTTATATATGTATATTTACATAATCTGACTCACTTGGGTTTTTGCAGGGGATTGTGGGTAGCCGCACGAGAACCATTTCATTCTATTAGGAGCAACTGCTCTGGTGACAAGAACGGGAGGAACAACACAGTGAAAGCTCCACATGGAGGCCCGAGAACTCCATGAGCGAGAGATTCCAGAAACATCCGTTGGGTGATGAATGCATGAGAGGCGGGAGAAGCACACAAGAATCGAGATAAGAATGAGGAGAGAGGCAACAGTCGGTACACATTGGAACCAGAGATACAATTAGTAGACATCAGAGAAGATCATTACGGGGAGCATACAGAACTTTCACCATCTTCCTCAGAGCATATTGGAGTGCGAGATCAGAGCATTTTCACACCTCAATTCCCAGGGCGGGACATCGAGCGCATCCAAGTGTCACTTCCACCATTGAGCAGCAGGAACTTGAACTTTCAGGAGTAGTAGCAGGGAGTTGGAACATCCTAGTTTTGCTTGTTCTCTATTTTTCAGCAACTTATTTCAATATGAGTTTCATCTCTCTTAATTATACTATTGCATTAAAACCATCCACTATGTCCGTCTAATTTCCTTCGGGAGGAATAAGATGGTTGATTAGGGTTGTTTGATCTCATTCTTGCACCGCATCACTCAATTGGATTATCTCTCTCTTACTGCTTACTGACAAGCTTATTTTCAAAACAACAAGATCGTGTGAAAACCAATCTTGTTTGTACCATAATTCAAACTGTTTCAAATTTAGTAATTCACTGACAAGTGAATTATTCTCTAAAGAGTGAGACACACCGAACTCAACTGACAAGTTGAGCTCGGTGACTGCTGACTTAATTTCACCATTGGATGGAATGAATTTTACAGTCGAGGGACTGTAAGATCTATTTCATCACAAGTTGTCCAGATGACAACTCTGCCCAGTTACTCTTAGTTAGATCCATGTTTTTCTTAAATAGCAGTGCATGAATAAGGTTAAGAAACATTAAATCGGCCAGTGGACTCCCCCCATTACACATCTATTGGTTGTTTTCATCAAAATTACTCTTGTTGCTCAGATCTATCTACTCCCTTGCACTCACTAGCTCTCCCTCACTTCTACACAAAATAAATATCGTTAACTTCACTTCACCACCACCATTTGTCTTTGCTCGATATTTTCATGTGTGTTTTTGTTTAGTATTTTTTTTAGAACACCAAACACAACAACAGGCCTCCCTATGGTTTGACCCTGTCTTGCCACAATCCTAAGTAGTAAGTATGTATTAATTTTAGTTTTCCACATGTGCCCAATGATGCGCGAGCGTGCAGGATACAAAAAATATTTGAGGTGTGATGGACTCAATCTTGGAGCTATAACCACAAGAACCAAACCAGTGCCACTATAAGGCCTCAGGTTCATTACCTGATCACCATAGGAATGTAATTAGTGGAAAGGGGAATAGAATAATCATTAGGTAATTATTTTACCTCAAAATAAAATAACCATATTCATGATAAGAAAATTCAGCTTTTATTTAAATCCAAATTAAAATCATAAAAATAAATAATTTAAATATAACACAAACCTAATAGAGTGTTTTCCACTATCCAAATTAAGGAAATAGTTAACCTCTAAACCCTTAAATGAGGAGCAATTTATTCTATGATTTCCAAAAGACACATCACCACAAATTAGTTTACTTGAAAATAAGAATCCCCATACCCAATCCATGCACCATATATATAGTAAACGAGCCCTCACAATACACAACTAAAATGTAATGAAGAAGAAATATGAACTAAATAACTAAACATACAACATAGATATTTACATGGTTTAGAAAATGATATACTCCATGGGAAACTTAAAATATCAATAGAATATATGAAATAATAGAATCCACTTGATTGGATTACATGCATAAAAAATATAGGTGTGGTTACCAGGAGGAATATAATTAGAACTTCTAGTCACTCTAAAGAAAAGATGACAAAATCTTAGAAATAAAAATCACATGTACAGTAAAGGTGACATCACCCACTTATTTATAGGAATATTCCCAGAATAATAATCTATTTATATGTATTCCATTGTAAATCTTTGTTTATAGACAACCACTACTTGATTATAGATACCACCATGTTCCTCAATAGTGCAAAAAATATACTTCTAACTTCTGGTGAATAATTCACATTCCTAAAACTCATTATTACTTATGAAATTAACTATCCCTATTTATTTTAGACTTCTTTCTCTATTGGTCCCATCTTTCAGTCCTAAAACACATTATCTTGGGTTCAATCCATCCAAAATTTTATGAACAAATTTAGAAATTGTTTTCACAACATGCCTAATAATATCCCACTCGAGAGATACCATTAAGGATTCACCACTAATTCCACAAAATCATAAGTAACCATTTTTAAAGAATCTTTTTCTTGATTCAACTATTCTATTCTTTTATTGATTCCATTATATTTTAATCACAAATTCATCCAATCCCCACTAAACTGAAATACCACTCTAGATATTCCAATACTTTAACATTTTTTGGTACTTCCTTTTAGTTAAAAATCCCACTAAACTTATATAATTCAATAATTTAATCCTCCACAACATTATAGATTAAATTTTACTTTATCTAAATGTTTTTTCTATGATTGTATCACTAAATTCAAAGACATGTTAATTTTACTTTGGTAATCATAGATAGGCATGCCAATTTATTTCCTACTTCATATTTTTCCCAATATACCCTTCAACCAAACCAATTTATTACAAGATTTTATAATTACATTGTACTAAGTTTATTTAGTTGAAACTTATAATATAAGTTTTATTATTGGAATCTATCTCATTGTAGTTCCTCGAAAAGTAAACACAATGTCAGTGGAACTCTTCCATGTGGTTGTATCTTCTCTAATATCAGTATCCATAAAACCTTATGAAGGATCATATTTTCTGAATAAATTTTCTAGATCTAATGATTCATACAAAACCTTATCCATGTATGTGTCGACATCATCCATTTTAGGTGTCCTTTATTTAGAGAGTTTGAATTGTATGGTCGGGGGGAGCACACAGTTTTTTAATATCTCATTACAAATCACCCCAACACATTATGGATGTATCCAAATAATTCAATAACAATGTATTGTAATTTAATTATCTTCAAATACTGATGAAGTGTTGTCATGCAAGCCCTCAAAAATATGTATACTAACTGCAGCACAATGGATGATGTAGGTCAATCTCTTGAGGAGTTATCACGGTCAATCACTCTCTACTTTTAATTCACTTATATATATATAATAAAATTTTCAGAAATGAATATTGATAATTTAAATTGAAATATTAAAATTAAACATGCAATGCAATGGTAAAATAATGAATGAAAAAATAAGAATGTTAGACAGAATGGAGATCCTCCCAAGAGATTGTCTAGAATGAACCTTCATCGCCTCTTTGTTAGCTTAAAATCTACTAAATGATCATGATACATCGTATGCATGAACGTACTCTTCTACCATTGGTTGTGGATATATGATGTACTCAACAATCACCGAGATACCGAACATTCACCTCCTCGATCGAGGGAGAATATTGTAGAAGAGAAAGCTAAACCTCAGGTGGAAAGTGGAGACACAAAGGCGCCTTACCCACTAAAATACCCCTTGGCCTCACTCTAAGAAAATAATAAACATTAAAAATGAATTTATAATGACTTGGGTTCAACACCGGATTGATCCCCTAGGATCTTCCTTGGGTTAGTTACTCGTGATCATGAGTACGAGAGATCACAATGAAGAAGAATGGGATGAAAAAAAAAGATAAAAAGATGATAATGAGATTAATAAGAGAATATATATATATATTTAAAATCAATAATACTATAAAAATGGATATAAGATACACAAAAATAGAAAATGGACACACAGAAGTGTCATTTCTTTGAGAAGAGGTGAGGATACATATTTATAGGGAGATGAGGTGAAAGAATTATCTCCAAAATCATCCTCTAAATGCTTCCGTGTGTATGTCCCACTAAATTTCAGATTGTGTAACATGTGTCTCCATAAAATATTATCCATAATGTCTCCTCCATTGACCCCCCAAATATGAGATTTATGGGACATATGATGTAGGAGTTATAGTCGATTTAATATGAGACATTTAATTTGTCCATTTGACTAGGTGAATTCAAATTCTTCAACTTTCCATGCCATTATGTCCATCCAAAAGGTCGGTTAACGTGTTGTAACCTTAATATAAGTTGTTCCCCACTTTCTTTCTCATCTCTCCACAAAATATGGTTCATTTTGGATGAATGTTCACGATGTTATGAATTTATTACCCAATGGAACCGTTTCTACCTGGTGAGATGTTTCGTCTTCCACATGTATTGAGTGTTCCAATAATTCCTTAATGAGGGTATTTTGACTTGAAATTCATCAAGGACGCGCCTTATTAAATCCTATTTCCTTTTAATCTATAATAAATTCATTTTGAGGTTTATGCACCGAGTTATGCTTCCGTTACGTCGGTGGGTCCCATTAAGTCCGCCCGGAAACTTTTCAAATTAAATGATTTTTTTGGGCCTCCAAATGATTGAATCATACTTTACTCCTGAAGAAAAAGTTTAATTAAATTCATCATAGAGGTTAAAAAAAATACAATCACTCAATTTGGAATTATAATGTAAATTTTATGATGAAAATACCCCTATCCTAAAAATCATTCAAATTTCCCGTTTTAACCATTTTTTGCATTCAAGCTCAAAATACCACTAAAATCTAAAAACATGAAAATTGCAAGTAAAATAACACTAGGGTGGGATTATAAACAATTATTTACAGTATAAAATTTATAAAAATGTGAGGTTCATCAAATACCCTTCCCCAAACTCCAATTTATAGAACCAATATCCTTCATTTGTAATCATTTTGGAAAAGGAAACTTTAACTCTTCTTTCCATTCTTCCATAGTTCCATCTGAAAGAATATCTTCAACATAATGAAGTACAATGAAGAAGATAACATCATCATACACCTTCCATTAATATAAATGATCCATATTTTTTCAAATGTACATTCATTCTACAAAAATTCTTCAAACATTAGGTTCCACAGTCTTGGATCCAACTTAAGATTAGAAAAACTTTTTTTGAGCCTGTATACTAGACCTTTCATTCTATTTTACACAAAAAAAAAATTGTTTCATGTAGATCCCCTACTTCAGATATCCATAAAAGAACATAGTCTTGATAAGTACTAGTTTTAGAAAAAATCCTTATAATTCAATCAAGATGAGTATAATTTAAATCATTGTGTCCTTCACAACATGATATATCACTCAAATCCACTCCCTTCAAAAATGAAAAATCCCTTTATAACCAACCTTGCATTGTATTGATTCCTATTATTTGCCTCCACCTTCCAAAGTTAAATCAATTTTTTTTTATATTTCCCAATTCCCTATTAACTCCCATTTTTCAAAAACATTTAATGCATCTAACTCTTCTATAATTTCTAAATTCTACGTAAATGAGTCTCCTAAACTACATGCCTCATCCATCCTTTTAGTATCTCTATAGTCTATAAGTAACAGATAGTGTTATATTGAATCAATCCTATACAATGTTCTTATGTAATAAGAGGACACCTTAATTAATGAGTTTCATAACTCTCCAAATCTCACATTTCCAAAACATTGACCAAGGATTTTGTTGTCCTAGAGAATTCTAGTACATTAGTCCCTACTGCTTATAGAACATGATTAGAATCTTTCATTCTGAAACATTTTTACACCAGTAAAACTTGTATGATTTCTAAATGATTTAACACTACTGAGACTCCATTAAAACCAATCTTATCATACATTGGTCCTTTTATCTAGGCTTCATCTTTATCAAGGTTTTGATCCTTCCACAGGATCTCCTCATTGAAGAGGAAATTATGAACTTTAATAATATTTTGTTTATTATTATTACAGATACAAAATATACAATTTTTGTTATCATATACAACAAATATATGTTTTTCGGACCCATAATCCATCTTATCTTATTCTCTATAATCAACATAAATATACATAATACCTACAAAAACTTTTAGGTGAGTCACGTTGAATGATCTTCTACTCTATAATTACTCTAAATGTTTTCACCCAACTGGTTTGAAAAAATTCAATTCATGAGGTAAGTTCCATAGTTAACCATTTTATCCTAAAAATACTTTGGTAATCTATAACCTATTCTTATAATCCTACATTTATCATTCAAATTATAATCTATCCATCCTTCTACACTATTCTACATAGGTGTTCGAGCACAGTTCTCTCAATCTAGATATTTTTCATCCAATAGAACATCAAAAACTCCTTTCCTCCATACTAACCAATATTTTTCAAAACAAATCATTTCAAATTCATTATAATCTCTTCTTCCACCATATATATTCCGCTAAAAAATGTTTAAAAATCCTTCGACTTGTGATACCCTTCATTGGATGGAGATACACGATGGAATATATGATTAAAATGAAGTTGAAATGCCTTTAGTCTGATAACAGTAGTGAGTGTGGAGAAAAATAGCTTTACAAGGATGGTTCTCCTACCTCTATATGATCCATGAAAAATATTATAGTTATTTGGAACCTTGTCTCAAGATGCAAAGGAAACCTTTCACTATTTCTAAAGGATGAATATTTTTCATGTTCTGTATTCGGTGTAATCAAGATTCTATAATTCCTTTATAGTTAGGGTCAGTAAAAATCACTCACATATGTTCCCATGGTGGTATTCCCATAAGTTCTCTACTTCAAAATTTTTTAATCAAACATGTGTTATACCTTATGAATTCCCTTTCTGGTACAATGGTCTATCCTTAACACCACACACCACCACTATGGAACCCTATGTGTTATTTTATAAACCATCCTTAAAGATAGTCTAAAACCAAATATCATCATGCTAACCAATAGAAATTAAATTATTCCACAAGCTTGGAATGTTAAAATTTTAATTCAAGTATAGTAATAATTCATTCTTCCTCTGGAAATTATCATTACCTTTACCAAAAATCTTAAGTGATTCCCCATATGCAAGGTAAACCTTACTAAATATTTTTGATACATGATTCCCCATGAACCCCATCTTTAATATTGAGTGAAATAAATATCTTGAGTCAAGAATCCATGAAGTTATCAAACTTGTGACACTTATGATCAAAGTATCATCTTCCCTATTGGATACAAAGTTTTTGGATGAAATAGAACCATACTTTCTAGAGTTAACACGTCTTTCCAAATAGTATCTCAAAAATTGTCTATTCTTATATCATTGTAAGCATATATAGTCAATATGAACATTCAACTTACTACAGATCATTTCTATTAACTTTTATTCCTTCTTATTCCTACTTATTTGAGTGAAACAAATCACATTCATCCATAAAAAATATTCTATCTTGAAGCACTAGAGATTTTCTTCTCCTAGATCTCCTTACTTATAATTTGATCCAAGATTTTTTGGAATTATAAGTCATCCATGCCACAGAAATTTCTCACACTGGTAACCATCACATCCCACATTTCTAGAAGTGGTGGAATAATAATGAATTCTCCAATTTTTTCATTTATAATCAACCTAATGGACTCCAAAAAACTTTTCATCTTGTTTAATTCCTTCACATTATCAGCTTATAACCTTCCTCCTGTTATCTTCACGTCAAAAAAACCACTACATCATAAATACCTTATTAAGTTCAGAATGATTCTCATACATATTCATATGAATAAATCAATTATAAAGTTTTATTCACCTCATATATGTTGAATTCCACATTCTAAACTAACATCATTCATATCAGACCCAACATATTCTATTAAATCCTTTCCAATTCTCCCATTTCCATTTCTTTAAACATGACCTCTATCAATAAAATATGAAGATATATTTATATCAATTAAGGATCAATATGTGTCCTCCATAATCTTATTTTTTCATCAATTTATCTATATAAATATTACCCTCTTCCAAATTCATCTATGTAAAATAGAGAAATCCTAGAAATATAAAAAATCATAAGGATAGGAATACTCATTTTTTATTAAAGTAACAATCTATAGTTTCCATATAACTCTACACTTATGGAGTTTCAATACCATTTTCTATGTAATTATCCATTTTTTGTAACTTCCCATCATTTGGAACCTCAAATGGGGAAAAATAAATTCCAAAAGGTCTAAAATACATGTCACTGTAAAACCATGAATCTAGAACATATAAGACTCATGCCTTAACCACACACCAAATGATCACTCCTAGGACAAAACTAAAAAAGAACTGATCCAAAATTGAATTTAATTACTCAATACAAAACACATCGATTTACATGGTTAAGAACAATCCAAACTACATGATAAATATAAAACATTAATACAATCAAATAAATAAGATAATCAACCTGAATGGGTTATAAAGACTTAAAATATAGGTACAATTCCCATGAGGAATGAAAATAGACATTATATTCACTTTAATTTACAAACTAATATAATCATAGAAATTCTAATCACATGTATAGTGAATGTGACCCCAAAACACCTATTTATAGGAAGGTTACCATGACATCCAACCAATTACAATAATTCAAGAACCATCCAATCATTAAAGAAATCCATTTCTTGATCACGGATATTTGTAACTACCTTTCTAGTGTAGTGGCAACATCTATAACTTCTACTGAATAGTGAGTGCAACTAGAACTCGTCCTTTTATATCCAAACTTTCTTGATTTCGATTTTGAAACCCATTGTAACGCCCCGAACCTAGTTTCCTAGAGTCGGTGCATTATTACATAACATTGGCATGATCACAAGAAAGATCAAATCTCGAAAGACCGATTGGTTTAGTAGCCTTGGAAACACTAGATATATTCATAAGTTTTACATTACATCATAAAATCAAAAACTACTACAACAACATAATGTTTCCACAGTCCACACTACAATCCCCTCATAATATCCCTGCAGGTCATTCATAACTTACATCTTCACTTCCTGGGAAAAATAAAACATAGAAAAGGGGTGAGCTCAAATGCCCAGTAAGGATAACAATATAGCGGAAACTTTCATCAATAAGAATAAACATTTAAGGCAATGTATAACTAAAACAAAAGCCTTTTAAACATGAACTTTCAACATGGTATGGCATAAATAAAATGAAATAATGCCATTTACTTATTCACATGGATATTCCACTAATCGAATAATCACATGCAAAAATAAATAACCACTTTCATAATGTTGGAATGCATAATGCCAGACTATCATAACCACATAGCCAAGGCCTCGTGCCAAGACTACAAATAAGATTTTGTCAAGGCCTTGTGCCAAGACACTAGTTTGTCTCATGAGACCTACCGATGCATCGAGGAGCTATAGCGGGCTCCACCCGTCACTTATTAAGTCCAATGCATTCCCATATGAAAAGGTTTAAACATAACATAAACATTCGTATTAAAACTAGCATACGAAATGTCAATAATTTCACAATAAACTATGAATGGTATAAAAATAGCACAACCACAGTCAAACATATCACAAAACCTTCAATACAATATAGAAGTTTTGTATCATAATAAATCAACTTCAAATAATCTTAAAATCCATCAAAGGATGTTGACATAGATGAAATCAAAATTCTTTTTAAAGAAATATCTCCTTTTATTTTGAAATCATTTAAGATCCATATAAAATAAAACATTTTCTTTGAAAATATTCTTATAAGCTTGTAAGGAAAGCTTTGAAGATTTTATAACGGCGTAAAATAACCGCACCCGCCGTATAAGTTAAAAAAAACATTCTTACCTCAATTCTGTCGAAAAGGTTAAAAAGGACCTTGTTTTGAAAACGACGGAAAGATTCCTTTATAAACCTCTTATAAAAAGTCAAAAAAAGGTATAAATGACTTTAACCCATATTCTTGTAAATATTAAAAATGTTTTGAAATACATTTTTAAGAAACATGGATGTGGATGATAAAGAGATCCCAGTAGATTATTACATATAAACAACCTCGGATAATGAAGAGATTGTGAAATAACCCTTACCTTGTACTTTTCCTTGGTTGGGGTAGGTTAACCTCCTGTATAATGGTGAAATAGTTGTTATTAAATTATACAAGAATCATATATATTAATATGATATCATATATGATCTTTTAACATTGATTTGTTAATAATATCTTAGAATTATCGTCGTTTCGGGAGTTAACTTACTCATTTTCTTTTATATGTTTTGTTACATAAGCCATGGTTGTTGTATCTTATTCATATCCAGAATGATATACAGTCCTTAAACATCATTTTTAAATCATCAAATGATAATTATACTTGAATGGATACGATGGAGAATGAATCTCATCGCGTTCGTGGAGACGGTAGTCCGTACGTACGCACGAGCGACAATATCATTCTTTTGATATTAAAATAATATATAAATGGATGGTATATCATATATACAGAATCATTAACATGTTATATTTATTATTTACATGAGTTACACATCATTATTATACCCATCCAAATAATATTATATTGAATAACAATTACACCACGACGTGGAGACGGTAAGCCGTACGTACGCACGTATGGTGACATGTTATTCAAAGGGTGGATAGAATACTGAATATGATTGTACCATATTTATAATAACATCACAGTATATGTGAGATACTGGAGTTATTATTTCAGAATGGTAAGAACAAAGGAAGAAGAAGTGGAAGAAGAAATGAACTGAGAAAAGGGTGGTGAAATCATTACCTCTTCTTCGGGTTCTTCCTTTTGATTTGATCAAAAGGGCTCCTTAGGTTGGCTTTCTGATCAAACTAAGGCCTCTAGGTTGTAGTGAGGGATGTTGGGAGAGTATTTGGGCAGAGTTTGGACGAACCAAAAAGCTTTGAAGGTGTGAAGAAATGAGAAGGAGGAGTGTCCTTTTATAAGAGTGGTGAGGGGCACCTTTGGAAAAGTTAGAAATATTAATTTATAATAAATTCATATTCGGTTTACAAAGGCTCCAAAGTTGACTATTCAAAGTATGAGGTGTGGATAGGTCGAAAAAAACTCATCCAATAGAATTTAGACAGGTTTGGGTACTTATATTAACCTTATCTTTAAGTATTAACTCTAAGTTAATTAGTTTCACTTTTACAATGTCTCTTTGTATTTTTATATAATATGATTAATAAACATACTATATACATCCAAGCGACCCCCAAGTGGTCCATTAATGAGGGACCTATCATAATATAAGTCTCTTGGCCGAACCTTAGATTTTTAGGAATTTAATATCAATTAATAATATAATATTTGTTTTAAGAACTCTTTTATGTCAATTTTGACACTATTCAATAGTTGATTTTTTTGAAACTCATAACAGATTGATTACTTCGAACAAAGTCAATTATATCAATCCTAATATATCTTATTATCCTAGAAAATTAGTTTAATTCATTAAAAGTTTCATATTATAATTATTTGGGTGTTTATAAGATCAATTATTTTTATTTTTCACTATTTTAGTAATTACTGCATCATCATTGTGTCATAAATAAAATAAATTATATAATGTCTAAAAATTATAAATAAAAT
Organism: Viscum album; assembly: GCA_963277665.1. Classification (NCBI taxonomy): domain Eukaryota; kingdom Viridiplantae; phylum Streptophyta; class Magnoliopsida; order Santalales; family Viscaceae; genus Viscum; species Viscum album. The sequence continues at coordinate 822,741,089 of OY728165.1, forward strand.
ATCATTATGTAGGAAATCTTTTTAGCTTTCTAATGAATATTTATAATTGAAAATCCAACATGTATAACCCTATGTAAAAATTGTTCTTCTAAAAGATGTAAGCTTATGCCATTTTTATTTTTATTTTAACTTTATTAATATAAAGTGTCCCTACCACATACAAGTGGCTCCAAGGGGTCCCCAAATTGACCAAAGGATGCCCATGGTCGGGTATGTGTCCACCAATAAGGTTAGGACACGTTTTAGGGTAATTTTCTATTATTATAATATTATTATTTTTTAACCCTTATTTACCGGATTTACCCTTTAACCATGGTAAATAAAATATTTACCGCAGTAATTATTCACAATGTGTAAAAATAAAAGTTACCTATTTACACAATTTGAACATCCTGATTCCAAATATGGAATCCATTTTCCTAAATTCAAAACACAGAAGTGGCAGAAATTAATTTAAAATTAATTCCCGATGTCAAAACAAAAAGCGTGTTTTTAAGAGATAATAACTATCAAAAGATTGACACTTGTTTATGTTCGGTTTAATTGTAAAATTATGTCCAATGATAAACATTAAATTGAATGGTAAAAATATATTCTAAATATACTTTAAAACCACTCAAATTCATAATTTATCACTATTAATTATTTTGATTAAAAAAGTTGTTTTTAATTAAAATTTAGAAATTTTCACTATTCATCAAAATATGAAAGTTATCCGAAATGTACCAAAATTTCACCCTAGGCTAATTTTGATATTCCGAATCCAAAAATGAAGTCCATTTTGAAATATAGAATATATATGATTTCAAAAAGTAGGTATTACTATTCACAACGGCTAGTTTAATTAGTTGTGGTGTGTGTTAGAACTCGAGGTTGCGTACAACACACGCTATCGCATTATTCGAAGGGAAACGTACCGTAGAAGCTTGGGGTGTTACATTCTCCCCTCCTTCAAATAATTGCGTCCTCGCAATTTCTAGGGTATTACTGCATAAAAAGACTCGGGTGGTTCTTCATCATAAGTTCCTCGGGTTCCCACGTTGCCTCTTCCATTTTATGATTTCTCCACAAAACTTTTACCAGACGCGTCGTCCGGTTTCTCAGTACTTGTTCTCTTGTATCAAGAATCCTGACGGGCTCTTCGCAATAAGACAGATCGGGTTCCAGTTCTAATTCCTCATATGTGAGTACATGCGTTGGGTCAGGCATGTATTTTCTCAACAGAGATACGTGGAACACATCGTGAACTTTGGAGAGACTTGGCGGCATTGCCAATCGGTAAGCTACAGCCCCAATTCATTCTAGAATTTCGAAAGGTCCGATGTACCTGGGACTCAATTTACCTTTCTTACCAAAACATATGACTCCCTTCCACGGAGATACCTTTAGGAAAACATGATCACCGACTTGAAATTCCAAATCCTTCCTTCGATTATCGGCATAGCTCTTCTGCCTACTTTGAGCTGCTTTGATGTGATTTTGGATTACCTTCACCTTTTCCACCGTTTCCTCCACCAGTTCTGGGCCTACAAGTTTTCTTTCACCAACGTCATCCCAACAGGTTGGTGTACGACATCTCTTTCCGTATAACGCTTCATATGGTGCCATTTGTATACTCGAATGGAAGCTATTGTTATAGGAAAATTCTACCAGAGGTAAATATTGATCCCACATACCCTGAAAATCAAGTGAGCAAGATCTCAACATGTCTTCTAAGGTCTGAATAGTCCGTTCTGATTGTCCGTCTGTCTGAGGGTGGTAAGCAGTGCTCAAATGAAGTTCAGTATCCAGGGATTTCTGAAGTCTTTTCCAAAATCTTGAAGTAAAACGGGGATCACGATCAGAAACAATCGATAGGGGAACTCCATGAAGTCTCACAACTTCATTAATGTATAGTCTTGCTAGACGTTCCAGGGGTAGATCTTCTCTTATAGCAAGAAAATGTGCTGACTTGGTAAGACGATCAACAATAACCCATATTGCATCGTTCCTTCTAGGAGTCTTTGGTAGCCCCATGACAAAGTCCATCGTAATATTGTCCAATTTCCACTCCGGTATGGGAAGAGGTTGCATGACTCCTCCAGGCTATTGCCTTCCAGCTTTCACTTGTTGACAAACCATACACCTTGACACAAAATCAGCAATCTCCCTCTTCATGTTGTCCCACCAAAAATGTTCCTTCAAATCTCTATACATTTTGGTGCTCCCAGGGTGTATAGAGAAATTGGAACTATGAGCATCATCCAGCAATTCCCTTTTTAGATCAGGTATATTGGGAACACAAAGTCTCTTCCCGAATTTCAAAATTCCATCTTCATACACAAAGTCTCTCAATCTCCCATCATTCACAGCTTTAATCTTCTTTTGGAATTCGTCATCATCGGTCTGAGAACTCTTAATCCTTTCTAGTAAAGATGGTTTGGCAACCATTTGAAAAAGCATTGATGTTTCACCTTCCCTGGTTATTCCCATGTCCATTTTCACTAGATCCATGAAAATTGGATCCCTTTCAATTCTCATATTGTTCAAAACTCCATGGTCTTTTCTACTCAAAGCATCTGCCACCTTGTTTGCCTTCCCCGGGTGGTAGTGTATCGTACAATCATAATCCTTGAGTAATTCAAGCCATCTCCTTTGCCTCATGTTGAGTTCTTTTTGTGAGAAAATATACTTCAAACTCTTGTGATCAGTATAAATCTCACATTTTTCACCATAGAGGTAGTGCCTCCATATCTTCAAAGAAAAGATCACAGCTGCTAACTCAAGATCATGAGTAGGATAGTTTTGTTCATGAATTTTCAACTGTCGTGATGCATAGGCAATAACTCTATCATTCTGCATAAGGACACAGCCAAGTCCTTTCTTTGATGCATCACTATAAATAACGAACCCATCATTCCCCGATGGTAGAGTCAATATAGGAGCATTGAATAATCTTCTCTTCAGTTCTTCGAAACATTCTTCACACTCTTTTGTCCAAACAAATTTAACCCCTTTACGTGTGAGCTTCGTTAATGGGTTAGCCAATCGGGCAAAATTCTGGACGAAACGTCGATAATAACCTGCCAAGCCAATAAAACTACGTACCTCAGTTATACTCGTAGGTGCTGGCCATTCTTGGATTGCCTTGGTCTTAGAAGGATCAACAGAGATTCCATCTTTAGAGACAATATGGCCAAGAAAAGAAATCTCCTGAAGCCAGAATTCACACATGCTAAACTTTCCATATAATTCATGCCTCCTCAGAGTCTTCAAGATAATGCGCAAGTGATTTTCATGATCTTCGTAGGTTTTGGAGTATACCAAGATATCATCAATAAATACCACCACAAATTCATCGAGATACTCCTTGAAAACTCTATTCATCAGATCCATGAATACAGAGGGTGCATTAGTCAATCCAAACGGCATTACAGTAAACTCGTAATGCCCGTACCTGGTTCGAAATGCTGTCTTCGGAATGTCTTCCTTCTTTACACACAACTGATGGTATCCAGATCGAAGGTCAATCTTTGAAAAGTATTGAGCTCCATGCAGTTGGTCAAATAAATCATCAATACGAGGTAGGGGATACTTGTTCTTTGTCGTTATAGCATTGATCTCCCTGTAGTCGATACATAACCTCATAGATCCATCTTTCTTTTTAACAAAAAGAACAGGGGCTCCCCATGGAGAAACACTAGGGCGAATAAATCCCTTATTACTCAATTCCTCTAGTTGTTTCTTTAGTTCGACTAACTCTACAGTGGCCATTCTATAAGGGGTCTTCGATATAGGCCTTGATCCAGGAATCAAATCAATAGAAAACTCAACTTCTCGTTCTGGAGGATGTCCAGGTAAATCTTCCGGAAATACATCTACAAATTCTTTCACCACAGGTACATCCTCTATTTGAACATTCCTTTCCTCACCGACAGTTATTTCATTCTCTTCCTCCCCAATAATTGAATTAAGTTGAGCTACTGGGGGTGGGTCTAAATAAGAATTAGGTGGTGACGATTCTGCTCTAAAAATAAGGTGTTCCTTATCATTATCATCAAGAATCGTAACCTCTTTCTTCTTACAATAAATCTTCGCATCATAGTCCGAAAGCCAGTGCATACCGAGGATTATATCAAACTCAATCATAGGTATGACGATGAAATCAGCAGATAAAGAAAATTTATGTGCTCTAATGGGGACTGATTCACAAAACTTTGTTGCAACGATACTTCCCTTAGGAGTTTTAACTGACAACTCCCTTATTAAATCAAATTGGAAATATCTAATTTTCTTAGAAAACTGGGAAGATATGAAACAATGCGATGATCCAGAATCAAATAATGCATTTGCTAAACTTGAGGAAACCATTAAATTACCTGCCACCACGTCTTTCGGAGTTTCTACCTCAGCAGTAGTGATAGCATAAGCCTGGCCTTGATCCCTTGGCCTTTTCTGAGGTAAGTTCTCCTGACGCTTAGGACATGCATTTGCATAATGCCCCATCTCCCTGCAATTGTAGCACTGAACGTTGGTAGCTTCCTTCTTCCCCTTGCAATCATGAGCTTGGTGGCCTTTTTCACCACACTTGTAACAGACTCCCATTCCCTTCAGGCAAGCACCGGGGTGTTTCTTCCCGCACTTACCACAAGATGGATATTCAACCTTTCCCTTCTTCCCCTTATTTCCATTCCCAGATTGATCAGAAGGTCTCTTCTTCTCTTGCTTTGCTTTAAAGTCATAAGACTTAGAGAATTCCTTTTCGGTCTTGATAGCACATGAGACAATGTCTTCGTACGATGAAAAGGATTGTGAGACTAATGCTCGACGGAGAAATGGTTTTAACCCATCAAAGAAACGATCAATCTTACTTCTTGGGTTGCGAATATAATCTCCAGCATACCTCGCTAACCTTGTAAAGTTAGCCTCATACTTTGTGACATTCTCATCCTCCTTTTGTCTCAGACTCAGAAATTGCCTTTCCATATCTGCTCGATGGTCGCGAGGAAAGTATTTTTCTAAAAACAGATCTTTGAACTCCCTCCATTCCATGTTTGATACTTCATCATCTTCCTTCATGTTTTGAATCAATGACCACCATTGATCAGCATCTCCAGTGAGGCGGTAAACTGCCATGGTAACTTTTTCCCTTTCACTACTCCCCAAAGCCTGAAATATTTTCTCTAGGGAAAATATCCATTGCTCAGCTACTAAGGGATTTCTACTTCCATTGAACGTTGGTGGTTGTTGTCTCATGAATCGATCTAACATTGATCCTCCACGCTGCGGATCAGGGTGCTCCATACGGGTAAGGTTATTATTCATAACCTGAGTAAGTTGTCCCAGTACGGTGATTAGCTGATCAGCACCAGTTGCATCACCAGCCCCACTATAATTATCTTGAGCAGGAGGGCAATCACTACATGGAGTGTGTGCATTGATACGGTTTCCATTTCTTCCACTAGGTGCCATTTCTAAACAATGGCATAAACTAGATCAGTTTATGAATCAAAATACATAATCCCATACTTATAAAACACTTAACATAAATTGAACTATCTATGGATATAATCCATAATCATAAATATGTTTTCTCTGAGGAAGTATATACTCATAAACCCTTCATAATGATTTGTAAAGAAAGTGAGAGTTATCCTAAGCATATCCCCCGGGAGTGTCGTAACCAAGAGTGCAGCAAGGCCCGTTGTCGTGCACCAGTTCCCATTCGAGTCTAGCTCAAAGCGGTGTTTTCGGGTTTTACCCCTAGGTACATCTGTGCCAGAGCCGCCTCTACCTGCTCGTATCCAGACAGGGATGTATTGCTCGGAAAACTCACAAAATCTCTACAATACCAAAATTCTAGGAAGTTCTTCTATACTAATCCTCAAAGTTCATCTTAGGTCTACGTGCTCTAATCAGAGTTTATCTAAATCTAGTTTCCAAGGTTTGTACTAAACTTCCTCTGATACCAACTGTAACGCCCCGACCCTAGTTTCCTAGAGTCGGTGCATTATTACATAACATTGGCATGATCACAAGAAAGATCAAATCTCGAAAGACCGATTGGTTTAGTAGCCTTGGAAACACTAGATATATTCATAAGTTTTACATTACATCATAAAATCAAAAACTACTACAACAACATAATGTTTCCACAGTCCACACTACAATACCCTCATAATATCCCTGCAGGTCATTCATAACTTACATCTTCACTTCCTGGGAAAAATAAAACATAGAAAAGGGGTGAGCTCAAATGCCCAGTAAGGATAACAATATAGCAGAAACTTTCATCAATAAGAATAAACATTTAAGGCAATGTATAACTAAAACAAAAGCCTTTTAAACATGAACTTTCAACATGGGTTGGCATAAATAAAATGAAATAATGCCATTTACTTATTCACATGGATATTCCACTAATCGAATAATCACATGAAAAAATAAATAACCACTTTCATAATGTTGGAATGCATAATGCCAGACTATCATAACCACATAGCCAAGGCCTCGTGCCAAGACTACAAATAAGATTTTGTCAAGGCCTTGTGCCAAGACACTAGTTTGTCTCATGAGACCTACCGATGCATCGAGGAGCTATAGCGGGCTCCACCCGTCACTTATTAAGTCCAATGCATTCCCATATGAAAAGGTTTAAACATAACATAAACATTCGTATTAAAACTAGCATACGAAATGTCAATAATTTCACAATAAACTATGAATGGTATAAAAATAGCACATCCACAGTCAAACATATCACAAAACCTTCAATACAATATAGAAGTTTTGTATCATAATAAATCAACTTCAAATAATCTTAAAATCCATCAAAGGATGTTGACATAGATGAAATCAAAATTCTTTTTAAAGAAATATCTCCTTTTATTTTGAAATCATTTAAGATCCATATAAAATAAAACATTTTCTTTGAAAATATTCATATAAGCTTGTAAGTAAAGCTTTGAAGATTTTATAACGACGTAAAATAACCGCACCCGCCGTATAAGTTAAAAAAACATTCTTACCTCAATTCTGTCGAAAAGGTTAAAAAGGACCTTGTTTTGAAAACGACGGAAAGATTCCTTTATAAACCTCTTATAAAAAGTCAAAAAAAGGTATAAATGACTTTAACCCATATTCTTGTAAATAGTAAAAATGTTTTGAAATACATTTTTAAGAAACATGGATGTGGATGATAAAGAGATCCCAGTAGATTATTACATATAAACAACCTCGGATAATGAAGAGATTGTGAAATAACCCTTACCTTGTACTTTTCCTTGGTTGGGGTAGGTTAACCTCCTGTATAATGGTGAAATAGTTGTTATTAAATTATACAAGAATCATATATATTAATATGATATCATATATGATCTTTTAACATTGATTTGTTAATAATATCTTAGAATTATCGTCGTTTCGGGAGTTAACTTACTCATTTTCTTTTATATGTTTTGTTACATAAGCCATGGTTGTTGTATCTTATTCATATCCAGAATGATATACAGTCCTTAAACATCATTTTTAAATCATCAAATGATAATTATACTTGAATGGATACGATGGAGAATGAATCTCATCGCGTTCGTGGAGACGGTAGTCCGTACGTACGCACGAGCGACAATATCATTCTTTTGATATTAAAATAATATATAAATGGATGGTATATCATATATACAGAATCATTAACATGTTATATTTATTATTTACATGAGTTACACATCATTATTATACCCATCCAAATAATATTATATTGAATAACAATTACACCACGACGTGGAGACGGTAAGCCGTACGTACGCACGTATGGTGACATGTTATTCAAAGGGTGGATAGAATACTGAATATGATTGTACCATATTTATAATAACATCACAGTATATGTGAGATACTGGAGTTATTATTTCAGAATGGTAAGTACAAAGGAAGAAGAAGTGGAAGAAGAAATGAACTGAGAAAAGGGTGGTGAAATCATTACCTCTTCTTCGGGTTCTTCCTTTTGATTTGATCAAAAGGGCTCCTTAGGTTGGCTTTCTGATCAAACTAAGGCCTCTAGGTTGTAGTGAGGGATGTTGGGAGAGTATTTGGGCAGAGTTTGGACGAACCAAAAGGCTTTGAAGGTGTGAAGAAATGAGAAGGAGGAGTGTCCTTTTATAAGAGGGGTGAGGGGCACCTTTGGAAAAGTTAGAAATATTAATTTATAATAAATTCATATTCGGTTTACAAAGGCTCCAAAGTTGACTATTCAAAGTATGAGGTGTGGATAGGTCGAAAACAACTCATCCAATAGAATTTAGACAGGTTTGGGTTCTTATATTAACCTTATCTTTAAGTATTAACTCTAAGTTAATTAGTTTCACTTTTACAATGTCTCTTTGTATTTTTATATAATATGATTAATAAACTTACTATATACATCCAAGCGACCCCCAAGTGGTCCATTAATGAGGGACCTATCATAATATAAGTCTCTTGGCCGAACCTTAGATTTTTAGGAATTTAATATCAATTAATAATATAATATTTGTTTTAAGAACTCTTTTATGTCAATTTTGACACTATTCAATAGTTGATTTTTTTGAAACTCATAACAGATTGATTACTTCGAACAAAGTCAATTATATCAATCCTAATATATCTTATTATCCTAGAAAATTAGTTTAATTCATTAAAAGTTTCATATTATAATTATTTGGGTGTTTATAAGATCAATTATTTTTATTTTTCACTATTTTAGTAATTACTACATCATCATTGTGTCATAAATAAAATAAATTATATAATGTCTAAAAATTATAAATAAAATATCATTATGTAGGAAATCTTTTTAGCTTTCTAATGAATATTTATAATCGAAAATCCAACATGTATAACCCTATGTAAAAATTGTTCTTCTAAAAGATGTAAGCTTATGCCATTTTTATTTTTATTTTAACTTTATTAATATAAAGTGTCCCTACCACATACAAGTGGCTCCAAGGGGTCCCCAAATTGATCAAAGGATGCCCATGGTCGGGTATGTGTCCACCAATAAGGTTAGGACACGTTTTAGGGTAATTTTCTATTATTATAATATTATTTTTTTTAACCCTTATTTACCGGATTTACCCTTTAACCATGGTAAATAAAATATTTACCGCAGTAATTATTCAAAATGTGTAAAAATAAAAGTTACCTATTTACACAATTTGAACATCCTGATTCCAAATATGGAATCCATTTTCCTAAATTCAAAACACAGAAGTGGCAGAAATTAATTTAAAATTAATTCCCGATGTCAAAACAAAAAGTGTGTTTTTAAGAGATAATAACTATCAAAAGATTGACACTTGTTTATGTTCGGTTTAATTGTAAAATTATGTCCAATGATAAACATTAAATTGAATGGTAAAAATATATTCTAAATATACTTTAAAACCACTCAAATTCATAATTTATCACTATTAATTATTTTGATTAAAAAAGTTGTTTTTAATTAAAATTTAGAAATTTTCACTATTCATCAAAATATGAAAGTTATCCGAAATGTACCAAAATTTCACCCTAGGCTAATTTTGATATTCCGAATCCAAAAATGAAGTCCATTTTGAAATATAGAATATATATGATTTCAAAAAGTAGGTATTACTATTCACAACGGCTAGTTTAATTAGTTGTGGTGTGTGTTAGAACTCGAGGTTGCGTACAACACACGCTATCGCATTATTCGAAGGGAAACGTACCGTAGAAGCTTGGGGTGTTACACCCATCATCCAAAATTTAGGCCAACAAGAATTTTCAAAATAAAACAAAAATAGTTTTTAAGCCAATATTAACATAGAGTGAATCATAAATAAACACTAATATGTCTTAAATGAAATTACTCACAAATAAATGATGCATATCAATTGTTTATGGTTTATACCTCCAATAAAATATGACTGAACACCTCCATTTCCACTTCTAGTACAACACCTAAGGTCAATCACTAACAACAATTATTGCATTTCCCTTTATTTCATCATGAAAAAATATATCTAAAAACGCATTGTAATGTCCATGTTGGGACAAGTATTTGAATACCTAGTAGGATGTTATAATATAACACCCTTCAATTCCAAAAAAATATAAATTCACAACCATTTCATTAATTTCAAAGAAAATATTTATCACATTTAAAAACAAAATATTTTGACATAAAAATCTGAATAAGACCAATTTGGAACATGAAAACAACTCATGAAAATATTTAACCAAAGAAAGTGAAACCCTTAACACTTTACACTAACTAAAAAATTATTACTAACAATTATCATTCTACGATACATGATAAATTTAAAATATATTCCACAGAAACCTACCAGTGATCATAGGATACACTTATTGAGGATTATCACCCACCTGAGTCTTTCTATAAACTATATCCACCCTCTATGATTCATAAACTATGGAACTTACTATCCAAGAAAATTACTCACACCATCATACCATTCTTAGTACTTTTTAATCATTTTCCCGACCAAATTTATACAATTTACAAAAACATTGTTATTCCCATAAATAGTTATCTAAGGCAGTTCCATAAAAATAGTAATTGTATCCAATTCAATATATAAAACTCATGTTTTTTGAAATATATTATTTCAAAAAAAATCCCATTGTTTCTTAATAACCCCAAAATCTATATTTTATAAATCTAGAAAACCCTAATTGTTATCCAATCAATTTCAATAAAATATATAATGAAATATACATTATATTATGGCATAAATTCACATAAATCATGTAATAAGGGGTAACAAGCCACCTTGAAATAAGTAAGAGTCACCAACCTTAGATGAAAAAAACCCAATAATCCATAAAACCACAAATATGATATCAATAATAATAATATAATCTATAAAAAATTTGAATTAAGAACATTATATAATTATTCTTTTGATCGTGATTGAAAATCCATAATTCCAACACTCTAGATCTAATAAACCATGATAGATCTACCAAAAAGGTAAAAATAAAGAGATAGAAAGAGGAGGATTCAAGAACGAATAAGATAATTAATATATATCCTTAGAAATGATATTAATTTGATCAATACTAGTGATAATTTCATTGTTCATTGATATAAAATCCTCAAAATGAATCTTAAGGAACCTTTGAATCATCTAAATCCATAATGTGATATTAATGATAGTTCTGGAATACTAGAATCTATTTTAAAAAAATCTCATAACCCATTCTCAAGTACATTGTTTGATTTTATTTTCCAGAGTACTGCTTGTCTAACCATATTTGCCTCACATCCTAGAGAACCCAAGTCACACAGTGAGGCTACAAAATCCCCCAAATTGTACGCTCACCCATGTTTACGTCATTCAACCCCAACCAAAACCTACATGGTTGGACACATAGTATAGGAAATTGTCTTCCTTTTCATTCACTTGTAACTACCGCTCAAACACTCCAAAACATAATCTCAAAAACACTGAAAGGTAACTAATTACCATATCCTTGGCATTAAAATCCTCCTTGTTATAAGAATTTTCATACCCTATTAATTGTTGGGATTCGTTATCTTTTAACAACTCCATCCATTTATACCATGTATATTATTATATCTCTCAAGTCTCTTCTTATATCATTTCATGTAGCTGCAACACTCTCACAAAAGGAATAATCCTTATTGTTAATATATTTTCCAACCTATTAACAATAGTAACTGACCTTTAAACAAAGGTCACATCCCGTTAAAAATCCACCCCTTCATAGAGAACAACTGTACATGTATCTAATTGGTACTTCCTTGGATGAAAATCATTTTATATATTTTTTACTACAATATAATTAAATGTAAATTATAAAAAATAATCCACCTCTTTGATCTGCCCAATAATATCAAATGGACTCATATACTAGGGTGTTATCTTCCCTTACTTCCTGAGTCATTCATGTCTCATTTGTGGAAGCATTATAAAAATTATTATAACTTTAAGGGAAAAATCTAACAGTCTTCCTCAGTATATAAATTTCACCAAGTATGATTTTTCATCTACCCATTCCAAATTTGATGAAATTGGTCTATATTCTCTTACATTAAACAAGGTACCAATGGATATCTTTCTTAAAAATCAACCCAACATAATAGTTATTGACACAATATTATATATATATTTATAGGGATTAAAATGGTTCCTTATGAATTGAAACTTGATATTTATTATTGTAAATGGACTCCCCTAATGTGAAATGATCTTCACATGACTTTCCTAAATCGTGCACACAATCTCAAAGAATATACTCCAAATTCATTAAAGATGTTTTGATTTTTCATCTATCTATGGATGATATGACACACGCATCCTAAAATAAGTCCACATAAATTTCTCTAATCCTCTTAAAAATATAAAACCAGGTCATGGATCAATATCTAATGTAATGGATAAATAAAATATATAAATCCTAACTACTTGTTCCATGTATAACTTACCAAAATCTTCTACCAAAAACACATAAATGGGTAATAAGATAGTGGAAATCATAAATTGGTCTAAATAACCCATATAGAATTTTGATTCTATAGAAATATAGGTAATAAAACCATGAAATTCATAATGATATTCTCCCATTTCAAGGATATCACAAAAAATGGTTGCGAAATTTATATATGTCTTTAATGCTCTTCCTTCACCTGTTGAAAATTTAAGCACTTGGAGACATAATTATCTACATCTATCATTATTCCAACCCAACATAACTATCATCTGATATAATGATACATCTTCATCACTCCTAGATAATCTTCCATCTAGATTTTTAAAATTAATTCATAACCTCCTACTTTAATATTAATGTAACCACACAACTAAAAACCAACCTTTAACAATGCTAGAGATGGAATTTATCATGGCTAGAAACGATCTGACTACTTTAGTGATGTAAAGATCCTAGAAATTATATCAGCATTGAGACAACTCCACTAAATTAATCTTTTATCGGCACTTTTATAAACTCTGATAAAGGAATTTTATCAGCACTTTTAAAAGCGATGATAAATGTGTTCCTTATCAGTGCTTTTAAAATCAATAATAAAAGGAGATACTATAGTTTGTTGTAACATCACATTGTATCACCGATGTAGTGTGCTACAATAGCACACTATAGCACCACTTTAGTGCATTGTAACCACACTCCACAACACTATAAATAGACCAAAAACACACGAGTAACACATGAGATATGAGTAAAAACAAGTCTCAATGCAAAATTTAAATGAAATAAAATTTATAACATAAATACTAGAAAAAAATAGTATATTATTGTTAAAATAAAACCGAATAAAAACCATATCCCATTTTTTTAAATAAAATGAAACCTACTAAAAAACCAAATTTTTTCCCAAAAAACTTTATAAAAAAATCATCAACCAATTATTATTATAAAGATTTTTTCAAATCCTAATGAATAAATTTGAGTATAAATATTAATTTAATCTATAATTAACTCTATAGTAATGTCAATTCAAATAAATTAATTTTAGTAACATACACTCATTAGCTGAAATTACACACAAAAAAGATGAAGCCTTAGGCTGTACTATAGTTTCATATTTTGAATATTCTTTTCCCTTCAATATCTCATTATATCAAGACTTTCTATGGTTGTGTGGAGTTTTTATCCAGAAGCAATTGGTGGAAATAGAGGCATTGAGAATTTTTTGTGTTGATAGAGAAGTATTACTGAGAGAATATATAGAAAAGATAAGGAAAGAAAAGTTTTTTATCGAGAAAAGGCATTGAATCTATTGAGGATTGATCTTCATCAGTCGGTCATGATTTTTTTAGTAGAACTATATGCCAAATATCCTCACTTTCTCATTTATAGGGTCTATGGGTTATTTATAGAACATAGAATATAACGATTTCCCGGATAGGGTTTCCCCATCCCTTGATTTTGTGGTGATATATTGAGACATAATGGGAATAAGAGATTACTCCACTCTTCTAGTTTTATATAAAGAGAAGGTTTTTTCTCCAAAAAACATTGATTCAATCTGAAACATTGGTAGTTCCACTAATAAATGAAACATAAAACATACTAACATTGGCGAGAATGGTTTCAAAATCTATTCTATTTGTTCTTTATGTAGTTTCTTATTTTTATTATAGATAAATTGACCACAATGATTTTTTCTTCAGTTTTTTATTTTACCCTCTTCAGGAAATGGTTTCAAAAGTTTACTCCTAATATAATTAATGCCTTACATTTTTAGTAATGGCTATCAGATACGATTCATCAAGGAGACATTCCCTCACTACAATATTGGGTATATTGTTCCTTAATCGATTGAATATGATTCCATTTCATCAAACGTGCATGTTGTTTATGACCCTTCATCTACCCTTCCAATAACATCATTGGTCCTCTCTTTGAAACCTAAGATAGTTGACCTAGTGAAGAACTCACTATCATATATTCATTCAGAGGTCCTGCTCTTTCTCTCAAAGATGAACTGATTATCATTTGGGGACAAGGGGGACCTTAGGGACAATATTACTTTGACTTATATTACAATTTCAAGTGAAATTGACTTTTTTACGAGAATAAATATTGGAACTGAATATATGACATTTGGTTCTTCACTGAGTTGACTAAAGGGACGTTATAGAAGGAGGATGTAATTTTGTGTCAGTTGTACAGGGATCAAAGGTTTTTACTTAAGCATTCTAAACTAGGTAGATTGATGTATGATTTTTGGAATATCCTAGGAAAATCCCAGAGGCATGGAATATATATTCATATTCTTCCATAACATGGAATTAAAATATTATAATCCTATTTTGATAAAAAATAATTTGATAGTGTGATTAATTATTTGGTCATTCAATTTTTTAGTGATGAGTGGGATGCTATGTGCATCAGAAGTTTAAACCTTTTGCATGGGTTTCCTATATGTTTTTATTCAAATCTTCTAGAATTTATTGAGGTAAATTGGAGTTTTAAATTTAATAATAAAGGCATCGGTAACATACCATTGATGAAATATATAGATATTAATTTTAATGTTTCACTTTGCACAATAAATGAAGATGCTCAGGGAAGTGGTTGAAATATGTCTATGTATAGCTAAATTTCTATCTAACATTTCATATCTCGTCGATTGAAATCAATAATTCAATTTTGTATCAAAATAGTTTTCTTTACCCCAGGAAACACAAGAGTTAGTTTCTTGTTGTTCTCAAAAGAATCTAATCTTGAGTAGGAGCTCATCCATGGTGAGGGGTTCTAATCATACAGGATTCAAGTATTCTTATATTTTAGGTAACCTCCTCAACAATGATCTAATAATTTTTATTGCATACAATCAATTTTATTATCATTCTTACAAGAAGACATTTTTTACTGAACATGAGGTTAGTGGTTTGTGATGTAAAATACCTATTATATATGTTCACAGCAATGCTGATATCAGATGAACCAAGAATCTTCTTCCTAGTAATGGAAGAAAAAAATGAATAATTGTTTAATTTTAGTCTATAGGAACATGTAGGATACATGGAACCTAGAGATTATTATCAGTAGTGAGGTAATTTTGGAGGCATGAACACTTTTGGGGAAGATATTATAGATTACCTTAAAAGGTATGTTGAGGCATCTGATATTTCTCTAGAGGAGTCACGTCCGTAGCAGTGAGGATATGAGATGTATGGTTCTTAACAGCGTAAAAATGGAAAACACAGAACCCAAAAGATAAAACAACGTTATAGTAAAAGTAGAAAAGTGCATACCATGGATTATATTCTTGATTCGTATAATGGATCATATTGGAGTTGCACCGGCAGTAGAGGAGATCTACAAGAGCTTCATAATTTTGATGAATAAGTATGAGTTAGGGTTTTTTAAAATTGATCAGGGAAACTTTTAAAAGCACTTTTATGAAAGCACTGATAAATATTCATTTCATTAGTGTCAAATTGATAAGTACCGATTAAAAATATCTTTATCAGTACTAAAATTCAATCCCTGATAAAGGGTAACCTTTATCAGTGCTAAAATATGTGACCTTTTATCTACCCTAAAAAAGGATCTGATAAATGGTATCCTTTATCAACACATTAATTTAGCACTCATAAAGGTCCCCATTTATCAGCGCTTATTTTTTCACTCATAAAGATTGAATTTCTTTGTGCATTTTTCTAGCGCTGTTAAATTCTATCAATATTAAAGGCCAGTTTCATAGTAGTGCCACCACTCTATCTTAAAAATAGAGTGTTGATTTAGATACTTGTGACCACCCATTAATAGTGAACCTATAATTTAAGGAATAATTAAACTTTTATTAAATTTTTAGCAGTCATTTATCCCTCTTTTACATGGTCCAAAGGCACATAAGTGAAGTTGATTTGATTTAACACTATATGAACCCCTAACATAGAAACTTTTAGAGTTAAATCTATCACCAAACTTAGAAAATACAACTGACTAGCTAATTTCCTCACCACTTCAGACTTTCTACTCAAGGCTCCCACTACAACATTGAACTTACATGTTGTATGAGAATACATGATGTCAAAAATCTACACATACTCTAAACATATCTATTTCCTCATGTCCAATTCCCACTAAGAGAAAATATATCTTAGGATTCTATTATTTCAATACACTTTAATCATTTCACTGAATAATAAATGTTACTAAATATTCAATTCATGAGCATGTACCACTAGTTCTAAATCATGCATGTGAAGGTTATGCTTCGAGAAGAAACACCATTTTTGTTATATCCAACTCATATTTTCATAAAAATCCATGAATAATCTATGATGGACACAGTGAAAAAAACAATATGACCAAAAGAATTGAAAAAAAATTAATTCATAAGAAATCAGAATGAAGAAGAGGTGATCCTTTCACATATAATTTATAATTAATTTTTTTAAATAAAGTATTACATTTCATTTAATTATTTTTTTGTGGTGATGACCAGTGTTTCAATTATTATCAAACCATCATTCAGTTATAGGAATCAAGATTATATTCCCTCTAATGGTGATCCACATGTTCTTTAAAAACCTCAAATCAATGTTGCATAATCCTTTTTTTGATATCTTTGATGAATCTAATGTTTGTGGTGATCATAGTTGATTACAATGAAATCCTTCAAGGGAGAAGGATTCACTCTGGTAGAGGAGGATAATTCCTAAGTATTCTTCAGAGCATTCTAGAGGAGAGCACTTTAGGGATTAATAGAATCCTTTTTTGTAAATCATTATGCACAATGATATAATTCGGCTCTAGAATTTGGTGAATTTCATAACCAAGTTAAAATTGTTCTAGTGTTAGAAATTAATAAATTTTTCAAGGGATCTTATTATTTTTCTTAATCTTCAATGAACCCCATATCTAAATAATAATATAACTATTATTTTTCACTTGAAATGTACTAAAATCATGGATATAAATACTGTTATTTTTTTAAATAAATAAATGAATATTTATTCAAATAATATTTGATATTAAATTTTTCATTGGTAAATTAATCTCAGATAGCTAATCCTACCCAATATTTATCAACCATTAAATAATGAATGTTCATTTAATTAAGTAAATATCACTATATTATTCCCCAAAAAATATAAATATTATATTCATTGATTTAGGGAATATATATTAATTAAATATATTCATGTAAATTGATAAATAAATATTTTTTTACCATGTGAATAAAAATTAATAAATAAATATTATATATTCAAATAATTAAATAAATAATTGCCTAGGGACTAAATATATTAAATATTCAAATCACATATATATTTTCTTGAATAACTGTTGATTGAATATTTATGATCAAACAAACAAGAATAATTAATAAACCATATATGGGAATAATATTTATAAAACATGTTAAATTCATGTGGAATTTAACTAAGGCACCAAATTCACTTGGTGTGTGACCCTCAAGGCCCATTTTTCAATTAAATTAGGGTATACTTGCTAAATTCCAAGGTTATCATCTAGAAATATGTTAAATCTCCCATAGATAAAAAAAAATTATTACCTCGATGTTATGTAACCTCCAATATAAGTTCACTATTTAATATAATCTACTTATATAGATGTCTCTGATCAAGTAGGTTTTATGATTGTGTCATCAGCCAATGTTCTCGATGTCAAATTATTTGAATTCATATAAATGAACTTTCTGAAAATATTTCTATTTCCATTGACTTAATCTAGAAGATCTGTCCTCATCAAACTTCCTAATATATAAAATTTCATTAATAATAAATGGGATAAATCCTTTCTCACTGTATTCATTAATGCAATATCAGTAATGACACACCCAACTTATTCTACAGTTCCATGTTTATTTATCATCATGGGTTTCATCAATACATCAAAGTATACAACTCATGGCATGAATTATTAAGAATATCAAAATCCAAGGATAAATTCACATTTCTTCATATAGGAATATCCAATAAAATATATAAATGTGGATTTCCTATGGAGTTCATGTTCTCATAACCTCCTACACAGGATATTACCAAGGGTCAGCACCATGAGAATGTTTCTCAAAGTCATATGAGTCTCCACCCCTGATAGCTTATATCACTTGTGTCTAGTAAAATGATATCTTCCATCTATATAACATATATTTAGGAATACTATCATGGAATGTCCTAGTTCTCATCATATTAAGGAATTGTTATGAAATTTTAGAGAAATAAACACCCATAAAACATTATCACATAAAATTTTACATATTAGAAAAAGCATGATATGATAATAACTTTATATCAATATTCAAAAAAATGAATATATGTGATCATAAAGTTCTTAAATTCTATTTCTTGTTGAAAAATATTAATAGACTCCCACTTTAACTATATCCAACTGCTAATAAACTTTAGTCCTCTAGCTCTCATATTTTTTCTATGGTTATGCTAAGATAAAGCCTTAGTCAAGGGGTTCACCAAGTTTTCTTACATGGAAACTCTACTCACGTAAAATTTACCACATTGAGAAAAAATACCTTAATATGTGATATTTTCAGAGTACGTGATTCTACCATTGATGCTTTTTGGACCCTTTATGAGTGAAACTACTATATTATTATAACAATATAATGTGATGGGATCTTTACTTTTAGGCACCATATCATGATATTGGATGAATTTTTGAACCCAAAAGGATTCTTTTGTTTTATCATAAGTGTCAATATTCTTAGACTCCACTATAGGATTAGTGAAAACTATAATCTTTTTACTCTTCCAGTTCATAGGTCCTCCATTGAGATAAAAGACATATCCTAAATATGAATTTACATCATTCTAGTTTTTTTGGAAACTATTATTGGTATATTTTAGGATTATTTGTTTATCACCCACTTCATATACCATGGACAAATCCTTAGTACACCATAAATACTTAAGGAAAACCTTAATAGTAGACCAATATTTTTCACCTGGATCAACTTGATATCTTCATACCATGATAAAGGTATTTGAAACATCATTCCTAGTACATATATATAATTGATCTAATTATAGAAACATATGGGGTCTTACTCATTCTATCATTCTCTAGTTATATATGAGGACACATTGTCTTAGAGAGATGTATACCGTGTGACACTAGAACCAATCCCTACATGGATTGTCCTATACTAAATATATTTTATATATGGTAAATTTATGTTCATAGATTTAGTATAAGAATACTTTTGGGTCTATCATTAACTATCTTGATTTCAAGTATATATACTTATTCGACTAATTAATTAATAGAGAAGCACATGTTCATCCATTATTTAGCTAATTGTAAGATTGGTATCTCATTTCCAATGAGTAATATATCATCAACATAAACTACTTGAAATACAACCACAAAATAACTAAGTCTCTTGTAAAAACATGGCTCTCATTCGTTATTTATGAAACCAAAATTTCATATGGATTCATTGAAGTAAATGTTCCATGACATAGATTCTTTCATTAACCCATAAATAGATCTCAATTAATTTTATATATTTTTGGAATTTCCTAGTGTCACAAACTCTTTAGTTTGTTTCATATATATAACTTCCTAAATATTTCCATTAAGGAAAAATATTTTCAAATCCATCTACTAAATCTCATTGTCATTGGATGTTTCTATGGAAAGTAGAATTTTGATGTATTTTAACATATATAATGGAGAAAAAATTTCATCATAGTGAATGAATTAATGTTTCTTAAACCCTTTAATGACTAGTAATTCTTTATAGGTACATAATTTCTCTTTTATGTCCAATTTTATCTTCAATATTCATTTACACCCAATGGACACTACATCAACTGGTAAATTTATTGGAACCCAAACATGGTTATGATACATGGAATCCATTTTATAATTCATTACTTCTTATTGTCTTAAATATTCTGATCTCTCTACTATATCCTCATAGGAAGAAGTATAGTTATAATAAACCAAAAATGATTCACTGAATTTTATGACTAGAAAACTATATATTTATGGTTCTTTAACATCTCTGGTGATCCTAAATTATACTTGTGTTTTAGGAACAATATCCTCCATGGGGACCTTTGGAATATGTTCCTGTACTAACTCTTGGGTATCTGGATCATCAAAATCATTGAATTCCATATTTCTCCAACTATCCTTCATAATTATTTTATCCCTCTTAAGAAAAAGTCTGGTCTTGCAATGGTCACCTTCTTTTCAGTGGATCTTTAAATATTATATCCCCTTGTTTCCTTTGTATTTCCTATAAAGTTATAAATTATATCTCAGGGTTCTAGTTGTTCCCAGAGTTGGCCTTAATAAATTCCTCATAACCCCATGCAAGAATATATTCTTTCCATTTCATAACATTAAATAAATATCACTTCAACTTTAGTTGGCACATGATTTAGTGCATATTTTATAGATTGTAGTGAATCTCCCCAAAAGGATAATGGAATACATGTATGGCTTATAAATACTTGGTTGAGGTGTAATACTTTTCTAATTTTTTAGATGTTGTACTTTAAGATTAAGGGGGTATTTGAGGCAAAATAAGGATTTTAGAATGGTCTTAGGTTGGGTGTATACTATAGGTTCTGGTTCACAATTTGAATTAAAAATTCACAAAGTGAAGTAAGCCTGGGAAAAATATGTGAATCTCGTTCAAAACATGAAAAATGTTCATGCCATGAAATTTATATTCACTTAATAAACTAGTCTCTCATATTTTTAAAATAAGGTGGTTCATTTCTTTAAGAACGGAAAATATGTAAAATCTTCATCATGAATTAGATATTCAAACCAAGTTATGTCTATATTTTAGAAGATTTAATGTGTGATGTGATTCTAAATCACCTCTTATTTCCCTAGAACCTCCTCCCAATAACCCTAGGTATTCTCTAGTAATTTTTGGGTGATTATAGCTCTTCCAGGATTCTCTATTTGTTGCTTTAATCTCTAAGTTGGTTGGTTTATATCCTTTTGGTAAGTGTGATAATCCTATTTCTATTTTCTCTATTTATCTTGGAATTATCTACTTTTTTGGGATATGTTTCAATGATCAGTTGATTGTGTGATGAAAATTCTCCAATCCCTTCTAGATCAATGTGTAGTTTTAATTTGAAGGATGATTTTCTTTTTGGTTATGGTGCCACTCAAGATAACCTTGAGGTCCATGTTGATCTACCTTCATTTCCAAACCCATTTTCTGTGAAAAAATTGATTTTATGTTGTGATAATCAATATTATACCTCAATTAATTTCTCTAGCATTCTTTTCCTTGTAGATTGTGTAGATATGATCACAATTGGTGTGAAACCCATTTTTAATGTTGGTGGTTTCTTCTCTTGCCTATGTGTTATGAACCTTAAATTATCTTGATTTAATAAATGGTTTTATAAATTAATTTTTTTGCTTCTCAATTGATTATTTTGTATATGTAAAATGGTTTTTTGATCAAGGATGGTTTCCCCTCATTTTGGTAAAGAAAAAGAGTATCTTCAAATCATTGTGAAATGGATTGTGAAATTTTATAAGCATTTTTTGATAAAAAAAAGTTTTTTTAGAATGGTTTCAAAAAAATTAATCCCTTTTGAAATTGAT
Organism: Viscum album; assembly: GCA_963277665.1. Classification (NCBI taxonomy): domain Eukaryota; kingdom Viridiplantae; phylum Streptophyta; class Magnoliopsida; order Santalales; family Viscaceae; genus Viscum; species Viscum album. The sequence continues at coordinate 822,763,160 of OY728165.1, forward strand.
TTGATATGTGCTACACATCGGAGCCCTAATTACCTTGGTGTAGAGTTTATTATTGGTCCTTTTCAATTAATAATGTGAGGGAGTTCACTTTTTGGAGTGTTATTAAATTCCTAGACTATATATGAATGTGATCTAGGACTTGATTGAAATTATAGGGGTTTTACTCAATTGAGTGTTCATCTATTCTATAGACTTGGATGTATGAGTTTTTGGGACTCTACTGTGAACCGGTCATTGATTGTTTATTGTGTTATAAGTGATCTTTCTAGACATACCTTTTTTATCCTTGGGATATTTACCATTGTGATTATTATTATGCTATTTAAATTTGATATGATAGGCTACATGATTTAATTAATTAAAATAATGATTTAAATTATTCTTGGAAAAAAGTTTAACTAGGACTGTGAAATATTTAGAAAAAGGGAATTGTTTACCATGCTTAAAAATAAAATTGTTTAACTATTAATAATGTTTTGTGAGAATATTCGGATTATTGTATAGAACCTTATTATAGAACACCTGGGTGGGATCCTTCTGATATTATTTATCTCCCACCTTCCACACTACCTTGGGGGTGTGTAAACCTTATTTTTACTATTTTAGGAATAGTAAAGGTGCTATAGGGAGGGAAAAAATTTATTCCAACTAGGTATGGGTAAATGGTTGTGAGATGGTGGGAAATCGCCTCTATAACACATGGATTAGTGGTTGTTTGTTTTAGTTATCCTTTCTGGTTTTATTATACATGTACCTTTGGCTTGTATCTCTACTATTGTAATTCGTTGATTATGGAATATTTTATTTATGGTTTTATTTCTATATATATGCTATCTATCTTTTTTATGTTTGGGTGAAATCATTACCTCAATTTTTTGGTTGATTCTTAGGTGCTTATTGCCAGCACATGGGGATCGAGAAAGACCTTCGGGTATTGTCACAGTTTGGTTCAGAGAATAGTTTTTTGGGTATAAAGGTTGGTTCATAAAAATTTGGTATCAAAATTTATTAAGTAATCCTCAATTGTCCTTATATTTAAACATATAGTAGACAAGAGATATGATTTATGGGAATTGATATGTAGGTTAGGGTGAGTATCTAGACAGCTCTTGTTGTGAATAGGATCAACTTACCATGGGATATTGGGGTGCTCATCTCCTATGTTGAGTTTTGACATTGATATTTATTTCTACTTATGATCATCAAATTTAAACTTATTTCATTATCTAGTTCTTTTCATCTCTTTATAGTATGTAGAAACTTTCCTTTAAGACGTATTCTATGAGTTCTTAAAGAGGGTGTAGTGAGAAACTCTCCTCAAGGGAATCCTCTTATATATTAGAATCTCTTATAATCTATCATATGAGCAATTTGTTTCATGGTCCAGAATGTACCATGGGTTCAAAATAAAGTTGTTAAGGCACAACCAAGAGCTAAGGAAGAAACGGATTGAGCGTAGGAGTTTCTATGTGATAATCCCCCAAACATTAAGGGTATGAATGAACCCCAAAAGTTGGATGAATAGTTCTTCAAGATCATTCGGGACTTCAACAACCATGATATACCGGAGGCTATCATGGTGAGATATGAAATGTTTAAAATCAAGGGTAACAGCAAGAGATGGTGGGATTATATTTTATAGAAACCCTAGTATATTGTCATAGATTGGAGGGGTTTCAAGAGACTCAACATTCAGAAATTTTTTCCAGAGTCTTTGATGATAGATAAGTCTCTGAAGTTTCTCTCTTTGCAGTAGAGGGGCCACATAGTTTTTGGATTACACCGACTATTTTTTAAATCCAGTTCATTTCTCTCTAGAGGTAGTGATGAATGAAAATATGAAAGATAAGAAACAGATATAGGGTTTGAGACCAAAAATCATATCCAAAGTATGAATGTTGAATCCTACCCCCTTCACTAACATAAATTATAGGTCTATAAAGGAATAAATAAATATAGTGGGAAGTATTTTCTACTTTTTCATTTCCCTTCCAACCAGTGGTGGATTTAGTGGTGTTCATGGAAAAAACTAGAAGTTTCATGATAATCACAAGGGTAATGGATGTGATTCTAAATATCCATCCACCTCTGCAACATCAACAGTATCTAGAAGTGTGCCCATAAATTTCTATTAGTGTGATAAGTTAGGATACATTGTACATTCTTTCATCACACTTGAGAATTTTTTCAGGGCTTGTTCTCATCCAGACCATCTTCATAGGTTCTTCCACGATATATTTATACCCCTTAATTTTTAGTGATCTTTATCTCCAAAGGCCACTACAACATAGTTAGATGTTTCAATTTCCAAATGACTCTATCCACATGCCTTAATAGTGAATAAACATCATACAATTGATGAGTTTCCAACAAATTTGATTCGGGAAAAACTACAGTGAGAGGTACCATCTTTATTTCATCTTCTATATAAGCTTCTATGATTAATAATGGTTTTTCACAGTTATTTGTATCTTCCCATTTTATTGATTTTCTAAAAATTCAAATGTACATCATTAACTTTTTCATGGAGATCTAAACACCTATTTAAAATAGGAAGGAGTGGGGATTTTACTTTTTTCTGGTCTTTATTAATGGATGACACGTATGTAGTCTTGTATTTCCTAGTTCTCAATTTTTATTTGTTTAAAGTCATAATAGGGAGGGATTTTTTTTATCTCTCATCATGATAATATTGATTATTACCATTGGAATGTTTCATTATCTGTTGTCTATGGTAGATCTCAAGTGTTTCTGGGATAGTGGGACCCGAGGTCTAGTCATGTTGGATCTTCCCACCAAGAGCTCAGGAGTTTGTTGTCTATAGTTATAGTTTATCCCAATGATATGTACCCTATTTCTGATATTCAATTGGTCTTTAGGTAATTTTTTTATTTTTTCCCACATGAATTTCTAGGTCATTATATAGAGAGGCAGGTAATGTTATTGATTGATCTAGTTCAATGTACGAATTCAATTTATATATCATCTAATCATATGGAACTTATTGATTAGAAATAGATTAAGATCTCATATGATGATCTACATGAGAAGGGATTTATTCGTCCATGTGTTTCATTATGTGTTTACCATGCTATCTTTTCTAATAAGGTTTATGGTTCACCTCATTTATGCATAGACTACCGAATGTTGAACTAGGTGACTGTTAAGAAAAAGTAATATTTTATCTGTGTAAATAAGGTGATCTGGGTTTCAAATATCAATCTATGGTGGGGATATCATCCTCTCACAGTTTATAAGTATGATATCCTAAAGAATAATTTCATTATATGGTATGTCCATTATGAATATCTTGTAATATCATTAATCATGAATAATTATATGTGTTTTTATGGCATTGATGAACCATATTTTCATCAGTATCTCAACACCTTTATCTTGGTATTCCTAGATAATATCCTAGTTTATTAGAGATCTGATCATGAGTTTGATAACCATATAAATTTATTTTTTAAAATATTCATGATCCACTAACATAATGGGATGCTTTCAAAATACAATTTCTACATCCAATAAGTGAATTTCTTGGGGAATTATATTTTAGAACATGGTATCATGGTCGATCCTGAGAAAGTGAGGGTTCTACTTTCATTGGACGATCCATAGAACATCTTCAAGATATGGATCATCCTAGTTCTAGAAGGATATCTTCATTAGTTCATTATGTATTTATAAAAGCTAGCAACGAAATTGACTGATCATGCAACGAAAGGGTTTAAATTCATGTGGAATGCTAAATTTTAGACTTCTTTTTAGGAATTGAAACATCTCAGGACGTCGGCTCCAATTATGATTTTTCATAATCTTGGTAAGAGGTATGTGGTATAATATGAGGCTTATATAATTGTTCTAGGTTTTATTATTATATAAGATGATCACATATTGTCATATGTATCTTGTTAGATTTGTCCATATGAGAAAAATACCCCACCCATGATTTGGAGCTTGTTGCCTTTATGAATGAACATGAGTGTTTGTGGAACTATGTTTTTGGGGAGAGGTCTATAGTATTTTGTAATCATAAGGGTTTGAGATATATATTTTCATACAAATATTTATATAAAATATAGGTGGTGGGTGGAATATGTAATGTCTCGACCCATAAGTCGCTAGATGGGTGCACTAAGTTGGTTCACCACATGAACTCAATCGTACCTCCTTACATACTAGAGGATATCAACTTATTGCAAGGGTCTATGGTGGAAATATGATAATATTATACCCACATATTATAGTTTAAAACTATAAGTAAATAACGAAAAAACATAGAGAATAGTGTATGTGTAAATAATCAAAGAACTAAAACAGAATCATGTAATATTAATTTTAAATGCGATATAGGCTTGAATTGTCTTTTAAAATATACAACATAGATCTCCCATTAGGTTGATCCTATACCAGAAATGAAAAACTGAATATAAGTAAATCAAGGCCTATAGAAATACCTAGTAAATCATTTTCCAATCCCCTAATACCATCTGATCCATCCATCCCAACCATGAAAAACTCAACATGGGCCCCAACCCAAATTTGTGCCAGCAGAAAACCTGTGAGAGCTTCTTGGGTAACCAAGTGAAATGGAGGCTTAGCTAGGGTGTGAGTACAACTTAGTATGCCCTGACCAGTAATGTCTAAATAAAATACATGTAAAATAAAATGTGTATGTAGGTAAATATTACAGTAAATAATATGTACAACAATGAAGATACATTTCAAGTAAAATAAATAGTTCATTACTACACACTGGACATCAGGTTCTAGGATGAAACTCGGGCTAAAAAAACATTTTTCATCCCAAACTTGTCATTTGATAGAATATAAAATGGTGATGCACACTGTGAATAATAAAAAAGGATTTTTCATTTATCATCTATCTATGGTAAATATAATAATTAATATCTGAATTTACTAGGAAAACATCACATTACCCATCAATACATAAATATATTTGGTTCCAGGAGTGTCAATCTAACACCCTCCCAAAAATTATGAACATCATTCTAACATAAAAAATAATGGGTTTGGACTACCTTGATCAAAACCCTAACCATAATTGAGGACCAACATGACTAAAACATTAAACCATAGGTGAGGACCTCCATTACCAATAACTTAAACCATGGGTGACAACCTCCATGATCAACACCCTGAAGCATAGGTGAGGACCTCTAGGGACAACACCTTAAACCATGGGTGACTGTAATGACCAAAAACCTAAACATAAGATAAGACCACCATTTCTAGCACCTTAAACCATGGGTGAGGACCATGATGACCAACACCTGAAACCATAGGTGGGAACCACCATGACCTACACCTTAAACCATGGGTGAGGTTCGTTATGAGCAACACCTTAAACCATAGTTGAGGACCTCCATGACCAACACCTTAAATGCTTTCTCCAATGATCACTTTTCAAGGTTCAACATCATGACCTTAATAAACACTTGGGAACCACAATAAACCCTTTGAAATCCATTATCATTTACCAAGGGTCCCCATATACCTTTCACAAAAAGAATAATGCCAAAATCTTTCTTTCCATCAAAAACATTTAAAGAGAAATCAATGCATTTTACAAAAAGGTAAATTGCACACCCATTTTAAATTAGCATTTCAAATCAATTTATAAAAGTATTTTTTATAAACCACTTTAAGGTTAACACATATTTTAAAAATAAGAACCATTTTAAATCATAACTTTTCCCCTTTGCTACCCAACACTAGGTGGAAACCAATTCTCACAGATAAAACCATTTCAAGGTCCTCATAAACATTTCACAAATATTACTATATAAAAACAATTAATTTGATCCTATTATAAGTCAATTATATTTATTCTATGTTTTACCCATTATCTCTTTAAATATAAAATTAATCCAGTAAACAAGATTAACCATGTTATTCTTGTAAGATGTCTACTTTACCTTTTAATACACCAAACTACCATTTTTAAGGAACAGAACACCCCATGGGTAGCCATAAGTTCAATCACATATATACCAGTAGATTGGATAGGATTTTTGGTTGGTCTAAGGTACCAATTTAAAACCCAATTCCATTTACTTACACAAAGAAGGAGAACACAACCCTCCAAAAGATTCAAGGTGCGCACTACATACACATGTGAATAATTAATCAAGACTATGGGTAAAGCTCTAAGAAAACCTACCTCATCAAAGAATCCTTCCAATCATTACGAAATCATGAAGGACTTGTCAAGGCCTATCAAATTCCTGATCAAACCCCTCGAAATCCAAATGAGATCATCATAGCCCTTAAATCTCTTATACCTTGAAAAGAAACAAAAAAAAATTAATTATAATACTCATAATTAATTAAATAATTAAACTATAAACTTTAAATAATGATAGAAAACTCATCAGGAACTCATCTATTATCAAAACTTTATGAAACCACTAGGGTAGGTCCAAAACAGACTCCCGATACTATTCATGAGCAAGTCCCTATGAGGCTATACCAATAAAATAATTAAATAAATAAATGTAACTGGGAAAACCTAAAAACTCACTAGTATTGAATTACATAATGAAGCATCATCCAATGATGTGTGAAAGTCATCTTAGGGTCTCCTCTACAAAATACAACCCAAATCCTTTTGAAAAATAGAAGATTTAACCATGCTCTAATGGAATTTTCAACAAAACCTAAGCCAAAGAACTCTAAAATTATAGTGGATCTATATGAGGAAGAAAGAAAGACTCCTTAGGAGAATAAATCACTGAAAACTCTATGTAATCTCTATAAACACACCCCAAATTGAAGGGTGGAGGCCGGAAGAGGATTAGGATCCCCCTGTTTCATGCACTCCAAAAGAGGGATGAATATTGTAGAGTGGATAAAAATTATACTAGGGTATTTTCATTATTTTCCCTTTTAATTAAATCTAGGTAGTAACATTATTTGGATGTATGATTTTCCAAACAATGCACCCACTATGTTGTTAGCACTATCCAAGTCAATAGCCCCAGGTGGTTTGGCTACATTGTTTTCCAAACCCTATGTCAACTGTGAACACCCCATAAGACAAATTTAGTAATGACACAAATGGTTTGTCTTAAATCATGTATAGACTGTGAACTATGTCTCAAACCCTCCTTTACCTCAGACAGGTTTTCTATTTTCTTGTTTGGTTTAACTAGAACTAAGATCAAACTGTCCAAATTTACCATGATCAGTACAAAATTAACTGAAACAATCTTCATCATTAATGTGTCACATGGTCTCTCCTAAACAATTCACACCGGACCCAACACTCTAGCCATGATCCTCTGAAACTCCTAAAACATAACCCAAATCCTCTAAATCACACACTACTGGAAAGGAGATCTTTCCCCACACATTTATCCCCACTGTTTAGAAAAATCGTGGGGATATCTCTTTTTTTATTATCAATTCCCACGGTTTTAATAAAACTGTGGGAAAATAATACCAAATTCCTGGAATGCATCGCGCTCCTACTCCCTCTTCCATTACGCTCCTCCACTTTTCTATCTCTCTCCTCCTTACCCTTGCTTCCATCACCCCCTTCCATCACGTTCTTCCTCACTTCCCTAACTCCCGGCCCTCTCCTCCCCTCTCGGACCACCACCTCCTAGCCATCCAACCTACACCGCTCGGCCCTATACTACCCTCATCGACCTCTACCTCCCAACCATCTGACCTCTACATATCAGCCTTCTCCTCCCCTCCACGAACTCTGCCTCCACTCCCGACCTCCCTCCCAGCCTCCGCCTCAACCTCAACATCTCAGCCTCCACCTCCCTGCCCCTAGCTAAAGTGAAATCTCCCATATCAGCTCCCTCCCCTCCCAGCTTTAACCTCCTCCTCAACTTCACCCAGCTTCGGAAACATCCCATCCCGGTCTCCACCTCCCTGTCCCCATCTTTAGCACCTAGGTATGAAATTTCTTCCCCTTGTTTTTCCAGTGGTTGAGATCTCTTCCATTGAGTTGGTTTTTTGAGATATGATCTCTCAAACATATCCTGCTTTCAATATGAAGCTTATGATAGACTTCAACATATGTGTTTGATCAACAAGTGAACCTAGAGTGAGGTTTAGAGTAAAAAGGTGATGCTTGGGAGCGTTAGGACCCACTCTTTGTCTATTAGATGAGTAGATAAAGAGAAATTTGGGGTTGTTTAGTCTCATATCTTTCATGATTTTCAGCCTCTATATTATTTTCAAATGTGTTGTAATCTGGTGCTTCATGAATTGAAATATATTCATTTTGAATTACCTTCATTTTAATCCCTAGAATTCGCCTCTATTCCAAGAATTTCAGAGTTCTTAAGCATTTGGGTGATGCATTTTGGGTGTTCTTATAGGCTGATTAGTTGGAAATGACAAGGAAGAAAGCCATTTAGGCTAGATTATGTATTTAATCAAGACTATATAAAACTCTCCTAGATTTCATTTAGTTTAGTTTTGATTATGGTAATAGTCTTATCCCTAATATTGTTTATGAAGGTAATACTATGTATTTTCATCACTTTTACCTTGTGGGATTCTCTTTCACTTTTTGTCTCATGTATGTTATATTTATTTTTCAGTTGATCATTTATGTATATCCAACTAGGGTTTTGAAGATATGTTTCTATTACAGGTTTTATAGGATATGGAGTCCCATATTATGAAATATTCCTAATCATTTATAATAACTATCCCCCAGGATATTAGAATCAGGCATGAGGTGAAACTCCCGACTTACCAATGGATTGGGAAGTGGCATGATGGGTCATGTCATGTCATGAGGCCTCGATCTTAAGAAACAATACTAAGGATTGTATGATGACTATTTGGATAATGGTAAGGAATAATGGAAAGTGGTAGAATACAGAAATAAGAAGAAAAATTAATGGGTAGAAGGCTCAGTTCTTGATCAAGTTTGGGTGGTGAAGCAAGATATTAAAGTATTTCCTTCCCAAGAGGCTCACTTAGGTGATGAAAACACTTCATTGATGTTGTTTTATTATTAAGAAGAAATTTAATTTGAATAAAAAACCATCAAGTGGTAAAAAATATATAAATAAGGGAAGAAGTTATGGAGGTGTAAGGATTATTATCCTTTCCAAAACCTAAAGTAATAATATAAATGGGAACATTTACTAGTATTGAGGGGATGGAGAAATTATCCCTTGATCCAAGACACCCTATTCTAAGTGATGTTCCTAAGGAAGATTCAATGGCCTTAGAAGATCAAATCCAAACTGAGAATGAAGGGAAAATATGTAGGTAGGATAATATATAAGGTTACGTAAATCCAATTGTCAAAGACAATAACATACAAAGAACTTAAACCTAAAATCTTTTCTAAGGGAAATCATTCTGAAAAAGTAAAGAAATTTAAGGGTTTTTAGTTGGACCATCGATGAAAAGACGGAACTGATCCAAAATATAATTTGGATCTTATTATATAATCTAAGGGATAGATATATACATTGACCTTCAATAATTCAACCTATTATATTGATTGAATATAAAATCAAATTATAGAATTTGATACATATGAGGAATAAAAATAGTGGATCAAGAAACAATATCAATTTTATTCCATTAGTATTTAATGAAGGGAATATTAACATGGAATATTTTATCAATAGGACAGGATGGTCTATTTAATTGAGGACCTCATTAAATATGATCCAAAAAATGGGGTAATTTATATTACATATAGATTATATAGGGTGAAAGACTCCAATATTTTAATTTTTTTAGACAGTTCTAATGACGCCCTATATAATTTAATTTCATGTCTGGATTTATCTTTTTATGTGGGTTAACAGTAAACCCATAAATTTGGTCTTCCTAAAAATAAAAAATTATTTAATTTATGGTTTAATTAAGGGGAATAAAATGAGAAAATAAATATTAGATAATTAAGAAATTATTTGATTAATATTGTTTTGATTTATGAAATTATTATAAAAATGAGAAATTGAGACTTGAAAGAAGTTTATAAACTATTATAATTTTATTTAAGATATTCAATATTTATGAAATTATTTTAGTTGATTTACCATGTTAATATTTGACTATAATAAATGCGTAAATATTAATTAAATTAAAATGATGAAAAAGGATATATGATTTTGAATTATGACTTGTTAATTATTTGAGTTAATTGAAAAAAGTTATGTGAAGGATAAATATAGCATTCTCTCTCAATAAAACTCATAGGTGATCCTTTCCATTTTTCCTAATCTATTCTTCTTTTCTAAACTCAAGGAAACAAACTTTAAATTTAGAAGAATGGAAGTATTATATCCCATAACTTATGATGGAGGTGTTCCAACCGAATAGATCAAGAATAATCCAGTAAACTCATCATTCAAAATTAAATGAGGGTTTTCCATAAGAATCCAAAATAGTAATTGATGACATTTCATACATAAGACATTACCTAAATCCCAAGGGAGATTCCCCTAGTCATTTCACTTCAATTTCCCTCAGTTTCATTTCTTATGAGAACGCTAATCATGGTGTGTGTAAGATTTAGTGTTCAATATTAATCTAATAACATGTATTTGATTTTTCAATTTATTTTAAATTCATTTATTTTACCAAAATGAACTTTTCCTTTTTAAGAGTCTTGTTGTGACTTGTTCCACTTTGTATGTAGTAAAAGTTTCTAGGTAATTATTTTATTTAAAAAATTCATGAATTGATTTAATTTATTAAATTCATCATCTAGTATATTTATACCAATATTTGATACCTATTATTGTTTTATATAAATTATCAAAAGGATTTTCATTAATTCTCGGAGATGAGGTGGTTTTCTTTAAAAAAATATTCCCTATTTGAATTATAATTGTACTCATGGAAAATATTAAATTATGTAGATATGGGTCTCGTTTAAAATATTTATGATGATGGATGAATGTTTTTATCTTCCCCTTGCCTTTTTAAATGAAATAAACCATGTTTAAGGATGTTTTTTAATGTTAAAAGTTTATTTTTTTTATTTTACACCTAAGGGAGGAAAAACTTTTTTATCTCTCACATAGTTCAACTATAATGACACATAACACTATATCATAGACATGAAACCTTTTAAGGGGTTGGGTCTGGGTGCGGGGGCTAGGTGCTAGGGGTGGGGCTGGGTGCAGGGGGAGGGGGGAGAGGGGAGGGGGTGCTTGGTGTTTTTTGGCTACACAACTCAGTGTTCATGGAAATTTTATAAGCTCATGTATGACTGGAGCTTTGAATGTGTTTGGTTTCATGATGTTATTTGCCGCTGGGTTGCAGGTATGGGATTCTATGGATCTTGTCTTTCCAGAAGGTATGTTTCACTAAGGTGTGTTTTTTACATGTGTTTTAAAATAATTATCATGGTTTTTATTTGTCTAGGATTGTATTTAGTAATCTATGTGTGTATATTATTTAAAATACAATGATTATTGCATTCAAACTACTCATAGCACAATAAAAGAAACACCTTTCAATTTGTATTCAAATGAACTTGTATGCATAATGAACTCTAAAACCAGTTTAAACTATTGAAATTAATTATACATATAGTTTAAACACCTTTCAATTTTTATTCGAATCATATTAATTATATTATGTATATGTGCAGGGAAATAAGAAGACAAGGGTGTGCTGATATCAACATATATGACTATGTCATGCATGATTTTCTTAGAAATAGAAAAGAAGACCATGGATTTAATTTCCATATAATGATTAATGAAAGTGGCTTTACCCCAGGGATTATTTCATGTAATAATATTATAAAATTTCTCAAAAAAAAATTCAAATTGTAGTGGTGTCAGAGTTCCTTCTTCTGCGTCTATCCATGGGTCCAAAAACTAAATATTCTTTCGTTTACTCCATTGATTTCTACTTACTACAATGAAGGAAGGATGGATGAGGATCTCATGTATTAATTGTCCTTGAATGCATTTCTATAGGATACTATTGTTAAGCCTGCAATTTCAACTAATCCATCCCACACTGGTGCTAAAAAAATCACCATTTCCTCTGATAAGAAAGTGATTCCCAACAACAGATCTGATTCGTCAAGATATTTTGAAAGTGATTCCGAAGGAGTGAGAATTTGTCAACTATGAATAAGAGTGGTCTATGGTTCTCATTTCTTGGTATACTTCTAACAAACCAATAGAAATATGCATTTTTTCCATTCTTTTTTAAGGATTATTAAACTATGTTCCATTTTAAGATCCTCCTGCTAAAGCTTCTCCTACTTTGAATGGGCAGTCTACTCTCTAAAAAAGTCATTTTTTCCTGCCACCATGGTTTCTGAGAGTGATTCCTCTAGATCATCTAAATTTATTATGATGAATATGTGAGTTTTCTTATTAATTCTCGAGCATTATATAAATAGTGTCAGTGGTTTTTAGTTTGATATATTTTATATAATATTTTCAATTCTGGTCACTAATTATGCATTTGAAGTTTTTGTGTTGGAATAATTACCTAAGAAATCACTTCGAACTATGATATAAAGTAAATCATCAAGTATTCTTGAAACAAAAGAGGAGTCCAGTGATGAAGCAGATACAAATAGCTTTAATGATTATTCCTATAAGCTCGTGAGTACGGATGATTTTATCTTTATTTCTACTAATATTTCATTTAAATAATTCATTCTCATAATTATTGTCCTTATATGAAATTCTCATGGACATGAGGTTGTGTTCATAGGGGCTAGGTGTCCTTGAATTTGTGTGAAGGTGCATATACCCAGTGGGGGAGCATCATATTTTAGTTAGAAACCTCCAAGAGCCAAAGTGGATGGCTTGGTTCCACCTTGAGGTAGGGACCCTCTCCTAGCCTCTTTAGTTCAAGAATTCTTTAAATTAAATTTGTCTTCATTCTTAATTATTCTTAATTATATTGAATTGCATATCTTGAATAATTTTTATTTAATATAATTATTTCATTTGATAAATAAAGTCATGTTTTTATAATTAAACTCCTCCAAAGGAGGTGCACTATCTATGAAAACTCACAGTGATAGTTATGTTGATCTAGTTTCTTAACTTATTGCATTTGATTTTTGATTAATGAGATTTAGAATAAATGCTAAATATAATTAAATGAATTGTGTGATAAAGCAATTCCATGATTTTATAATAAAACCCCTCCAACGGAGGTGTCCTGTCTTCTAAACAAATGAATAGTGATGATCAGCTCTGTGATAGTATTCCATGAGTCTTGTGATCAATATTGAGACTGACTAATCCCAATTTCTACCAGCAGGATGATGGCTGAAATGTTGCCTCACCTCCTCCCACTCCCTTTGATCCTAGTCAGAATATGTTTCCCTATGGATTTTTCTAGACTGGGCAGACACACTGCGGTCACGCCGCGGTCACGCCGCGGTCACGCCGCGGTCACGCCGCGGTCACGCCTCGGTCACGCCGCGGTCACGCCGCGGTCACGCCGCGGTCACACCGGGGTCACGCCGCGGTCATGTTGTGGTCACGCTGCAGTAATGTCGTGATTTGGCCCTACTCCATGACAACACCCCGCGGTGGTTCACAGTCCTATTGGAATTTTAAGTATGATACCTAGATAGAGTTTTAAATACATTACCCACCCATAGTTAATGGGGAGGGAGGCCCTCAGGTAGCAAATCTCTGGATTTAGTCTCTCATGAAAATATTTTGTCACCTGTACACAACATTGGAGATGAGGGGGAAGCTTGATAATTGTATTCTACAAGGACCATCTAAGTGCTCGAGGGACATCAGAGTAAATTTTGTACAATAATAATACTTGAAAATACATTTATAATGATATTTGTATTTGGAAAAGTTTCCTTTAGAGTTTGAAATTTTTATGATCCCGATGATCTGATGAGTGTGCTGACCCTTGTAGAAAAAATGATTCTACATTATCTTTTTTTTTCTATGTGAGAACAGTAAACTACACACACCTCATATAGTGTAGTTGGAGCTTTCTACAAAAATGGGGAATTTGAAGGATGGTCAGCTCTGTGATACTATTCCATGAGTCTTGTGATCAATGTTGAGACTGACTAATCACAATTTTTTCCAGCGGGGCGACCGTAAGAATGTTTCCACGCCTCCTCTGAATCCTTTCTCTCATGGACTAAAGATGCTTCCCCGCGGATGTCACTGGACCACGCCAACTGACCGAGGCCACGCCGTGGTCCCCCCGCCGTCAAGTCGCAGTCACCCCATGGTCACATCGCAGTCACGCCACGGTAATGTCGTGATTTGGGCCTACTCCAGGACAACACCATGCGGCAGTTCGCAATCCTGTCGGAATTCTATGTTTGATACCTAGAGAGAGTTTTAGATACATTAATCACCCATAGTTAATGGGGAGGGAGGCCCTCAGGTAACAAATCTCTTGATTGAGTCTCTCATGAAAATATTTAGTCACCTGTAGACAACATTGGAGATGAGGGTGAAGCTTGCTACATGTATTCTACAAGGACCATATAAGTGCTCGAGGGACATCATAGTGAATGTTGGACAATCAGAAGACTTGATAATACTTTTGTAATGATATTTTTATTTGGAAAATAGTCCTTCAGAATTTGATATTTTTATGATCCTGATGATCGGATGAGTGTTTTGACCCTTGTAGAGAAAATGATTCTACATTATCTTTTTTTCTGTGTGAGAGCAGTAAACAACACACACCTCATATAGTGTAGTTGGAGATTTCTACAACAATATGGAATCTCATGGATGATCAACTCTGTGATATTATTCCACAAGTCTTGTGATCAATGTTGAGACTGACTAATCACAATTTCTGTCGGTGGGGCGATGGCTGGAATGTTGCCCCACCACCTCCCACTCCATTCGCTCCTGACCAGAAGATGCTACCCTATGAATGATGTCTGACCAATCCAACTGACCATGGTCATGTCGTGGTCACGTCGTGGTCATGCCACAATCATGCTGCGGTCACGTCACGGTAATGCCATGATTTGGCCCTCCTCTAGGACGATAACCCGCGGTAGTTTGCAGTCCTGTAGGAATTCGATGTATGATACCTAGATAGAGTGTTAGATACATTACACACCCATAGTTAATTGGGGGAGTCCCTCAAATAGAAAATATCTTGATTGAATATCTCATGAAAATATTTAGTCACCTGTATACAACATTGGAGATGAGGTTGGAGCTTGCTACTTGTATTCTACAAAGACAGTCTAAGTGCTCAAGGGACATCATAGTAAATGTTGGACAATAAGAAGACTTCATAATACTTTTATAATGATATTTTTATTTAGAAAAGTTTCCTTCATAGTTTGATATTTTTATGATCTCGATGATCGAATGAGTGTTTTGACCCTTGTAGAGAAAATGCTTCTACATTATCTTTTTTTTCTATGTGAGAACAGTAAACAACACACACCTCATATAGTGTAGTTGGAGATTTCTAAAACAATGAGGAATATGATGGATGATCAGATCTATGATAGTATTCCATGAGTCTTGTGATCACTGTTGATACTGACTAATCACAATTTTTGCTGGTGGGGCGACGACCGGAATGTTTCCTTGCCTCCTCCTGCTCCCTTCGCTCCTGGCGAGAAGGTGCTACCCCGCGGATGTCACTGAACCGAGCCAACACGCCGCGGTCATGCCGCAGTCACACTGTGATCATGCCATGGTCACTCCATGGTCATGTCATAGTGAAACGAGCGGCCGATTGTCGCCTATCGACCGGTCAAAGTTCTGGTGCTCTGCTAATGTGTATAGCATCACTCGGGTCGAATCCTCGGCGATGATACTTTGAAATAGTCGTTTATTTTTAGTTGATTGTATTCTGATTGAGGGGTTTTCATTGCAGAGCTTAATTGAAATGACTAATTGATTATGATTGATTTAAGAAATTGATAATTATTGGGTTGAGTTCATTATTTGGGAGTTAAGCTTGTGAAATCCTTGAGCTGTTATTTATATTGCATTTAAATTAACACCCACTTCACAAGTTGACGTCGATTAGAATTCCTAAGTGTTAAAGCTTTAATCCAAGCCTTAACTTAACTAGGATTCTAAAATCAATCAGTACTTGTTTATGGTAGTGTATTTATGGTTCCAATAATCCATGGAAATCACATTCTAAACAAAAGATGTCATTAATCCATGACATATTAAGTCCAACATACACAATGTTAAATTAACGAATACCCATCGGGAAAATACTCTCAATCACTTAACATCCCTAAATTTTGACTCACCCCAATGAGATATTTACTCAGCCATTTGGGTGTTTAATATTCTGGTTATAATAATTATGATGATAAATTAATAATAGAAGAAAAAGAAAGGGATTAGAAAAGAGTGGTACGTCGAACACACACACACGAACAATAATGATAATTAAAAATAGATTTTTGATTGAATGAGGAAGAAAAATAAGGGAAGGAGATTTAACTAAATTTAAAATATTTTAAGAACATTAATATTAAAATATAGATGGTGGAGGATAATAATAGATATTTAATAAGAAACTTGCATTAAAACAGAATTACAAAAGAAAGGACTTACAAAATTACAAAAATGTAGAACACAAAAGTAAGTGAAAACAAAGAGAGGAGTAAAGGTCTATCAAGTGAAAACTTGAGTATGGAAGGTCTTCCCAAGCCTTTTTAAAGGCTTTGGTCGTGTCAATATGTTCTCCTCTCTTCTGAAATTCCAACCCTTTTGAAAGGAGAGGGGGGGATGTATTTATAGCCCAGGGTGGTGGACTGTTTACATTCCCGAAATACCCCTCCGTTTGTCTCGTAGATATGGACATCAAGACAGCCTAATCTCGAGCCATATCCTTCTTCAAAGTTGTAGATAATAAAGTTGTCCGACTACTCTAAATATTTGGAGTCATTTGGATCTACGGATCAAAAGTTATGGCCTGTTGATTAAACCAAATAAAACTGTCCATTTCAATCCAGTCTTTTTGATGTCCAAAATGTGAATGGGTTTTTGAATATGAAGATTCCTTCAAATATGAATGGGTTTTTAAAAAACGTCGGCTTCCTATATCTTCTCTTTGACACTGAAAAATCGCAGCACACTTGGATGCTTACATCATGAGATATGTCATGCATACTATAGTGATTTTATTTCTCAACCAGAATGGTGGTCTGATATTCAAAGCTTCATTTGGGCCCCTTTTACTTGGATTTGGGCCATGAATTTTTTATCCAAGATGAAATGTAGTGTCCCATGATATATGGTTGAGAGTTAATGTTTTTGGACTTTTGGATTGAGCCAAGTAAATCAATCTTCAAGGCTGTTCCAGTTTGTTCACAGATTCATTGGTCTTGTTTGTGAGGACCATATGGCCCTTCAAATGGAAGAATTGGCTCATGGTACCTTCTAATGAAATGTTGTATATTAAAAGTATAATCCTAAAAAACAATAACCACACAATTTGGATCAGTATAGTGATAGTTATTAATATAATATTAAACTGACTCAATTGGACTACTTCTAAAAATGCTCAAAAATTATACTTAATATTAAAACATTAATATTTTACACAAATTATGCACATTTCATGTAAAATCAGTAAAGAGGGAATATAATAATTAATGAAAATATTAATAAAATCAACTCCCCCATACTTAATTTTGTTCATTTCTTCATGTGCAACAAATATAAAAACATGAAAAAATCATTTTTACTCACCAACAGATTTTAAAATTTTGTTTTCTCCTATCAGGGGAGTTTTAGACTATTTCACTCATCAATTTTGAATTCCACCAGAAGTTGTTATAGAAACAATGTTCCAAAACTAATTCATTTTTTCTTGTTCAAATTTAGAATGGGAAAATGTGGACACTCAAAACTCACACCTCTCAAGATGATAAAATTCATTTGTGGAGGTTCACTCTTTCACCAACCAAAAGTGAAAATCATAGAGTTTGTAAGAGCTCTCAGCTTCAATTACCTATCCAAAGTGGTCAAAAATAAAGAGGTATTTTGAAGGGGGTTTTTTGTGGCTATGGGATGATAGGAATATAATGTCCAAGAGAGAGAATAAGAGGGTTAAAATACCAACATAGAAAAACAATGCACATTTTTTTGAAATAAAAACACATATTTACAGGGGAATGATTGTGTGAAGAAAGACACAATAGAGGAAGAAAATATGATGTTAATGAGAAGGTAAAATATTTACAAAACATAGAACTTCTCCCAATAATAATATAATGCAAGTGTTCTTTTTTTTCTCCTTTTTTTCTTTGTTTTTTTGAAAGATGAACTTGGAAAAGATCTCACACTCATAACCCAACCCATGATTGATCTCCTCACGACACTAATTGTAATAGTTATGACAAGATCAAAGGTTGAGGAAGAGTGATATTTTACCTACCCAAGACACAACCCATTTGTTCATTTTTTTTTTGAGTTTTTCTTTTGATTTTTTTTCATCTTTTTTTGAACACTTGTCAATATCATTTATAAAATTACTTCATAATTTTTTGTGAACACTTGAAAATAACGTTTACAAAATTACATAAATGGAAGTTCATTACATTCCCCAAAACACACTTAATGACAACCTCTCCCCCACACTGAAATGGATTCTTTTCCTCAAGCAGATGATAACTCGTTGAAAATTAATAATAGGGTACCCAAACAATGAAATCCATTCCCCCCACACTTAAATTTCAAAAAAAATTATTCAATGAAAATCCATGTTTATATTGGGTGGGAAAAGTTATTGGTCTTGTAATGTGGCTATCAAACAAAAGGTTTTCATAGGCTCGAATGAGCTTTCAAAAGGAGGATTAATGTAAGGGAAATGGGAGGATATTTGGCTATTGTGATTCTCATGTGGTTCAGAAAATGCCTCTATCATATTAATACACAATAAGGTAGTAAATTCAGCTCCAAGATCCAAAAACTCAAGACTCATAAATGGGGGTGAAAACACACATTTTGAAAAGATTTCCATTGGTGGCCTTGGCATGAAAGAAAATGTTGTTCCTCACGGTTCGGGAAAATCATTTTCCAAATCAAAAATTGAGCATTCAAAATGTGTTGGTTTTGACAAAATATTCTTTATCCAAAGTCATAATGAAAATACAAAATTTTTTAGATGAAAACATGTCTGTTAACTCTCCAAAATGGTTGTACAAAATTTCAGAACTCGATAGTTAGTAATCATGACTCTTTAATTTTTTTGTATTTTTTTTAAGTGATTGTTTTCTTGGTTTTTTTGTTTTTTAGGTTTTTATATTTTTTTGTTTTTTTATGAAGATACACCCACACAAAAGAGAAAGTGAAAAAGAAAGGTTTTGATAAAGAAAGTGGTAAAAAAAATTAAAGAGAGAGGAAAAAGAAGAAAGAGGTAGAGAGAGGAAGAGATAGAGAGAATTAAAGGGAAAGAGGTGCCCCCTGGTTTGGATTTGGCGGGTCACCTTCTCCATCTAGTGGTAGGTTGGCTAGAGAAGTTGGGGATCCAGTGGAAGTCGATGTTGATCCAGGATTGTGCATCCTTTCATGGTGATGATTTAACCGATGTCCATTAACCGTGAATGTCCTTTTGGAAGAGGGGTCTTGGACTTGCACTACACCAAATGGGTAAACATTAGTAATAAAAAAAGGACTTTCCCAACAAGAATTAATCTTACCTGGGTGAAGCCGAAATCGAGAATTAAGAGCATTACCTTTTCACCATCATGAAATACCTTTCTCAGGATGTGTTTATCATGGAGTGCCTTGGATTTTTTTTGTAGAGATTAGAATTCTCATAAGAATCAAGTCAAAGATCCTCTAGTTCAGCCAATTGCAACAGTCCTTCTTCACCATATTTTTCACAATCAAAATTATAGGTTTTCACAGCCTAAAAAGACTTATGTTGGATTTCAACAGGTAAGTGAAATGCTTTACCAAAAACTAGCCTAAAAGGAGACATCCCAATGGGTGTTTTATAGGTAGTTCGATAAGCCCAAAGTGCTTCACCAAGTCTTTCAGGTCAGTCTTTTCTGGTCAGTATTACAATTCCCTCCAGCACACTTTTCACTTCTCTATTAGAAAGTTCAGCCATTCCATTTGTTTGGGGGTGATATGCAGTTGAAGTTTTATGTACAACCCCATTCTTTTTTAGAAGATAATCCATGGTTCTATTACAAATATGGGTTTTTAAGTCACTGATCAAGGCACATGGTGTGCCAAATCTTTGGAAGATGTGGGTTTTTAGGAACTCACTAACAGTATGAGCATCATCCTTCCTAGTGGGTTTGGCCTCACCCCCCCTTGAAACATAATCAACCGCAAGAAGAATGTATGAGAATCCATTGGAAGGGGGAAATGGTCCCATGAAATCGATCCCCCAAACATCGAAGATTTCACAAAAGATTAAATGCTTTTGGGGAATTTCTTTTCTTTTGGAGATTGTGCCGAACTTTTGGCAAGTGGGACATGATTTATAGAACTCATGTGAGTCCTTGAAGACTGAAGTCCAGAAGAATACAGATTCTTGGACCTTTCGGGAGGTCCTTTGTGGTCCAAAGTGGCCACCTCCAGGAAGTGAGTGAAAGAATTCTAAGATGGAAGAATACTCATTTTATTCAACACATCTCCTAATTACAATGTCAGCCCCAGTCTTCCAAAGTTTATTTTCTTCCCAAAAATAGTATTTTGAATCACTTTTCTACTTCATTTTTTGTTCTTTTGAAAACTTTTCAGGAAAAACACCAGAAACCAAATAATTTACAATTGGGGAATACCATGGTAACTTTGGAGTGAGAGACGAAAAGTTCTCAATGGGGAATTCAGGATCAATGATTTCTGAATGAGAAGAATTAGAAATTATACTCAAGTGATCAGCCACAAGGTTTTCTTTTCCAGTTCTATCTTTGATTTCAAGGTAAAACTCTTGGAGCATTAGGATCCATCTTATTATCCTCAGTTTGGATTCACTTTTCTTGACTTAGAACTTTATAGCAGAATGGTCAGTGAGGGTTATGATTTTGGCACCTAATAGATAGGGCTGGAATTTATCTAAGGCAAAAACCACTGCTAGAAGTTCCTTTTCATTCACAGTGTAGTGATATTGAGTTTAATTCAATGTTTTTTAGGCATAATAGATGACATGAGGAATATTTTCTCTTCTTTGACCAAGAACAGCCCCAATAACTCTATCAGAATCATCACACATTAACTCAAAGGGTAAGGACCAATCTGGGGGTTGGATTATTGGGGCAGATATTAGAGTAGTTTTGAGTTCAACAAAGGCTCTCTTGAAAACCTCAACAAAATGTAAAGTGACATCATTTTGGAGAAAATGAGTGAGTGGGAGGGAAATTTTACTGAATTTATGGATGAATCTCCGATAGAAACCAGCACGATCGAGAAATGAACGGATGTCTCGAACAGAGTTGGGTTCAGGAAGTGATTGGATCACTTCAACTTTGGCAGGATCGACTTCAATACCATATTTTGAAACTATGTTCCCTAGAACAATCCCATTTGCAACCATGAAGTGACATTTTTCAAAGTTTAACACAATGTTACACTTGACACACTTTTGAAGGACTAGAGAGGGTGAATGCAAACAAGATTCAAATGACTCACTATAAATGGTGAAGTCATCCATGAAGACTTCCATGCAGTGTTTAATGAATTCTGAAAAGATACTCATCATACACCTTTGGAATGTTGCAGGAGCATTGCAAAGTCCAAAATGCATTCTTCTATATGCATATGTTCCAATGGGGCATGTGAAAGTAGTCTTTTCTTGGTCTTGAGGTGAGATTGGGATTTGAAAATAGCCGGTGTATCCATTAAGAAAGAAATAGTGTGACTCTCTGGCCAATCTTTCTAGAATTTGATCAAGGAATGGAAGAGGGTAGTGATCTTTTCAGGTTTCAACATTCAATTTCCTATAGTCGATGCACACACGCCATTTGTTCTTCACTCGAGTTGTGACTACCTCTCCATGTTCATTTGTGACAATAGTTATCCCACCCATCTTAGGTACAAATTGAATAGGACTAACCCATTCACTATCAGAAATTGGGTAGATAATACTAGCTTGAAGAAGCTTGGTGATCTCTTCCCTAACTACCTCAAGGATGAGTGGATTGAGTCTTCTTTGTGGTTGTCTAATTGTTTTGGATGACTCTTCAAGATGTATGTGATGCATGAAAAGGATGGGGTTGATTCCTGGTATGTCATCTAGGGTCCAACCTAAGGCCTTTTTGTTTTCCTCTAACACTTGAACAAGTTTGGACTCCTCAGTTTCAGTAAGTGTGGCAGAGATAATGACAGGATATGAGTGATCATGGAAGAGGAATGCATATTTCAGGTGTGCAGGAAGAGGTTTCAGATCAGTATCATCTTTCACTTTTGGGCTCGAAAACTCATGAATGGAAGAAGGGAATTCAGTTGCTTCAGGTTCATTTTCCTTAATACTGTCCAAGGTGGAGCAGTAGAGATCAGAGTTGACATGGGATTCAAGAGAGTTTTCAAGTTCCTCTAGATTGATGGAGTCTATGAATGAGAGGTCCACATCAACTTCACCATTTATGACTTGGTTAATCATGGTGTAGATTTCACAAGATCCTTTATCATCATAATAGGATAATCATGATGTAATGGGGTTCAATTGACTCTTAGAAGTTTCCTCAGAAGCATGGATTGAGAATGCAGAGTGGTCCTCAGATGGGTATCGCATGGCTTGGAAAATGTTGAATTTGACCAGTTGGTCACCAAATTCCATGGATAAGATGCCAGAATGGACATCAATATTGGTTCTCGCAGTCATAAGGAATGGACTTCCTAGAATTAGGGGAGATCGAGAAGAGTTCATCTCACCTTCCATGTCAAGGACATAGAAATAAGCAGGGAAGATAAGATCATTGACTCTTACAAGGACATCCTCAATTATTCCCTCAGGACTAGCTGTGCTTCGATTGGCTAACTGAATGACAACACCCGTTGGATGTAAAGGACCTAGACCAAGTTTGGAGAATATGGATTTTGGCATGGAATTAATTGAGGCTCCTAGGTCTATGAGTGCATCATCAAAGCTCAAACATCTAATTTGGCATGGAACTGTAAAGGTCCCTGGATCTTTGCACTTTATGGGAATAGACTACTGGGTGGAAACATTTTCGAAGGTCCTAAGTTGCCTCTTGTGGGAAAAAAACTCCTTGAGAAACTTTTCATACTTAGAAAATTGTTTTATGGAATCTAAGATGGGAATGTTGACTTCAACACGTCTAAACATGTCGAGCATTTCAGGATCAGGTTCAAAGGACTTCCTTGTCTTAGAAACAGCTTGAGAAAAAGGAATTGGGTTCCTAAGTGGAATGAAAGGAGGTGATGGAATGGATTCAGGTTCCGTTTCAAGTTTATTTTTCTTTTCATTTTCTAGGTCAACATTCAAAGGAGGGTTTGAGGATTTATCTTGAGGCATAGAAAGTTTATTTCCTGATCTAAGTGTAATTCCACTTACATTACCCTTGGGGTTGGGTAATGGTTGAGCTGGGAGTTGGGAAAAATTTGATTGTTGTTTCTGGCTCAGGTGGGATGCAAGTTGACCTATTTGAGTTTCAATGTTTTTAAGGCTAGAATGGGTGAAGGAGGCAAGATATTCCTCTTCACTTTCCCATGGTTGCTTGGAAGAAGAGGCTTGTCCCTGGTTGGGATTGCCTCGATTTTGGTTCTTGGGAAATCGATTGTATTGGTCTTGGAATTGGGAAGGCTCACTAGGATAATGGAATCCAGGAGCAGGATTGTTCCTTTGAGGTTGAGGAACAAAAGGATGAGGTTGATGAAAGTTACCACCACCTTGACCATATTGGAATTGGTTTGGGTTATGAGGAGGGAATTGAGGGGGTGAGATATGGGATTACCATACCTAAGGCTTTGGTTATAGGAAGAATAGAAGGGCTCAGAGTGAGGTTGGTTGAAGTTTCTAACAAACTGACCTGATAGTTGAGGATTGGTGTTTCGCTGAGTATATGTTGCATTGAGATCCATTGGTCCAGATGAATCGGATTCATCCTCTTCAAGTTGTGGACATGTTTCGGTTGGATGATATGGAGAGTTACAGATTCCACAGTTTTTGACAGGTCCAGGAAACATTGATTGTGGAGAAGATGAGGTTAAGGATTTGGTAGCCACAACTAGTTGTTGCACAAGACCTGTAAGTTCACTAATCCACTCGGTCATTCTGTTCAGCTCAATTGATTGATTATCTTGGACTTGTTTGACTTGAGCATGTTCTTGAGTATAGAATTGTTGTGTGTTTGCATCCATGTTACTTATGAAATCTCTTGCAGCTGTGGGAGTTTTATCAACAAGAGCACCGCTACTTGTGGCATCAATGAGAGTTCTCTCCATAGCCAATAACCCCTCATAGAAGTATTGGATCAACATTTGGTCAGGGATTTGGGGATGTGGGCATGTTGTAACAAGCTTTTTTAACCTCTCCCAGTACTCATGGAGTGATTCACTTGGGAATTGATGGATACCACTTATTTCCTTTCGGATAGAAGCAGTACGAGAAGCAGGAAAGAATTTCTCTAAGAATAGTAGCTTCATGCCATTCTAAGTAAGTTATGGAACCAAGAGGTAGGTAGTAGATCCATGAAATAGCAGTGTCAGTTAGGGAAAAAGGGAATGCTGGGAGTTTGATTTGTTCTTCAGAAACCCCTTGAGGCTTCATGGTACAACACACACTACTTGGAACTCTATAAGGTGAAGATGTGGATCCTCACCGGCGAGCCTGTGAAAATGAGGGAGAAGATGAATCAAACCCGATTTGAGTTTGAAGTCAGCTTCTATGTTTGGATATTGAATACTAAAAGGATGGTAATTCACATCAGGGGTAGCGAGTTCTTTAATGGATTGTTCCCTAGTATTGGCCATTTCAAATTCAACTGGTTGGATGAGGACTCGTTCTTGAATAATTTGAGTATCTCTTATGTTCCTCCTAAGTTGGCGAAGTGTTCGCTCAATTTCAGGGTCAAAAAAATTGAGGGATTGTTTGGAAGACTACGGGGCATTCAGAGATATTTTGGAAGAAAGAGGAAGTCATGTTTTTCTTTGTATTTTTTCAGTTTATGATTTTTAAGAGGAAGATGGGTTTTTGTTTGTATTTTTTTCAAAAATGATTAAATTTTTGTTTTTTTGGGATTTTTTTTACAATAAACAGAAACTAATGACTAAATAAAGCACCATCCCCAGAAACGGCTCCATTTGAAATGCGCAGCCGATTGTCACCTATCTACCAGTCAAAGTTTCAGTGCTCTGCTAATGTGTATAGCAGCACTCGGTTCAAATCCTCGATGATGATACTTTGTAATAGTCGTTTGTTTTTAGTTGATTTTATTCTGATTGGGTGGTTTTGATTGCAGAGATTAATTGAAATGACTAATTGATTATGATTGATTTAAGAAATTGATAATGATTGGGGTGAGTTCATTATTAGGGAGTTAAGATTGTGAAATTTTTGAGCTTTTCTTTATATTGCATTTAAATTAACACCCACTTCACAAGTTGATGTCGATTAGAATTCCTAAGTGTTAAAGATTTAATCCAATCCTTAACTTAACTAGGATCCTAAAATCAATCAGTACTTGTTTATGGTAGTGTATTTATGGTTCCAATAATCCATGGAAACCACATTCTAAACAAAAGATGTCATTAATCCATGACATATTAAGTCCAACATACACAATGTTAAATTAACGAATACTCATCGGGCAAATACTCTCAATCACTTAACATCCATAAATTTTGACTCACCCCAATGAGATATTTACTCATCCATTTGGGTGTTTAATATTCTGGTTATAATAATTATGATGATAAATTAAGAATAGAAGAAAAAGAAAGGGATTAGAAAAGAGTGGTACGTCGAACACACACACACGAACAATGATGATAATTAAAAACAGATTTTTGATTGAATGAGGAAGCAAAATAAGGGAAGGATATTTAACTAAATTTAAACTATTTTAAGAACATTAATATTAAAATATAGAAGGTGGAGTAGAATAAGATATATTGAAGAATAAATGTGCATTAAAACAGAATTACAAAAGAAAGGACTTACAAAATTACAAAAATGAAGAACACAAAAGTAAGTGAAAACAAAGAGAGGAGGAAAGGTCTCTCAAGTGAAAACTTGAGTATGGAAGGTCCTCCCAAGCCTTTGCAAAGGCTTTGGTTGTGCCAATATGTTCTCCTATCTTCTGAAATTCCAACCCTTTTGAAAGGAGATGAGGGGATGTATTTATAGCCCAAGGTGGTGGACTGTTTACATTCCATAAATACCCATCCACTTGGCTCGCAGATATGGACATCAAGAGAGCCGAATGTCGAGCCATCTCTTTCTAAAAAGATTTAGATAATACATTTGGCCAACTACTCTCAAAATATGGAGTCATTTGGACTTAAGGATCAAAAGGTACGGCCGGTTGATTAAACAAAGTAAAATTTTCCATTTCAATCCAGTCTTTTTGAAGTCCATAATGTGAAAGGGTTTTTGAATATGCAGATGCCTTAATATCCGAATGGGTTCTTCAAAAAAGTAGGCCTCATATATCTCCTATTTCACACTGCAAATTCTCATCTCGATTGGATGCTTACATCATGA
The DNA here is from genome assembly GCA_963277665.1 of Viscum album. Classification (NCBI taxonomy): domain Eukaryota; kingdom Viridiplantae; phylum Streptophyta; class Magnoliopsida; order Santalales; family Viscaceae; genus Viscum; species Viscum album. The sequence goes on from OY728165.1 coordinate 822,789,776, forward strand.
GATATGTCATGCATACTATACTAATTTTATTTCTCATCCAGAATGGTGGTATGGACTTCAAAGATTCATTTGGGATCCTTTTACTTGGATTTGGGCTTTGAAATGTTTATCCAAGATGAAATGTAGTGTCCCGCGAATTGTGGTGGAACGTTAATGTTTTTTGACTTCTGGATTGAGCCCAGTAAATCAATCTTCAAGGCTGGTCCAATTTGTTCACAGATTCGTTGGTCTTGTTTGTGAGGACCATATGACCCTTCAAATGGAAGAATTGGCTCATGTTACCTTCTAATGAAATGTTGTATATTGAAAGGGGAATCCTACAAAACACGAACCACACAATTTGGATAAGTATAGTGATAGTTATTATTAAAACATTAAACTGACTCAATTGGACTACTTCTAAAAATGCTCAAAAATTATACTTAATATTAAAACATTAATATTTCACACAAATTATGCACAATTCATGTAAAATCAGTAAATAGGGAATCTAATAAGTAATGAAAATATTAATAACATAATGCAGCCACCTACAATCTAGCCCACACCAGCCACCACCCCAGCCCCTACCCCCCACCCACCAGCAAAACACTCATGCCAGCTCTCTGCCACCTGCAAAACAGCCCCAGCCACCAGTTCCAACCCACACCAGCCCTCTTCCATCCCCCCTGTCGCCTGCCTTCCTACCCGCTACACCCACTCCAGCCCGCACCAGCCACCGCACCAGCCACTGAACCAACACCAAGAACCTCTTTTTATCCTTCGGTGGAAAAATTACACGGGTGGATCTCATCCTTAAATCCATTACGATTCATGTGTTATCGGTCCTAATCACTTCAAAAGTGGTGTTGGGGGATATTGAAAAGATAATGACTTCTTTCTTATTGTATTATCATGAGGAGGGACGATTTTTCTAGGGCTATGTGGATGAGGATGGCCAGACTAGTGATAGATGGTGGTATAAACTTATGCAATGTCGAGGGATCAGTGCACATTCTGCAAGCTAAGTTTTCTTGGGAGGTTCTTGAAGGTCGTTCTCTATGGGGAAATTTCATATCACTTGTGCAGAAAACTTTTTTTATGGCGGTTATTTTTTATTTTAAACATCGGCTTTTGTCCGACGTTATTACAGGAGACGTTATAAACCATGTTTTTTACGTCAGTTATTTTACAACCGACATAAAAAACACAAATCTGAAGCATTTTTCACGTCAGTTGATAAAAACCCAACGTGGAAAATGCTTTGGTGGGGTGCTTTATTACATCAGTTATTTCATAATCGATGTGATATAAACCCTTTCATGTCGGTTATTATATAACTGACATCATAAAGAACTCTTCTGAAGCGTTTATCACGTCGGTTATTAATATAATCAACATGATAAACCTGTCTGCCAATTGGTTTTCAAAATCGGCTATATAATAACCGACGTAAAAACTTATCTACAGTGTTGGTTATAAAATAAATGACGTAAAAGAATGTCCATTTCACTTTATTACGTCGGTTATGAAATAACTGATGTAAAACCCATTTCCCATGAAGTTATTACATCGATTTCTAAATAACCAATGTTATAACAAATACCAATGCATTTTGTATGTCGGTTATTTCATAACCGACATGACATAAACCCATTCACATCGGTTATTATATAACCGACGTCATAAATCACTCTTATGAAGAATTTATCACATCGGCTATTAATATAACCGACGTGATAAACCTGTTGCCAAGTGGTTTTCAACGTCAGTTATATAATAACCAACATAAAAACTTATCTACAACCTCGGTTGTAAAATAACCGACATAAAAGACTATCCATTTAACTTTATTACATTGGTTATGAAATAATCGACATAAAAACCGTTTCCCATGAATTTATAACGTCAGTTTCCAAATAACTGACGTTATTACAAATACCAATGCATTTTTTACATCGGTTATTTCACAACTGACCTAAAAAACATTTTTTAAAAAAAATAACATAAACCACTGCTATGCTCAGCCAAATCACCTAAAATAGAGCAAAAGAATACCAAAAATAGACCACCCCCCCCCACCACCACACCCTTGGAAACCCCCCAACCCCCTGAATAGCCCCCCACCCCATGGACAGCCCCCCACACCCCTGGGACATCCCCACTACCCCCTGGACATCCCTCACACCCCTGGACAACCCCTCCCCCACCCTCATGTATACCCCCCCCCTGGACAGCACTCCCACACCCCTGGACAGCCTTCCCACACCCCTAAAACTGACCAAAAAGTTACCAAAAACAGACCATAACCCCCTCACCCCACTGGAAATCCCCCACCACACCCCTGGACACCCCCCCCCCACCCCTGGACTGCCCCCCACCCCTGGACATCCCCCCAACACCCGTGGATAACCCCCCCCCCCCCCCCTCCACCCTCCTGGACACCCCCACCCCCCCCCCCCCCACACACACCCCTAGACTGCCCCACCCACTCCCTGGACAGCCTCCCACACCCCCTGGACAATCCCCACCCTCCTGGAACCCCCCCCCCCCCCCCACACCCCCTAGACTTCCCCCCCCCTCCAGGACTCCCCCCCCACCCCCTGGAAACCCCCCCCACACCCTTGTACAACCCCCCCCCCCCCCCCCACCCTCCTGAACACCTGCCCCCCCCCCCCCCACACCCCTGGACTTCCTCCCACCCCCATGACTACCTCCCACCCTCCTGGACACCCCCCCACCCCTGGACTACCCCCCCCACACCCCATGGACAACCCCCCACCCTCCTAGACACCCCCACACCCCTAGGAATACCCCCCACCCTCCTGGACCACCCCCTGGACATCCCCCACACCCCTAGACTACCCCCCCCCCCACCCTTTTGGACACCCCGCCCACCCTCCTGGACACCCCCCACACCCCCTGGACTTCCCCCCAACCCACCCCCTGAGACTTCCCCCCACACCCCTAGACACCCGTTGTACATCCCCCACTCGCCAATACATCCCCTCCCCACCCTCATGGAAACCCTCACACCTCACTAGGCAGCCCCCACCACACCCCTGGACACCCCCCCCACCTCACTGGACTCCCCCAGACCAAAACCCAACCAAAACCAGACCAGAATCCCCCAACCCCCACTGGAAATCCCCCCACCACACCCCTGGACACCCCCCACCCCCCACACACACACACACCCCTGGACTACCCCCCACCCCCTGGACATCCCCTGGACAGCTGGTGTTGGGAGAGGAGGCGCCGCTATCCCTCGGGGTGCACGCCACTGGAAGGTACTCATCACTCCCACATGTGAATCTTGATCTCTCAAAATGTTTCACACGTTATCCCATAACCCTTGACTACCCCCCCCCCCCCACCCCTGGGACTTCCCCACACCCCTCCTAGACCCCCCCCCCCCCACACCCCCTAGACTCCCCCCCCACACCCCCAAGACTGCCCCCCACCCTCCGGGACACCCCTGAACATCCCCACAAACCCCTATAATTCCCCCCCCCCCCCACACCCCTATACAGCCCCCACACCCCTTAGACAACCCCCCACCCTCCTAGACACCCCCCCTACACACCCTTGCACTGCCCTCTCACCCCCGGGACTGCCCCCCCCCCCCACCCTTGGACACCACCTGGACATCCCCCCACTTGCATAGACATCCCTCCCACCCTCCTAGACACCCTCCCACCTCATTGGACTACCCCCCACCACACCCCTAGACCCCCCCACCTCACTAGATACCCCAAGACCAAAACACGACCAAAACCATACCAGAACCCCCCACCCATTGGACAGCCCCCCCCCCCCCCCCCCCACACCCCCGAGACCCCCCCCACACACACACCCTTGGACTGCCCCCAAACCCATGGACATCCCATGGACAACTGGTGTTGGGAGAGGAGGCGCCACCATCCCTCAGGGGGAATGCCGCTGGAAGGTACTCATCACTCCCACATGCGAAGCATGAGCTCTCAAAATGTTTCACATGTGGGAGTGATGAGTACCTTCCAGCAGCGTTCCTCCCCCCTATAGGGATAGCGGTGCCTCCTCTCCCACACCCCTTGACTCCCCCCCCCCCACCCTTGGATGAACCCCCCCCCCCCCTCCCCCGGGGACTACCCCCCACCATCTTGGACACCCCCTGGACATCCCCCCACATCCCCCAGACTGCCCCCAACCCCCACCCCCTGGATAGCCCCCCACACCCCCTGGACAACCCCCACCCTCCTAGACACCCCCCCATACCCCTAGACTACCCGCCCACCCCCTGGGACTGCCCCCCACACCCCTGGACACCACCTGGACATTCCCCCACTCTCCTAGACATCCCTCCCACCCCACCTCACTGGAAATCCCCCCCCCCCCACCACACACCTAGACACCCCCCACCCCCACCTCACTGGACACACCCAGACAAAAACCCGACCAAAACCTGACCAGAACCCCCCCCCCCCCCCCCCACACCCCCTAGACTACCCCCACCCCCCTAGACATCCCTTGGATAGTTGGTGTTGGTAGAGGAGGTGCCGACATCCCTTAAGGGGAAGACCGCTGGAAGGTACTCGTCACTACCCACATACGAAGCTTGAGCTCTCAAAATGTTTCACATCTAGGAGTGATGAGTACCTTTCTAGCGACGTTCAGCCCCTTGAGGGATGGTGGCGCCTCCTCTACCACACCCCCCTAGAGTGCCCCCCCACCCCTGTGACTACCCCCCATCCTCCTGGACACCACCCCCACTACACACACACCCCAAGACTGCCCCCCCCCCTCGCACCCCCTGGATAGCCCCCCCACACCCCCTGTACATCCCCACACCCCTGGAAATCCCCCCCCTAACCCCTTGGACATCCCCCAGACCCCCTGAACAACCCCCCCCCCCACCCCTGGACTGCCCCCCCCTTCCACCCCCGGGACTTCCCCCACACACCCCTGGACATCCCCCCACTCACCTAGACATCCCTCCCACCCTCCTGGACACCCTCCCACCTCACTGGACAGCCATCACCACACCCATGGACACTCCCCCTACCTCACTGGACACCCCCCAGACCAAAACCCCGACTACAACCAGACCAACCAACCCCCCCCCCCCCCACCCCCTGGACTTCCCCTGGACAACTGGTGTTGGGAGAGGAGGCGCCGCCATCCCTCAGGGGGAACGCCTCTGGAAGGTACTCATCACTCCTACATGCAAAGCTTGATCTCTCAAAATGTTTCACATGTGGGAGTGATGAGTACCATCCAGCAGCGTTCAGCCCCCCCGAGGGATGGCGGCACCTCCTCTCCCACACCCCTGAACTACCCCCACCACCCCACTGGACAGCCCTCCCACACCTCTGGAAGGCCCCCCTCACCCCACAGGACACTCCCACACCCCTAGACAACCCCTAGACAGCCCCCCACTCCTCTGGACATCCCTTCCACCCTCCTGGAAAACGCTCCCACCCCCCTGGACTTCCCCCCACTCTCATGGACACCCAGGATACCCCCCACCCCAACAGACATCCCTCCCCACACCCCCTAGATAGCCCCCACCCCCATTGAACACCCCCCCCCCCCCCACACACACACACTTGGAACCCCTCCCCCCCAGACCAGAATCCATACCAGAAAAAACCATCATAAGTAGACCAAAACAATAAGTAGAGCAAAGTTAAACATTCACATATATAACATTCAAAACGTACAATGTCAACTTAAAAAAACTAAATCCAACCTAAACGACTACCAAATACACAATTACAATGACAATATTCAAAATTACATTTTACACTACAAACAACTAAAATTCAATCAAACCTCTAAAATAATTTGACCATTTCACTTGTAAGTGTTTGACGTCTTGATCACTATAGGGTTGAGGGTCATAAAATGGCTAAAAATTACAAGGATAGTAGTTTACTTGTATAATTAATAAATCGAATGAAATATTATGGCAATGTTTAAAAAGAAATCTCACCATGTCAAAGTTCACAACTGTCCGAGTTGTTATTATTTCATAAATAAATCTTATCATATAATATCCACATTCGATGATGCCTTGTTGTTCATGTCAATTCTGTTTGAATGAGTGTAAATTCAATATATTATTTTTATTTAATAAATCAAAAAGTACTAATTATAAATGGATATTTACCTTTACATTTACATATTTGATATTCACACTCATTTTCATTGTGTTTTTTCGAAAGTAGACCCCATCCCCTGTTAGAAAATAATATGAATGGGATAAATTTATAATTCACTATAATATATAAACACTATTGAGAAATTGAAAATTACTTTTCCAACATTTTCTTGAAACTTTCCCACACATCACCATGGACCGAGAATATCTAATAAAGTGTCTTCTCCCTTTGGAAAAAAACCCCCTAACATCCATTGATCACTTGATAAAAGAAAATTTAAGGTTAGTGTTTTTTTATGTAAAAAGATAATGAACTCTCTAAGAGATAAGTGTTTCATACCTCTCAAAAAAATTCATTATCTAACATTGTGTGACTATATTCTGTTCAAGTATTTTAGCAATATAAAGCATTCTTTGTTCATCATCCAATGCACATGCTTCAGGGGAAATCAAATGCTGGTCCATGAACCCATATACATCTACCTGGTCATTCTTCATACAAATGTTATAAAGATACCTTATACAAAACAGATGTAAGTATACATTTTTAATAAATATAACGCAGGGAAAAGTTGTTAAGACGTACATGGAAAAACATTGCACCACGTTGATGCCCAACTTATCTACAGTAACAAGCTCTATGATATTAGCTTTTATAATCCCCACAGTTATTGCATGTCCACAAACATGAGCTTCCATTGGAAACTCATAATGATCCACCAACAAATATGAATATCTTGACGATCTGTCAAAACTACTAGAATTTGTATCTCATGTCCTAGCAATTTGTCTTTGTTGTTGTCTATACAATATTTCTTTACATTTTAAGTATTCCTGTAAAAATAAATAGAAAAATATATTAGTTTTCAAATGATAAAACAAATTTAATAATAGAAAAAATAGAATATATAACATACATACCTCTATGGTAATGAGTCAATGAAGTCTAGATGGCCAAATTAGAAAATGGCTGATATTATGTCCAACTGTCGTCACCTCATCTGTAGGTAATGGTACTCAAGCTGATCTATCTATAATATCATGTACAGTGACCCTCTGATCCTCTACCTCTAATTTTTGATGATGAACTATATATATTATAAAATATACCAACCCATATTCAACTATATGATGTTGTGGATCATTAACATACAACTCACAATAAGTAAGAAGCTGCAGCGGAGGAGTAGGATAAAAAATGGGGTCTGTGGGCTGAGGTGGGGGAGTGGAAGCTACTAGAAGAGGTGGAGGATAAATAATGGGGTCTGCAGGGGGAGGTGGAGGAGTGGGAGCTGTAGTGTGAAATTGTCTTTGCATGTCTGAAAACATAGACTATACAGACGCTCTAATCTTTTCCTCCATCATCACATTAATATTATGAACTTCACCCTCCAAGGATTATTTTTTTTATAAAAACCCTCAACGTAAGTAGTTGAAGAACATGGACACACTTTTCTTACCGATAC